>OY744605.1:50264872-50634872 GCA_963556255.1 Allolobophora icterica
GCAACGTAGGCCTACTCGTACGATTCGTACAGCTCACACTCGATTGTTGGCCGACATTAGAAGGATGGGACCTGATGCAGTCACGTGGGCCAATGCGACCTGCGAACAAAATACCCTTTAAACGTAGGCCTACTATATCCTTGCCTAAACCGACGAGTAGGCCTAAGTCCGGTACGCTAACCTAGCACCAGAAAACTGGAACACGCAGGGCCGGATATAGTAGTCTTCCGCCTATAGGCCCACGCTGAATGCCGTCCATTGCCAAAACTCAACATAATTAAGCTTATACATGAAAGTACAATTATCGATATGCTACCGTTATAATGCTTCCAAAAATATTATTAGGTCCTAGGCCCATACTTATTTAAAAACTGGCGTCATAATTATTATTACTTATTTTTAAAAACTGAATGGCGGTGTAGGCCTATATGCCGCCCCAAGATATTGCCGCCTTAAGCCCGAGTCTACAGGGCCTAGTGGTAAATCCGGCCCTACCAACATGTTCGAAATTACTGAGCAAATTCTGCATTTAGATGAGAAATCCGTCGAAATAACGCAGAAGTCGATCAACGACCGACATGGTCACGTGGCAGATGTCATGCGCAGTAGGCTATTGTAACGAGAGTTGTACGTCGATCATGATAGGCCTAATAATCATTGTCACCATTGGACCAACAGCGAAAATTTCTCTATCTTCCTTCACTTTGCTCTATTCTGTTCTACGAGATGGCGTCAAAAAGCCGATATCTTTAAAGGTTAATGACTTCGGAACATTTTCATCTTTCACAGCATTCTCCCCTTTTATTAATTTCTACCCAATCCGTCTGTCTTTCTGCGTCGTTCGCCTCGTCCTTCTTCTCCTTCATCTCTATCACCTTTGGTCTAACCCCAATCCCAGAGAAAGACCCTGTGACAGCTTCGGAAACAGAAAGCGCGTCTTCCATCATCCAACGAACCATTAGATCCGCCGCATCGAATACACGAGAGACCTTATTCCAAGCGCCATTTAACGCCTAAGTCAACACAATCATCCTCCACCCACCAAAAGGCCAACGGCCGCTAGAGGCCACCGATTGTCTTCCCTTTTATCTTCTGCTTGGGGGCTTGGGGCCTCACCCGGCAATCCTGGGTTCTATCGTTGTCTGAGACGCGTATATTATAGGGAAATTTAATAAAATATTCATCAGGTCATTTCGCTGTCTCCGCTATGGCTCGCGTCCCCGAAGATCCTAGAACCATGGGTCAAATTAGTTTCAGACACCCGTTAAGAGTGCCATGGAAATCCGTCAAGAATGGACGGTACTAAGCCTACATATATTGTTGGAAAATGATTTAGTTTCTGCTGCGTCTGAAAACACTGTCGTTTCGATATATTCGCCACATAGGTAGGCCTATCCCATATGATTTAAAAGCTAGCTGATGCGCCCTCCGTTTTCGTCATAATCATAACTTCTGACTGTTGGGCATATATGTCCTTGACCTTAACTTACAGGACTGCCCACTTGAACACATCATCCACTTTGACTCTGGCATCTGTGTGTGTGTGTCTGTCCGTCTGTCTCTCTGCCGCATTCGTACGCAATTAACCTCTAGCATACCGGTACACATCTGTAATCCTCTACGAAGGAAGGGTGTGGGAAAAGTAGGAAAGGGAACGGCAGAGGATTGGACAGGAGAAACGGACAAGTACACTGAATTTATCGCAGAACGGACATCTTGCCAAACTATACATGATCCGCACGGGATAGATCAGAACTGCAGATAAATAGCATGAAGTTAAATAAAGGGCACAATTTCTAAGAGAAAGAGGCGTTTTTCCTTTCCTTTCTTAATTCAAGCTATTCCCCAACAGAAACAAAGCGTGCGACATCCTAGGGGAACCTGTCATCTCATGCACGGTTTACTCTAGGCTATGCAAAGGAAGGCGAATAAGTCTTTCTCAAAAGCCCACAAATCAGAGGTGCTATGGACAAAAGGGGTCGAGTGGTGATGATGAAGGGCAGATCGGAGTGGAGACATAACGTCCAACAGCATGATGTGCAAAGTTCTACGGATGAGAGAAGCATGTACATGAAAATGATGTGAACATGGTCCTCCGAAACCTGGCTCAAACTTCAAAACTCCTGGTCTGACCCGGGACTTGCATCTCTAGGGAGTGTTGGCAGGCCTTGAACCCTCCTCACTGCTATTTCCCACAAGTTGCACCCGGTTGTTCATAAACCACTGAAGCATCCCAAACAGGATTCGTGTGAATAATCCTAACTTAAAAAATCCTATTTCTACTCTTCACGGACACTTATCCAAAACTCTGCCCTATCACCGCTTGTGCCAAGGTGCAAGGTACCTGGTATACCAGTCCTTTGGGTCCATTATCCTCCAATGATGCATTCAATTCTGAGGTTTTGTTTATAAATTATATCTGACAAGAAATAAAATCTATTTTAGACACAGGATAGTTTTTTCGTGTAAGTTTATGTTCAAGTTTCTATTTTCCACAGTCCGATGAACATTGACAAGCACATATAGCTGCATAAAGCCAATTTTAACAGAACAATATTACTAAGCTAACAATGTATGTGCATTTTTTGTTTACATCCTGTGAAAATACATCACATAAAACAAATATTAATCCTATAGAAATAATCAAATATCTGTGAAGCCGAGATCTGTAAGAAAGTAATGAAGGAGTTTTACTAAACTCAACATCTCCCAGCACCTCAGCAACTTGTTTCCAATTAAGATTACAAACATTCGCGCTTGCTGCAAATTGCTGCAGGATTGTCACGGGTGAGCAGCTGATCGACTTCACATTTAGCACACCAAATAATTTCTCATGTGACAACTCATATTCTTGTGAATTATACAATCGCTCACAACTCGTCCTGCACCATTCACCAAAAAAGAAATTTACCAAAACAAAATTTATGAGTATGCAGTGGACCGTCCACTTTGAAACAAATGCATTTGAGATTCATTTTAGACAAACTAGGAAGCACCTGGGCTGAAATTGCCAATTTTGCTTGTTTTAATCTGCCAAGTAACACTTATAAATACGAAAATGTGCAGAACCAACAATGCAATTATAAACTGGCAGCAGAAGTTTTGAGAACAGAATTGATTGGACCAAAATAAACTGTAATAAAGCACTACAACAGTGGTAAATTCTATAAACAACAGAAGATGAAAACCAAAGGTAAAGTGCTTGATAAGCCAATCTCATTCAAGTGACAAGTAAATTTATTCTTGTGTAAGAAATCTTGCTTTAAAACTTTTGAATAACACACTTACTACAAGTAATTGAACCACGGATAAAACATAATATGGCTATTATTTAAGCCTAGCAGAACATAGGCAAACTTATACACGAAATGAATATACGGACTTAACAAACAACCATGAGAAACAAATAAGAACTATGGAATAATTGTACATCTTCACTGCCTTTTCGAAGAAAAACATCTACGTTAAGAAAATATGAATTTTCATTATACATCTATACCAAGTTTAGGCAAGATTAAAACTGAGCATTTTGCTGAGGAACATGTTCACAGCATGACTAGTAGGAAAATAAGAAAATATGTCTATAACCAAAATAATAGTTTCAAACAAAAGTCAACTTCAACATGAAAAATTCACTATGAAAAACACAAGATACTATTTCGGCACCTGCTTATTCAACTGCTTAAGATAAAGGCAGGCAGTGGTTCAGCCTCTTCTACGCTTCAAAGATACTACATTAACCTGAAAGCATCAAGCAAGTCTCATCTCAAATCATAAAACCACAGCTTTTAATTATACAATCATAGGGCTCTTTAACCTAAGAATCATATCGGTTACTGCAGTTTTAACTTTTCTTTGATTGATATCTAAACTTTGTTCATCCATCAACCAGAATTCAACTATGAGAATATGACTTGCAATGAAACACTGATCCTAAATCTCAACATCTGCCTCAACACAGCAACATAATATCAACTTTTTGGTTTTGCTAAAATAACAGCGACACAATGCTTAGTAAATATCAGTTGACCATTAGACATATGTGATGCTAGTAGACATATCACCATATATCCAGGCATCATTCTGTAAATTGTGCACTTGTCCAAAATTATCAGTTCTGCCAATTTTACACAGGCAACAATTTCATGATTCATTTAATTTCTTTAAGAAGCACTGTAATCATGGCATATATTGGGGTACATGAGGATGTAGTCAAGTCAAAAATGTAAGATCCTACAGGCTAAAATGTATACATCAGAGGGAAAACAATGCCAATGATAACAGAATAATTAGGTGTACAGCAAAACAGAATGTTAAATTTCCTAGCACATACATACGAACACTACATGGCCTAAAGATAATTAAAGCATTCTATTGTGTTAAACAGTCCACTTGTGAAATCACATATGTAACTGTAGATTATATAAATGTTACCAGTCACATTTCCATTTTGAAACAAGAAGTTAAGAAACACGTCAGTCTGTTCAGATTAATGATAAAGCAAAGTCAGTAAGTAAATGCGTGCTTCATTCAGTACAATTTCACGACATAGGTTTAACCTGGAACACAATGCATCAACATTTTGGCAATCACCTTCACAACATCACCAGTGTTTGACAGTTCAATATTTTAGCAGTTACAGGGCAAAATGCAAAAACAAATCTACTACTTTTCACTAGTGAGGGATAGCTCTCTGGCATAACACCCAATAGGTTCACCTCAATTTTTCAGATTATATGGTGGCTCAAAGGTATTCAACATCAATATATATAAACACAAACTTTCCGGACACACAAATAATAATGTCAAGCAATAAATACCATTCGTACATCTTATTATGGCATTCGGTTATTTTCCCTGCTCAGTAAACACTGTATTACTAAAGTAAAAAATATAATCTCTGGCCGATGAAAAAATTTTGATAACATTTAGGGAGTTAATCAGCGCAAAAGATGGTGAATTTTCTTTTTACAAATCCTTAACGCGATCGCAGATCTCTTTAGTGAACTCTGAGCACTTTGAGTTACCACCGAGATCACCTGTGCGTACCTGAAAACAACAAAGCAAACACACACTCTTTGCATTATCATCACAGTTCCTTGCATTATCAAATGAGTTACCTAGTTAACCAATGTCTGTATTCTCAATCCCTGAAGTTATCACTATCTATTACGATCACTCTATTCTTCTAAGTTAACAAAATAACACAGGAATAGAAACCTATTTTGATGCCAATACATGAAAAACTGATTATGAGTAAAGGATGACTACAGAAAATCCCTCTTATGTGTTCTATAACAGTGGTTCTCAGCCTTTTTCACATCGCGACCCACTTTGCAACATCTGGATGTCAACGAGACCCACCCCACTGAAATTCAAGGGAACCCACGTGTTAAGGCGTTTGGCGACTAATATTCAGATGGCTAAAAATTGTACTTTTAAGGTTGGCCTGAATTTCGCACGACCTCGTTACAGCAAAATTTCGTTATTTCGAACTTCCAGTTATATCAAAACAGTAAATGGCCTGGCAACAACCAATATAAACACATACAAACATAGCCGTTTTATAGAACCTGCTTACATCAAAGCCTCGCTTATTTCGAATGCACTGTTCGGTCCTTATCGAACAGTGGGCTCGCAGATATATCCAAGTTAAAGAGCCACTCTACAACTCGAAACTATTGGCCTAGCTGTAGCTGACTGATGAATAATGAACAGATGCTTTGTTTTCCAACTGGCTCCAGCTAAGAGAAATGACTGATTGACATTTACGTCTGGTCACTTTATCACTGTTACAAGTTAAATACATGTAGATACTGTATACTGTAAACTATCACATGCATTGCTTATATTTTTAACACCGAGTATAATCAACAAGCAACGTGGACTGGCAGTACATGTATTAAAAGTATATGACAGCTTTTTGACCTGGCTTTTGTGTGGCGCTCGGAAATTTTGGAGATTTACATTACATGACACGCATCAATTCGAATAGAGCTTGGTGTCATAGCTCGCTTATTTCGAAACTCAGATACATCGAACTGTTAACAACGGTTCCTTAAGGTTCGATATGATGAAGTTTTGCTGTATAAGGCAGGTCTTGATGTGGCTCCCAAACACAGCATTATATACAAGTTTTCAGTACTGTACCTACCTTGTAATATCTTTTGACATAAACCACATAATGAATACTGGTATTAGAGCAATTGAATTTTAACGTTCAGTTTATGCTTCATCCAACCAATTATGCTTTATCATTAATCACGTCGGGCATTTCTCTGTCTCTGTTCTGTTGGCATTTGAAAACCATTCTGTTAAACAAGTTGATGGCCAGAAATGCCACTGCAGTATCGTCTTTAAGGCTTTGTGCATAAATGCTAAACAAGTTTATTTATTTAAAGTAACTTTAATGTCTTCTTGCTTCTGCAAGTTCTCTTTCAAAGAAGCTAATTTCTTCAGTGTAACATTTCATCCCAAGCAAAGATTTATATTATTGAAGACAATAGTTGAGTTTGTTTACTTTTCCAGCCTTGATCGTATCAAAGCAAGCCTTTTCAATGCGATCGCCATATGGTTCCAACTTCATGTAACGCAACATCATCACGCCACTTAGTAGAAGTGCTGTGGGGTTTGCCTTGTCCTGGCCTGCTATATCAGGAGCTGTTCCATGGACCTACAGATGACAGCAAACAATTCGACTGTAGATCGTTTAACATCAAGCACATACAAACTGTTAATAACAATCAACTGGAAACAGACAAAAACTTTAATAAGGCTGTCAATGTTCATTAGTATACTGCACAAGAGCCACTCCCAGTAAAACATAGATAAGAGATTTTGATATATTCTGATATACTTCACAGATATACACTGATATACAGCACCCTGTTATGGCAAAAAATAACACTTTTAACTTGCAAGTTGATAGAGCTACCTACCAAATAACAACAGCAACAGCATGAATAACAGCATGAATAAAATTGCAATTACCCAAATATGTATATAAGTTAAAAATCTGTATATAAGTAAAAAATCTGTGACTAATTTGTTCTGAAATATTGATTTAAATGCAGCAAAAATCATGACTTACAGATTCAAAGATAGCACCGTTTTCTCCGATATTGCCGCTAGGAGTGACTCCAAGCCCACCAATCAGACCAGCACATAAATCACTGTTGAGCAAAAGACATTCATACAAAAACAAATAAATAAAATCCAGCAATACACAATGAATTGAAGAATCCTGCAACAAAAACCATGTAACACCAAGCAACTAAGCAGTAAATAAAATCTATCAAAAGAATCAACATCTGAAACCAAAACAGCGACTTCTATTTTAAAACATAAAATTATACAAGTATGTTTACAGACAATAAGATCACTAAAATCCAACAGTTTCAATTCTGCTGTGCCTAAGTTTTAACTGTCCAACTATATACCAAGAAAAGCCCTAATATATGCAGCATTTAACATTGTTAAAAGCACCAGCTTCACTAGTTCCCTGTTTACTCCTAAGAAAATCTAATGAACCAACTTCTGACCTACACTTATTTAACATACAAGGAATCAACTGATTTCACTCCAAAGTCAATAAATACGTCCATTTAATTTGAGTCCATACAGATCGAGTGATAGATATAGAAATAGATGTGATTTTTTATTCAATTCAGACTGACATAAACTATGAAATATGTTACTCCACTGTAAAGAATTTACCTGAGAATGTCACCATACAGGTTAGGCATAACAAGAACATCAAATTGGGTTGGGTTTTCAACCATCTATCACACAGAAACAAAATTCAAAAGTGTCAATTGATCGGGCTTCCAACTGTCAACTTTCACAATTTGTAACATAGTGTTAAATGATATAAGACACGGCCTTTGATATTGCTACGTATAAATAGCAAACAGTTTAATGAAATCAGTACTTCAGAGTTTGATTTAAAATGTCCCTACATGTCCCATCTGTTGACAACATTTATAATTCAAACATCAACAAAACCTTATCAAGGTCTTTCAACAATGTATTTGTGACTGCTTTATACACATTTTTTCCTGCCACATCAGCAGAAAAGACTGGCCACATTTATGACTCTTTGCCAATGTCGCGCACCTGGGGAAAACCCACTGTATTCCAAAACTTTCTGCTATTCATCAAGCATAGGTTTTCCAAACTTTCCACTATGATGCAAGATTGGCCATTTCTGAAAACCCGCAAACTCGTCGCCTCCATGCAACATCAGCCAAATTACGTTCCCATTAATTTTAGTACACATCTCAAGATCAAAAAATATTTAGCATGATGAGATAATAATACCATGCCATGCACTGACTCAGAGATCAAGAAACTAGGATTTGCAGTTTTATTGACATTACAGAATCTAACAGATTCTCTAAAACGTCAGATGATGACTAATAACAGATGCAGTCAGATAACTTTAATGTGTCTAGTTAGAGATCACCCAAACTCATCAAAACTCATACATGAGAAAATTCCACTAAAATCAGAATAGAACCACAAGCCTTGAGCACTCTTACAAGGTCAGTGCTTCTCTAAACAGCCATCATCGAACATATAACACAACACATCATCCGTCGCAGGCCTTGAATAAACTTACAAAAAGTATAACAAACTAATACGATTAACTGTAAATAACGACAATTGAATCATGCAACTGTTTGACTGTTATGAAATTACTGATGTTACCTTGAGGCACAATGTGTCCAAGTACATCTCCTCAAACTCAATCCCACTAAACTTTTCAGCCACATCACGGCAACATTTAAGAAAGAGACCATCAGCCATTCGCCTGTCAAACCAAACATCACCCGCAATTAACATTATATCTAGGAAGTTTCTTATAATGCCGATGATGACTGAATTTTTGACACCAGCTTTACAGCAGAAAGCAGCTAAGTGTATATGATAATTGTATTAAATTCACATAGTCACTTGGTTAAACCAAATTTTCACACAAGTTTATTAATCGTGATATATACAATTCTTCAGCACCTAAAGAATATTGAACAAAACAACCTTGTTTTTAGATTAACTGATAATTCAGATATTAGTAACACTATCCCAATTCAATGGCTTATAAAAGTTCTGATCAGGTATGCTATTATTTGATACCTCATTGATTTGGAAGTTAGAAATGACTTACATGATGTTGGCTTTATGCACGGCTGTGATTCGACGACGATTGTTGGCTTGCGCATATTCAAAAGCAAACTGAGCAACACGATGAGAAGCCTTTTCTGTGATTAGTTTGATGCTTTGCACCACTCCTTTAACAATCTAAAACAGATAAATCATCATATATTATAAACTGGACTATCACCGAACCTCAGCCAACCAAATGACAGTTCTTCATTAGATTCACACTTTAGGATCCAAAGAAATGTTAAAATGCAGGTCTGATGAAAACTATTTAACCCATTATTAAGCCAAAACACGATCAGAAATAAGACGTATAACAGGACATAAAAAAGGAGAAGACAATTCAGAAACACATAACTTGTACTTGTTACTTGTACTTGTTTCATTGCTGTGTCTTTTCTTTCCTTTTATGAATTGGTTCAAAAGGTTGACAATAAAAAAATGTTGATTGACTGATTGATTGATAAAACAATTTTCACAATGAACAAAATGTGGAACAAAACAGTTAAGTTTCTGTTCAACAGTAATTCATCAAAATGCCTAACACAGAACATCAAGAAATAGGAGTCTTGAGAGTAACAGAAAGGCAACAAATTACAACTCACTACATGCTCGATTCCACTGTACTCTCCCTCCGTGTTCTCTCGAATTGTTACCAAGTCTACGTTTTTGAAAGGCGTCTCATAACCCTCAATTGACTTGCACGGCCTCACATTTGCATACAGAGTGAATTCTCTAAATGAACAAAGCATAATATATGCTCAATCACAATCAAAAACAATGCATTTAATAGCTTTCATCCAGAAAACACAAAACTTGTTGACCTTTGGATTTTCATAAAACCCAGAAAGTCAAAGCAAAAAAGGTGGTTAAGAGATGTTTGTTATTAACTCATGAAATAAGAAAAAATTAGCATTCCTTCAGGCCAACAGTAAAATTTCCAGGCCACAACTATCATAACTTCAGCAATATTTGATATTCAACAGCTGAAAATGTGATAGTCAATGAGCTAAAATTTGATAATCTGGGATCGGTTGCATGCACTAACTAACATGATACTCTACATCCCATTCAGTTAAGTGACAAATCAAAATTCCATCTCCTGCCTGCTTCAGCAGCTGCAGGGTAAGAAATTTTACTTTACTGTCTTTGAGTCACATTTAAATGTCTCAATTCCATATGCAAAAACTGAATTCCTACTTTCGGAGTGCCAAGTTAAGAGACTGGTGTCCTTTTCCAATGGGTGTCATCAGCGGACCTTTTAATCCAATCAGGTTCTTGTTGACAGAGTCAATAGCTTTCTGTGGTATCCGGAACTTTCCAGTAATAGCACGAACTGGAGTCACATCAACCACATCCCAATCAACCGGTGCCTAAAACCAGCATGCACACAAATGTTTACAAACCTCTGAAAGGTGCCATATAAAAGTACAAATACCTACATATGTGCATACCATCATAAGTACGTATGCAATTACACGAGCACGAGCACGCGCACACGCACACATCACAAACATGCACACAAAGCACCAGCTGTTAAGGTCATCTTTAAACCAAATATCATAACCACTATCCAGAGGATCAAACTTTGACTTATCAATGAATTCCCACTGGGACTTCAGTCGACCAAACAACTCTATCTACGGTCCTTTTGAGATAAAGAAAGTATCAAACACGGCGGCCACACAGACCTCAAGCATATGGTGTCGGCATGTGAGAAAAAGGAGGTGCCGATTGAACGATTGGTGCACAATAGTGATTGCTCCAGTGTGGATTCCAGTGTTGCTTGAAGTCGTGTTGAAGCAAAGGCCTACTAGGTGCTCTTCGATGCCTGGCCACTCACGTAAGAATTCCACAATCTTCTGACCCATGAGAACTCCAGTTCCAGCCGGAAGCCTTGCAATTCCAAGCAGTTTCTCAACATCCAAACCAGACACGATGATTGGTAGACAGTCACGCTTGGTTCCGACCAAATCTGGCAGCAGTTTGCCATCAAAGTGTGCAATAAGTGGTACTGTTGGCTGGAAGTTAAGTCGTACCGTTGCTGCAAGTGTTTCACGTGAAACATTACGAGCTTCCATCAGAGAGGTGTGTGACAAAGACAACTGAGTGACATCAATTCCTGCTGCAGCAAGAGCGGGAGTAACAATCATCATTGCTTGACGAGTCGATATCGGGGTCCTATCCAATGCCGCGTTGAACAGTGGGTTGTCAATGATGCAGCGCTTTGGTAGTGGTTCCGACATAAGCCGATTTGGAGTTTTATGGTTCGATTGTTGAACACAATGACCAGGTGGTTGATATGATGAAGTCGAGGGTTCATCATTGGGAGGATCGTCAGCAGTTACCACTGCATCTGCTATAAGGCGCCCTGCGTGGCTGCCGTTTCTACTATATGTATGTAGACTGTACAGCGCAGTGCGTTTGCAGGTGCTTCATTAAATAACATGATTATTATTATTATTATTATTATAGAAACAATGGATGGGTCATTAAATTACATAACATGTAAAGAATTTTATGAAAGCAAATGCTTAACCTCAGACATATAACCAAAGCCCAGGTTCAGCATTGCTTCCTACAGGAAACTGCCCTTGAAAATTTATCTTTTTTCTGGACCTCTTTCTAATCGAATCCCCTCCTCAATAACTTTGAGAAGGCTCATTCCTTAGCATGCCTCAGCCTCAAAGGCTACCTAGCATTTCACATAAAGCCATTAGACTGATACGATTTCTGACTATGTCCCAGAACCCCTTAATAACATTCATCAAATGTTATAAATGTTCAAATTGTATCATTAAAAAGCAAAATCTGATATAACATAATCAACTAAATCAATCACAGGTTTAATTCAACTTTGTGTATGGATGTAAGTATTATGATATATGTAACTGAACACCAATTTCTAACAGCAATTCTATGAACCTCTTGAAAGCTTTACAGTAGGACCTCATTACCATGCAATTTGTTACAAGTACTAAATACGACTCCAGAAAACACTGTTATAAGAAGGTCGCAATGTAGAAACACTCGCTTACCTTTGCAGCTGCAAATATTTGTTGAACTGCAGCTGATATTTCTGGTCCAATTCCATCACCAGGAATCAAGGTAACTCTGCGTACCTGGTTTTTTAAAACATACTTCTCTATGTACATGTGTTTATCTGTAATTAAAGGTGCTAAAGTTTAATTTAGTAAAACAGGGCCCTGGTATTCCAGTCCAGTCTGAGCCTGTATGCAACTACTTGTTATTAAATCATTTGATAATAAATCAATCTTGTATGTGGGTCATTGTGTAGACTTAAGCCTAATCAGTATTAATTAAGCAGTTACCTTATTTCAGCACATCAGGTATCAATATAAATGCCACTGTTTTGATTTTCAATGCAAAACAAGCTCAGATTCATGCATAACATTGATAAATGGTTAATAGTTTATATGTAGCCTAGTTGTACTTGTCTAGAATGTCTCTAACCTAAAAGGCATAGAAAACCCTGGGGTTTCAAACTTGAATCCATTTAACCTGCCCCACCCTGTGACCTTGCATTTCCCCAGTTGTTGCTCCAATAGACGATACTTTCACTGAAAAGTTCAAAGGTACTGATCAACAATATTCCAAATGGAAAGAATTTACAATGCTATTGATGCTAAATATAACACTTTTTAACTTGTTAAAATTCTACCTTAACATAAATAAGAGACATACCTGCTCTGTCGAGTAGAGTCGTCGAAAACTTCGCTATTAAACACAGAAAATTTTATTAAAAAATTTAGTTTTAATTTCATACTTAGGAAAAATATTGGTGACTCGTACACACAAGTAACAAAACTTTAAGCCTCACTTAATCACGGTCACTTAACCCAAACCTAAACATCTCTTGCAAACGATTAACTGTATGTGCAGTTCTATTTATACCTGTTAACTAACTGAAACATTTATCATGCAGAAAAATTCTCTGAATGGGTTTTCCGGTTGTTTCGAAAAGTTATTTATTTATTATTTATTTTATTCCGGACATTTCTATAGCGCCTCTCGAAGTCAACCACTACTCAGAGGTGCTCCCGACTGCAGCATTTGATACTGTGCCGGAATTTTCATGCCGAAGCGCCACGAGCAATTGCGATTAATGGATTCAATTATTATGAGCAAACCTAAGAAAAAGAAGCATCTTGCACAATAATTTATGGCATTTTAATCTGATATTACTAAACATTTAGCCAACTTGAAAGTCAAACCTCAATCACTGACGATTACTGTAAACATGTTAACGAAATGTTTGGACAAGTAGTGGCATTCATTCAGATGTTACAGCTAATTCAGAAACAGATGAGTCTGAACGAAGTTGTACATATCCCAATACTCATGACAAGACAGCACTCTCAATTACTGGCAAACTCTTGACTGAATTCAGCAGCAGATTTACAGTTTGAAAAGAAGATGCTAAGAATATGATGCTTTTTGGAGATTGATTTGAAACTGATCCAGCTAATGTTCTCAAAACACTGCTTCTGGCACTTACTTACATTCAGAATAACAGTGACATAAAGAGAACATGATCTTCTAACATATTACATGCAAAATGTGTTCCCAAAGACTTTCACAAATCTGTCCAACTTTAAACTTATGATTTATAGAAGTATTTTGCAGTACATATTGCTGTGAACAGCTTTTGATAAAAAGTCAATATCATTGCTACAGATGGACAGTTAACTCTAATACTGAAGTGTAACTATGTCCATTGTTGCAACAGATATGGATACTTATGTAAGTAACAGCAATGCCAAATATCCCATTAGCACAAAAACAACATTCAACATGGATCTTTGCCTTGCTTGATTGATGAACATTCTCCTGGTGGCTCGGGTTGTGTGCCTGGACCAGATCCTGTGAGCAGAGGCATGACTTATTGGTAGAATCCCAAGATTTGGCCATGTCACCGATTACATGCGGGATGCATTGCACTCCCCCCCATCCCACAGTGGATTGTTCACTGTGTCTCAGCCTTGGTGTGGAGCTGCCTTATGGGCAAGGCCCCAGTGCATTTGCAAGCGTTTTACTGCTCCACCCTGAATGTCCAACATCATGGTTCTCTGCGTTCATCCAAACAGGCTGAGCTTCTGTGCTCTTGGACTGCTCTTAGGCTTGCCCTGCTTTCTCCGTCGCTTGTCCTGCAATCTGGAATGAGCTTCCCATGGTGCTTCGCTTGGTTCCTGAAGTCCATGCCACCACATTTTGGTCTCATCTTAAGACTGTGCTCTAAAATGCAGCAGGAGCTGGGTCGAAAGAGCTCCTTGAATGGGCGCTATATAAATTTCCAGTATGAATGAATGAATGAAAAATCACTCAGGTAGCTTTTCCAATGGTTTGCTAAAGTTTGCTGATGTTTCAGGAACATTTACATCAAGCCTTTTAGATTTAAATAGTCATGTCCTTTTCTTGGTCAGTGGTGATTCCCGAGGCAAAATTGGTTTTTATTCATCAGCCAAGTCCAAAAATAAACTTCATTGCTCAGCCAATGTTGTAAAGGCTCTTGAAATAACAACGTCTGACAAGGTGGAGGCTTCAGAAATTGAAAACAGCAACGTATGTATAAGGGTTGATGTCATCATTGATTAGAAGAAACATAAGCTCATTTTCAAACTAGAAGTTAAATTTTTTAGCTCTTCACCTGTTGCTACAAGTCTGCCTTACGAGTGTAAGTTTTCTATTACATATTATCCTGTCAATGAAATGTTTATGGATATTTAACTTTATAGTTCTAATTATAATTTTTCTAAATGTTACGTATATATATTTATAAACTTCTAGGTAGACACATGAATTGGTCAACTTCTTCGATAAAGAATATTGTTCAGGAATAAAATACGAGCAAAATGATATAATTATGATATTCCTATATTTCTAAATATTTTCAGTGTCAGCATTCATATGAACTAATAATGGCCCATTCGTCAAAAATAACGTAGCTGCCAAAGAGAAAATTAAGGAATCAAACTGAACGAGAAACGCTTTGGAACTCATAAATGGGTAATGCATCGATAACCCTGACTCATGAAGGTCACATCTGATTACAGAATTTATCATCAGCGCTCAATTTAAGAATCGCGACAAATTAAAAAGTAAATCGGTAACTCTGTACTTTCACACAATATGTATAAGATTCAAGGTCAGGTAAGTAATTAAAAGAATATTCAAACATTACTTACAAGGCTGCTTAACGCACGCGAAGCCATTTTCTTCAAGGAAGAGTAAACACGTTTGAGCGCCGACCGCAGACTATAGATACAATTCAATTAGTACGACGTCTTCAAAGAGACATGGATTATTCAGGTACTCTCCTCGGGGCGCTTCTCGGTTTGGGTTAGTGGTGTAAATTTACTTAACTACTTTTTGAAAATAATTAGTGTTCTAGGTTGTTTAAGATTTAGGTTTAATCTTGGACTAACATTTGCAAATGTTAGTCCCAGTTTTAATTACTTTTCCGAATGACGTCTACAACGATACGGATCTGGGTGTCGTGTAATGTAGTTAGTAATAATTAAAATTCAGCACATTGGTGTGCTGGTGTAATATAGCGTACATCAAAGTCTGGGTCGGGCGAGATATGAAATGATATTTACGGACGAGAGGGCGTCGAGAAAGAAGCTTATTTTTTTATAATGCTTGAGTGCGGGCAGCAAGTTCTCCGCAACAATCATTGTAATGTCCTTGACCATTATTTATTTTAATATGACCATTATTTATTTTAATAGTTGTCACGTGTTCTGTTTTTTTATGAATAATAGCTTATGCAAAAACGTCATTTTGCTCCCCCTACAAAAACTGCGCACCCCTACATAAATTTTACCTCCCTACAAAAATTCTTGCGGACGCCCATGAGTGCGCAGAAGGGAAACGACCACGTACAGTATAATTATTTATACTATAAATAATTACACAGTAAGACGACTCCCGGCCGATGCTGCAGTCAGAATGTGTGACCGATCGCCATTTTGAATCTGAGCCGCTAACACGCCAATACACCGGAACCCATCACATCAAATATTATTAAACGTTACAACAACATTGAGGACTACACGATGATACATCGGAATCCATCACATAAAATATATTTTAAACGTTACAACAACATCGAGGACTTAATTAGAATTAACAATATTATTCTTAACGTTAATTTCGGTTTAAATCTATAATTCAAGAGCTCGGATTCAAAATGGCGTCACCCCCAAAACTAGTCAACAGTTAGCAATGCGAGTCGACGTACTGTGTACTTATTTATACTGTGAAACGACTGTTGCCGGATATACGGAGCGAAACCTGTTCTGAATTTGAGTTATCAGAACTTTGCCATCCTCCGACCGTGGAAAAGGGGTACAAAAGATAGAGTTTCCTTATTAAAATCTTTCTCAGAGTCGGTAGGCCTGAACTCCGCCACTGTTCGTACTCTGACAGTGCCAGTCCCAAGCCTGGATAAAGGAGGAGGGCGACGCTAATCATCTTTGTTATGACACAGCGTCGTTAAACTGAAACGGTAGGCCTACAGAGCATTGAATGTAGTGGTGCCTCTTACAATAAAGCGGCCAATCCTGAACCTTCCTCGGAGGGAGCTGTCAATACGGGCAAAGATAGCACGAAATAGTTTTTGTTGCATGCGTAATTAATCTGATTTTTAGTTATAGCAGTCTACGACTCTAAGATCTTTGGTAATAGTCTAGTTATCCTAATATCATTGGAATATACTCTCAAAATATACAATATTATGTATTTTGATGGTCAGTGATCGCAACTGAGATTCGCATTTCTGTATGACTTTGCGCGCCTTACCAATTTTCATAGTAAAAAATAAATTAATTTAATTACACTGATTTGCAAGGCGGCAGTTTATGGGGCATTGTTTGATGGTTACAACGGGTCATTTTCTCGTACGCAGGTGAAGCCCCGCCTCTTGCCTCGACCATGTGCTTGTTTATTGTGCTATATCTTGTATACAACCGGAAATTATTGGTAACAACCTCTGAGATGAAACGAAAGATGTAAGGAATTTCCTTATTAAAATCTTTCTCAGAGATCATAGTATACTACAGGGAATCTATATAATCCTTGACTATACTGCTATAACAATCAATATTGTCAACTATAGTCACGACAACGAAGATTCACTGGCTGGCAAATGACATAAATTAAAGAAAGCTAAAAAAAACGCCGGCTGTTGACCTATTTATTCGATTTCAGAGAGTTGAATCTGGGTCCACCGCGATTTTCACACGGTGACCTTAACTGGTGTGGCACCCACTCAAACGAACAGCGGTGGTGAAGGATCTCGCCCGCTGAATTTGAAAAATAAGCAGGGTCGAGGCCGTGTGGTCGCTAACAGAATGTGTACAGGGGTCGTCCATTAATTATGTCAACAAAATGGGGGAGGGAGGGGGCTTGGAAAAGTTTGACAATTCTTGACAAGGGGGAGGGGGGTTCAAGACAAATTGAGGTCAACAATAATAAGTTTCTTTTTGACGGAAAGATAATTTTTTTGAGGGGGAGGGTAAAATTATTTTTGACATAATTTTCTTAGGGGGGTCCTTGAATGTTTGACAGTTGTTGACAAGGGGGAGGGAGGGGGTCAAAAACAGCCTAAAATTTGTTGATGTAATTAATGGACGACCCCACAACTGTACATTTGCATTTATCGTCAAGAGTTTAACCCATCAATATCGGGCGATCATGTACAATCGGGGTGCCTATGTGTTATCTGGGTGGGTGCCTTTGCATGGTGAGGGTCGGTTAGGGTCAGGGTAAGCGTCGTGAGGGTCGGTTAGGGCTTATGGTTAGGGTCAGTGTAGCCTATGTAATTGTGCGACTAAAAAGCTATACCTGCGAGTGGAAGAGCTCTGGATTTTAAAATTCAGAGGTAGGGTTAGGAACCCCGATTGTACATGATCACCCAATATCGTTCTTGACTAAATGATCTTTGGCTTTTGCCTCGTCGCTTGGAAGATCAACTGGTTTTTGGTAATGTTGGTAGTATGTGGTCAAATTTTGAGAACTACCAGGTCTGTGAGGGGCAAAGATAATTGTTGAATTAATAGTCTGTTGTTAGAACAAGTATGTATTAGTTCTGAAGACTGAGAGAAAAGTAAGCATGATTAAGTTTTGAGGCAAACCTGTTGCAGAAGTGCTATATAAATATTTTGGGTTTATTTTTTGCAAGGATTTTCTTAGTAGTATTACCCTGAATGCAGATGTATTAAATTTGTGATGCAGTTAGCTGATCATATGATACCAGAGTTCGTGTTGTACTGAAGCATGTTATGAAGACGGTTTGGTGTACTATCAAATCGCTATTTTATTAAATATGTCAGTGTTTCATGCACCTTGTGATTGTAGTAGCCTGTAGCTGCATAAGGGATGTCAACACAGCACAAATCGTTCTCTGATACCAGAATCGTATGATCCTGGGTTTGAACACCGAATGCTGAAAAGACAGCTAATGGCAATGACAGCAACAGAGACAAGGGCAACCGCAGTTGTTCTCATCGGTGTTACGTATGCCATTGTTTCCACTGGCAATTCTGAGTTGACTTTCCTTAAGCCTTTGACACTATGTAAGTTCCTTCTGTTGGTGTTGTTACATCAATTGCTAATCAACGAACAATAGTTGCAGACATTTCATTCATTCATCCAGAACATTTATGTAGCATCTGTCAAAGGTAACTGCTCAGAGGCGCTCGCAGCCCAACCATGGCAGAAAAGTTTTCAAATATTTATAGAACGTGCATGCAGATACCCTAGCCAAGACAACATGCAGAATCAAGAGGAGTCTCTTCCCAACCACTGAAAAAGTGTGATGCTGCATTGTTGAGGTGCATGTTAAAGGAACAATCAGGTCGCCCCGTGAGGAACAAAGATTTCCCTTCCTGCCAATTCTGAAATGGGGCAGCAGAGCTCACTTGAATAGCAAGGGGCATTCCCCAGTTGGCATCGTCAACTCAAAATCAAAATCTTAAATTCAATACGCTGGATAGTAGGCAGCCAATGAAGTTCTCACGCATGAAGTGTGAGACATACCAGTAGTCAAATTTTAAAATACACTATTAAGTCTAGCATCTGAACGCAGCACATGTTCAAGCTGCCCAATATGTAGTTTGAACTTCAAAGAGACTGTACCACTAAAGCCTTTGGATGTTGCTTCTGTATTGCCTTTAAGGTAATTTAAATCTCTGCCACTTGCTTTGTTCTCCACCTTCCTTTCATTCATTCATTCATTCATTCATTCATTCAGAGAACTTATATCTATAGTGCCACTCCAAGATACCTGCTGAGAGGCGCTCCCAGCCCAAATCTCGCGATAAACAACAGTTCTCAGATGCTTGTAAAAGGTGTGTGCAGATTCCCTAGTTAAAAGAACACACAGATCTGAAAGAATGTGTTTGGCCCAACCACTGAAAATGCAAAGATCAGGCACAGAATTTAAGCTTTCCACTGTTTTCGTACCAGTAATACTGTTGGCCATACATTCAGGTATGTCTATTAAACCTTCAAAAGGAAGATGTTGCACAGTGGAATTCGCTGACCCCACCTGTGTTTGATTCTTATGCTATCTGATTTTGCAAGGAGTTGTAAACTTGTCTTTTCCCTTTTGAGGTCAAAATTGTTATCTGTGATAATCCAAATTTTGGATTAATAATTTATTAAGAATTCTATTGACTAGAAGTCATGTTAATGCTAATTTATTAATGTTTTTATTTTGTTACTGTCTTTTAAAACTAAATTTTGTTGAACCTGTGATTTAAAAGTCTTCAATGTGCTAAAGTTAACACTTCACCTGTTATTATATTATTTGTGTGTTTGTAGATGTTTGAGTACTTACTTTTATTGCCCATTGCAACATTTAGAGGAGACAGTAGTCCTAAGTATTGCAAGTACAAAACCACAAATTTCATTAAAGTGGTTATTCTGATTATTTTTACATTTGGTAGGGCTGGGCCTCCTTGCAACATTCCTGCTGACGTTGTCATTCGATTCCTCCAATGGAAAATACTTCAGGTTGTTTGAATTAGTTTGAATCTGTTTTTGTTACATGTCGTGGCAAGACGTTGTTTATACATTTATATGTGTGTATAGCTAAACATTTGCATAGCGTCTTTTAGAACTTATAACAATGAAGCACGGCTTTCCAGATCAAAAGCTGAAAATGTTTTGTGAGCTCTGCGGGTAAAGGTTGGGATTTTAAGGGAAAGATTGTTCCAAGAAGAGAGTGCATTACACGAGAATGCAAAGTGTGTGCAAGTCATCATATGCGAGCACAGGACCAACAGGTTTTCAATAAGATGCACAGTGGAGTGGTCGTTGACCCAGGTGGCTCAGGATGAGATATCAGAAATTGCAGAGCTCCCTAACATAAATTGGGGCTGCACTAGCTGTTGATATCTCTGCAAAGATGAGGATCTTGACAAGAAGCCTGTGCATTGTGTCCCATGACACATGATAATTTTGACTAGTTGATCTCAGTTCAAGTTGCAGGGGTGGGATGGATTGAAGTTACCATGTCTGAATCCTCAGGAGACCCTGCAAGGATGGAGGTGCAATAGTCTAAGCACACCAGGTTCAAAATGTCTGTCAGCATCACAATTATGTTAACTTCTGTCAGCAAATGAATTTTACAGTATATTCATAAACTTGTTTGATCTTTAGGCGAAATGCTGCATCTGGAATCTTGTGCTGCCCTCTACTTCCTGTGTCCAAATTACTGTCTGAAGCTACTGCTAGAGGCAACTCAGAATCAACATCAGGCCACTGTGAGTATGATTTCTCTGAATTTGAGAGAGACAGACAGACAGAAACAGACAGACAAAGAGACAGAGACAGAATCTTAAGAAATGACACAGGGTGAACCTGAACCTAATGTATTATAATCTTTAATTTAATTTATTCTAGTGGATTCCTTGGATGTTTTCTTGTAAATGATTGCATTAAAGCTTTCAGTGGGCTCTGTTAGATTCAATCACCTCTTACTTCAAAGTGACTTTAATCTATGTAATGGCATAAATTGCAAAGAAATGGAAGAATTCAAAGGTTTTCTGTTTCTCTTTGCCCAGATGGTGATCTGCAGCAGGTTTTCATCGAGGGATCATTTATTATTTCACTTGTTACGATGTGTCACGTGTCCATGGTAATGAACTTGGAGAAAAAAAGATTCAGCAACTGTGATATTCTTCTTCTTGTGACAACTGTCATTGCTGTAACAGTCGCCGGGTTTGTGTTGACCTTGAAGGCTTGGAATTTACTAGGTAATTCACAAATTGTTATTGTGTGTTTTTTGTATGTTTTGTTACAGAACTGTAAATTTCGTAACATGCTTCTTCAGAACTAATTACAGGGCCAAATAATAATTGCAAGTTTGTTTGATATATTTCTAAAGATGAATTTGATCAGCTGGGGACTCAGGCCTTCTGTTCCTGTCTGCATATTGTCTCCCAACTGCTGTAACTTGGCGATGGTGTTACTTTTAGACTGTTAATGATTTGGGATGGCAGTTAAAGGCTGTTCCACTAATGACTCAACAACTAGTGCATTGATTTGTTACAGTGTTGTCCATTTCAGATTAAGATTTGAACTCAAGATGCAGTAATAACAGTTAAAAGCATCCAGCTATTTGTCTCTTGGTAACAGCTACGTTAGCAGTAATGATTGTTGCCTTGGTAACACATGTTCTCGCCTGGAACGCCTAATGAACAAACTTAAACGATCCGGCTATATTCAAGCCAATTCTCCCTCTATCGCAGAGCTTGCAAACAAAGCTGAAACTGTATTATTTAAAACCATTCACTAAGATGCCTTTTCCCTAATCATCATTTAACTCCCTATTTTCTTAGAGACAGACGTCATAACTTTAACCTCCCTGATAAAGACTCACGAAACTTTATTTCTCGTATGTTATTCGCCAACTCAGACTAAGCTATTACTTCCTCAGTTCTATTTTTCATGGACTCCTACAGCGTTTTGCCTGTTGTTCTACGTAATAAACACTGAAGATGCTTATTTGGATTAATCATTTGAGTGTCATGTTGTAGATACGATTGAACTTGGGATCTGTCTTGGTGTGTTGTCTGTTCAGTTCCTCCTCCATTGTTATCTTCCAGTATGGCTTCCTCGTAGTTTTACACTGGGTGAAGCCGCCATCGTGTCTCAGGGTTGTGCTATGTTCTGCATATCGGCAGGACTGAACTATCTTCATGCGTGGGTAAGAAGAACAGACGTCTAAAGAAAATGAAAGGTTATAGAATAATATGAATAAAGTATGGTAGAGTCATTTGTCAAATACATGTGCATAATGTCATTTATGTACTGGGATGAGGCCAAAGAGCTGGCTATAGATAGAGTCAAGTGGAGGAGATGCGTTGCCCGATGTGCAGACCTGCACAGGAAGTACTAAGTACTAAGTAATATTACTCCTGAGAAAAATGTTCCTGGGTTGCAATATGAAAATCCATATGAAAAGACCATTTTTTCTCTTTCTATTTATTAAATATAGAGTCTCCAGGAACCGAGTGAAGGAAATGAGCAGTGAACAGAATAAAGTCATTGTTAATAATTTTATTTATTTAGAATTAATAAAAATAAAGAAAATTCCTAATGATGTGTGCAGTGAATTCATATTGCTTGCTAGTCATGTCCTTCATTCGATGCCTAGGGAGTGTTTTGGTAAATAAAAAACTGATAAACATATCCATAGTTGGTAAATAAAAAAGCTGAGAAAGGTCC
Organism: Allolobophora icterica; assembly: GCA_963556255.1. Lineage (NCBI taxonomy): Eukaryota > Metazoa > Annelida > Clitellata > Crassiclitellata > Lumbricidae > Allolobophora > Allolobophora icterica. The sequence continues at coordinate 50,287,793 of OY744605.1, forward strand.
TTTCATAAGGATTTGTTTCAGAGCATTTATGTAGTGCCTTTAAGGCAATTGATTTATGTCATTTGTTTAACTTACCAATTAAATGGTGCTGAGGTTAGATTCATGAGGAATATCTAAGTTTATAGTGCCAAAAAGGATAGAACTCCAGTATAAGAGATCTTATATGTTATGTGCCCCATAGCTAAAGACTTGATCATCAGCATTTAACCTGATCTGCATGGTTATTGATTGGAAGTACCATCTGTTAATATCTCGTGGACTGTGGCACTGACAATTTATTGCTGTCTACATACTGTAATTAATCTGGCACATTTCTCAAAGTAAAATGTTTATTGGATCAAAATAGTAAGTACTGTATTGCTGCACTTCCGTTGAAAGTAGGTTCAAATTCTGTGCTTTGAGCTGGGATTAAAATCTTTTTTTATTTTGCTGTGTTGAAAGCACATGTAGTAAAATCTATAGACTTCAATAAAAGCAAATTTTTTTATGTTAGTCTGAGAAAGTTATTGTTCAAATTTATTTAGCAACAACTGGAGAGGGGTGATAGTGTGGCTTCGTCTTTACAAGTGACCCTCTTTGTTCAGGTGAGTTTTTGCCTCACTTCAATCTGATCATCTTTACAGAATTGTCAAACTGACACATTTAGACTGGAATTGTTTCACCACTATGACTAAATTACTTTATTATAGTTCTGCAATCGTCAGTTGTGCAGTAATTACCATACAGTTATCTGTTGTCTATGCTTCGTTAAGAAAATCACCATACAGGTCTAAATAAGTGATTAGTGGGTTAGGATGGCATGCTTCTAGAAGTCCAGCCTTCATTTATACTTGAATTCTAACTGCCATTACTACTGTTTAGTTATCACATATGATGTCTTGCAAATTTGGAATTTTAATTTCGTCCAGGCCCACTGGATACTTGCATGTGATAATAGTAGATTCACTAGAAGTTACCAACAGTCTGACAACTATTGTTTATTGGTTGTGTCACACAGCAGTGTATTGCTAGTATCAGGTGCATAGGGATTTGAACTCTGGTTCAGCAGTGTATCTTCAGTTTTTGATTCGATAAAGGTGTTGATATTTTCTGTTTTAGACGGCTACATCATCCTGTGCTGCAGTCCTTGTCATTCTTTTTCTGGTTCCCTGGTTTCGTTCTACAATTGGTTATTATATCCTAGTTCCAGGCGTTGCTGCTACATTTTCTTTGCCGCTCTTGTTCACGTTCTTTAGTCAAGACTTTGTCACCTGGTGCTATGATTACATTACTGGAAACAATGTCAGAGTAAGTACAATCTATGACAATAATAAATATATTCACATAATTTTAATGAACTCCATTAATTAGAGCAGGTCTGTTTGTGTGTAGGGTGTATAATGTTTGAATTTTTGGTTTGTAAAAGACAGACTAATTGGTAGGCCAACAATGGTTTTACAGTCGGTTATTGGTAATTTATGACATTTTATAATAAATGATGGCATTATAGATAGATTGTATGAACATCAATTACCACTGTTACTTAGATAGATGTCTCTCCTCTGCCACTGGTCTGTCAGTTGTGTAGAATAGTTGCCTTTGCTGTTTTAGATATAATATCTGTTCTGTTATTAGTCCATCAGTTGCCTTCCCAACAGCCATTGTGCCTAGCAAGAGTTGGTGTTTTTGTTGTTTCAGATTTATCTCTTCTGCTATTGGTTCATCGGCTGCCTAGCAGCAGTTGTCACTGTTTACTTTAATGCCTCAAGTGTTGTTCAGCTTTCAACCTCAAAAGAGAAAAATGTCTCAGTCAGTCATCATGCAGCATCCGCCGTTCGAAAACACTTTCATTTGCTTGCATTGGCCATTTTGCTGCCAGGACTTTTGTGGGATGTTGAGATTTTATACGTGGCAGTCAGCTGTGCATTTGTTGTTCTTGTAATGCTTGAGGTTTGTGCTTTTTCTCAGTATTTAAAAGCTTTGCTTTTATTGGGTTTAACGTAAAGTAATTTATTGCTAAGTTGTATGCTTCATCACAAGTACTGATCAAAAGCACAATTATGTACTGTAGAATCTTCTAACTGAGCGTGTGAGGTTGGAATCGTAACCATTTCCTGTGCAACTAATCAAGTGTATAGCTAGGCATTTCGTGATCTAGGTTGGTATTCACAACAGTTAATGTAATTTTTTTTGTCATTTTTGATCTAAGTTAGTATTAGTAGCATTTAATATTAACTCTGTGGTGGAAAATTGCGACAATAGGAACTTTCCATGCAAAATCCACAAAATATTATCTGATTGGGACCAGGAAAAGGGCCAAAAATATCTGGTTGATGCTTAAATTTTTGTTATCTTTTCTTTAATTCTGAATAAATAAAATTCTTAGCGATGACATTATACTGTTCACTGTTCATTTCCTTCATTCAATACCTAGAGACTCTATATTTGGTAAAAGTTCTTTTCATGTGGATTTTCTGTTATGAATATAAACCTAGATGTATATGTGCTTCAGTTTAGAAAATGTTCAATCCCAGGGCTGCACTGTCAGGAAGTTGCTATAACAACATGTAAAACATCGATGATTGTAAAATGTAACGCAAGAATGGTACGATGATACGGTAGCAAGAAATATATTTTGGCATAGAGGAGATAAATTTGTTGGCTGAGCTGCAGACGAGTTGTTTTATTTTTAGTCTCTGAGGGTTTTGCTCATCGCACCGGTCGGTGAAATGCTGCATCAGTATTTCCAAGTATTTGTTGATGAAAGAGACGAAGGCCCAGTTATCCTGACACACATCTACCTTCTGATTGGCTGCTCCGTTCCTCTTTGGATCCACTGTTGTCCTGTGACACATGTCGCTCTGTACAGTGGACTTGTGTCACTTGGCATTGGTGACACACTGGCTTCTGTTGCTGGTTTGAAATTTGGACGCCAAAAGTGGATGGGTTAGTTAAAATAAACATTTTTGGCCTCTTTTAGGTTTCTGTTAGGTTTGAATGTTGAAGTCACATGAGGTAATTGTAATGTTTTTCAGCTTACTATGTGATTGATACCTATACATACAAATATTCTGTCGCAATTACCTCTTTACATACATTTTGGCTAATTTCAAGGTTCGTAAAATGTGCTATATAACTATCAAAGCACATAAAAATTTTATGGCATATTGTTCATTTTTCCATGGGTTCACGCTGCATAATAATGGGTTCCCGTTGGACGAGTTAACTCGGGGTTTAAGGGGTTAATAAAATTGCCAGTTTCATTATTTGCATATTTGAAAAAATTTCTCTTAAGCAAGATATTGGATATTAAGTCATTTGACAGCTATAATTATGGTTTTAATTCCTAAACATTGAATTGCTTTCTTTAGGCACAAGAAAGACTGTTGAAGGCACCTTTTGCGCAATTTTGGGCCAGTTTGCTTTCGTAATACTCCTGCATATAACAGGTAAACAATTGCGATTAATCTCATTCCATGGGGCGACTTTTGGGTGTTACCACTGTCTCAGATTGCCAACCTGGAAAACATAAAACTCTTTATGTTTGACTTTTCAAATGTTTACACTTTTAAAGCACAGCTTAAGGACATTATTTTCAAAGTTTCATGTCACTCTTTAAATTCATGGGTTTTGGTTGTGATACTGTTTAACACAAAAATAGTTGTGCCATGCTATTCGGTTATTAATATTCTATTATCATTTTCAATTATGAGTGTTATTTCAGTGAGAGGGCCATTTTTTATTCATTGAACATTTATATACACTCCCTTCATCTGTTCAGATGCACTCCACCACCCTAGTGATGGAAGACGTTTTTCCAGCGTTCATAAAACAGGTCCAGGGAAAGGCCATTCCAGGTAATGGCCCAACCATTGGAAGGGTTCAGTGCTACATTTTCATGATGCATGTGACAGTGTGATATTGGTGTGCCATCAGTTGATGCCTTGTGCATTAGTGCTCCTCTTGCACCTTTAGAGCAATTGTGCAGGCACTTTTTTGTACCAAAGTTACACTCCAGGCCTACTGTTGTTAAATACTAACAAATTAGTGCTTGTTATGACTTCTTAATACAGCCGGGCCATGACAATGCACCGACATCAGTTAATCTATATGTTGTAATCTTTAAACTAACTGTAATTTTCTTGGTTTTTTAGGTGCACTGGCTGTACCTTGGATTAAGTGCAGTATAGCGATCGTATTGACTTCATTATTGGAAGCTTTCACTACTCAGTTAGACAACCTACTTTTGCCAATTTTTATGTACATACTACTCGTCTGAAACTACTCAATGTAAATAAATACTATCTTTCGAATAATTTTCTAGTCCGTTTTTCCTTGAATCAAAACATCTACACATACAACACTGTATTGTCAATATGGTGGTGTGTGTATTTATCCATCAATATATCAAGGTGAAGAATTGAGCAACCGACAAGCAAATTATTGATTGTATATTTTAAAACAAGGTATCGATGGTTGCAACAAACTGAACAGCTACATTTGGTATAAGTTTTGTAAAAATCCATAGGAATCCGTGTACATCAACTGGTAAATCAAATTGTTAAGTATTTTTTTAAAGTGAGAGCAAATGATGATGATGCCACGACGAACAGCTAATCCAGGTTTGAAATTGATTATTTTTAGAATGCAAGTACACCTTTATGTAAAATTTACTAGAAAATGGCTCTAAAAAGATTACATTAAAAATATTTTCACAAAATGAATAAATCAACAACATACACATATGACCGGCAACAAGTGTTGCTTGAAAACCATGCAGGCTGACCCACTACTGCTTGGCCATCGAGCGTCTCAGATCTTGTGCTTCATCAGCTTTCACTGTTCTGTCTTGAATGGTCTTGTTATCTGCCACAAAAGGTGCTAAATAAATATCCTTGTGCAGTTAAAAGCCCAATTGTTGGTGATTTATCTGATCCACACAAATTCTGGCAGATCCAAGTACAAGGGTTTGTTGCATGGTGCCAGCATTTTAGCCGGGGGTTTGGGAAGAGTTCATCCTCCTAGCTCTTCTTGTAACCCCTTGGATAAGTAACTGAAAATATATTGGGGGGGGGGGTCAGGAAACTAAAATATTTCATGATTCATCAGCTCGTGTGCAACATATTAACAACATTAAATTTACATTGATAATCGGTAAAATTTTCGACCCCAGCTCTTTTTCGACAACCAAAACACTCCACGGTGCTATATATTTTTTTCAGTTATGTTACAAATTCCATAACTATTCAGTGACAATAGGATAAAAATGCAGGCAGTACATATAAACGACGTAACATAAGATCAATAATCAACAAAATATTAAAATAATTAGGTAAACATAATAAAGAAACAAATTTAATTAAAATAATTCACAAATCTGGTTGCTGGAGGTAACAGAGCAATACTTACATACTTAGAAAAATACTTAAAAACGTTATTATTGGTAAATTGAGTATTTGACTCACTTCTACATTTTTGCTTGTTTTGTATACAACAACTTTAAAACAATGTCTGCATTAGCTGGAAACTTACAGAACTTACATAGTTCCGAGTAATTACTTTTATTGTAACTAAAATCGGAAGGTAACTATAATCCCAAGTTATAATAGTAGGATCTCAACTGCTTGTCTCGGCACCTCTCTCTGGCATACAGCCCTAGGGTGGCAAATCGCACAGGTGAAGAACAAACACAACAAAAGCAACAAAGGCTTTCAGGTTTCATAACTTGACAAGGAATTGTCAATTTCACCTAGCACACTGGGATACAAAGCACAGATGCAGAACAGAAAGACAAAGACGTTTACAGTTGGTACCACAAACCTTTTACCAAAATACAGACTATTTTTTCAAGCGCAAAAGTAAATTCTTGGACATCATCTTGCAATTGCCCATCAGACAAAAGCTGGAATCTGCTATCATGCTGCAATTATTGACAGATAATTATGTGTACCATACTAGTGTAAAGCCAAATAAAATGACTTAAAGAATACAGAATTATGATTTCCTGCAAAAAAGAGTCAGCCATGAGATTTGTAACATGTTTCAACTTATATTAAAATTTACTTGAGACGTGGGCTGAATAAATATTTACTTATACATGTATACTTCAAGTGCGTCGTTGCATGCTTTCACCATTTAGAGCCTGCTACGTAGAGAAACTAGCTTGACTGTCGCTGAGTGAGAGAAGTGAGAGTTGAAGGCTACAGTCTGATGACTTGTCCCATGATGACACATCACAAAACCTGTAATAATTCTGTTCAATTCCGCTTTGAGAACACACGGCATTGGGACATGTAACTTCCATTGATGTACAAGAGTGTTCTGGGCAAAAATCTGGGTGTGGATGTGTTTGGCATGAAAAACAATCTGTTTCAGAGGCCTCCACTCCGGTGGAGCTAACTTGCTTGTAGACAGTGTCCGTCGCTATTCCATTCAACTTCGGACATTGTATGGATAGACAAGATGAACGTTTATGCAAACCAGGAGAATTGCAGAGCAGGTCAATATGCGGTAGCGGAACGAGCGTCGAGCGGTTAGTGCAGTAGCGTATCTTGCATAATCTGGTTTCTAAGGAAGGTATTGTTTCCAGAAACGGCTCACATGACAAATTCTCAGCACGCTTCTTGTCCGTGCTAACATTGTTTGAAGTGGTAAGATTCTGGCATTGTTCCACGCGGGAAGCAGCACTGACTGCATGGCAGTCGTCCAACCGAGTATTTGGCAGTGAAGAAAATGGCAAAGAATGACCAAGAGGAGACAGATGTGGTGCCGCTGTGACTTTGGTTCTCAACGACCAGTCTGTCGTCTGCGAATCAAAGCTGCTTGCATCACCGAGTATGAAGTCACTACCCACCATGCTGCAATTGCTAGTGCCGCCATCCGGAGAGTAGTTCTGGCAAAATCGGCTTATGTCGTCATCGGCGCTCAGATTGCTCACATCAGCGTCACTCTGACCAGACAGCGAGTACAAAGGTCCAGCACCACATGAGTACACTGGTCGTCTGCTACAAGAGTACGGTGGACCCTTGTTGCAAGAGTACACTGATCCTCCACTACACGAACACACTAGTTCCTTGTCGGAAAGACATGGCAAGATTCTTTTTGGTGACGATTCATCACTTGAGAAGACGCCAACTTTGTTTGAAAGCGTCGAGACGAGATAGGACATCTGGTGACTCGACCTTTGCTTCTGTCGTACCCGTGAGTGCTTTCGACTTCTCATTCTTGGGTAAATTTTAAGCGGCATGTGTGACTGAATCCCTGGCTTAGCCCGGAGTCCAGATTCTCTAAAGCTTCGCAAGTTCTGTCTGAGCAGGTCTGCACTGGATGTCCCGTTTGTCTCGCGCGTTTGCACTAAACTTTCAAACATTTCGTTCAGATGTAGTGGGGTTTCATTGGTACGTGATGGGACACCTGTCTCGTCATTCCAGACGTAGCGGGTCTGGTCAAGGAGGCAAGTCCTTGATCTATCCCCAGGCCGTGGTGGGAAGCGGCTGTTCATCTCCATACCGAGCATAGTTGCTGGCACATACTGATTGCCAAGGCCACTTATGGTGCATGATGAGCCTTCCTTCGAGATTGCAGAGCATTCTGAAATGTCAGATAACAAAATATTTTATGTCATGTTGTAATAGCACATTCACAGAGCAACGTTTAAAAGAAGCAATAGAGTACGCGATTACATATGTACGCATACACATGTAATATGTATCTATGTATGTATATATATATATATATACATACATATTAGGGTGGCAGCCAAAAAAACAATTTTTTAGATTGTCTGGGACACCCTTAGTTTTGTTCCTATTACCAACAAAAACTTGTTTATTGGACATATTTTCACAGTGTTCCAATATTCAGGGGTGCAACACCACAATGAAGTTTTACCCATCATATGTAATTAGAGACACAAAAGTGAGAAAATACTGTTTTTTAGAATCACCTTGAAAAATATTTAAAATAGAAAATGTTTGCCCTATTACAGCATGTCTTAGGCCTACTAGCGTTATACCCATAATAAACTGAGCTTACAAAGTGCTTAGCCATTGATCGAGCTGAGAGCACATGAATGCAATACACTTGAACCTGAACAATAATGTCTGCTCTTACAAAAGACATGTCACAGACCATAGCCTGCTCTTTTGTCTCCTCTCAGATAATCAAGATGAGAGCTGACAAAGAAGAGAAGGCTATGGTCTGTGAAATGTGTTTGGTAAGAGCCGTGACATGTCAGAAACATGCAATTAAAAAGATCTAACAGATCTAAAAAGGTGTCACTTATGATAAGCTGAGAGTGTTTTTGTGACTCGACAGGCATGTTAAATGATATTACCGCACATCTTTGAGACTTCTAACACTTTAACAACTAGCATGTACTAAAATGTTTCGAAAACTAATTCCTCTTGTCGTTAAAGGGTAAGGAGCAGTACGCAAATTTCTGGTCATATAACATTACGAAGTGAGACTTGAACACCAAGTACAGAACTTAATGGTAAATGTTTGTCTTGCAATGAACATGAGCTGCTACTTAGCTTACCGACTATGTTGTAAAGGCAGAGTGGACACGTCTGATTGTGGAGAAGCCAAGGATCAACACAGGCCTTGTGAAACTCATGACTACAAGGAAGAACTCTCAATTCCTGTTTCATGGAGAAAAAACAAATTCATAACTGAAACAATAAATCTATAGCTCCTGTTTTACAACTACAAACGCCCTACTTTGATAGAGAACTGTGTAACTGGTTTGAAACTGTAATTTCTGACCTTCTAATGACACTAAGCAAAGGTTGTCCTGTTGCTGGATTCCAAAGGTATATGAGCTAATCATTCCTCGAAATTACTTAAAATGCTCAGTGGAAACAACAGCGCTTCATGCAGGGTCATGCCAATGATAATGACAATCTTCTTGGTTTTGAGCTGTGGTGTTACTTTATCCAAAGTATACTTGAGCCTCTAAGGACTGTTGCTCATCGAATCTAAGTCACCGTAAGTCATTTTGTGAGTCATCCATGAGGAAAAGTGACAAAAGCTCTGTTTAGTGTCATATGCTAACATATTTTGCATAAATATAAAACCAAATGCAAAATACAAAATAAGAATGAACTAGAAGGACAACCTGTCCAGTGGTGTAGTCTTCGAGGCAGATGGCGCAAGTGTCACTGCTGCAATCAGTCCAGCTGTTGACCAAATGATACCTTCTCGTTGCCGTCTTCTTAAGAACTCTCCTTGTTTTCTCCATCACTGATTCCTAATGCAGAAAAGAAACGGCACACTGTATTTGTAACTGCCAGTAATTAACATTTAACAATTAACATTTCTTTGTCTTCAGTGCATAGGTGGCGATCCGGGGGGGGGGGGTCAAGACACTCCCATCCTTTCAGAGTGGGGGTGGGGGACACACCATACATTTGTATCCCCGCCCCAAATTTAGAAGAAACACCCCAAAGTCATGTGCGGAAAAAAATTTGTAGGACAAACGCGCGAAAAAAAATTTCACCTTTTTTTGACCAGATCAGTTCAAAACTCTTTTTTGACCAGATCATTTCAAAAGTGTCCCCCCCACCTGTCAAACAAGATCGGCGCCACTGCTTCAGTGCCATTGAGGTGGGTACATGTGGGGCACAGAGTAAAACAAACTGATTTAGATACAATAGAAGTCATTAGACAATGTTGCTGCCTTTGACAATGCACTCTGTGCTTGGACCATCTAGCTGGAATAGCTCCACTCTACTTCTCGTCAGGTCTGCTCCCTTACTAGTACTTGAAAACTCTTCTGGACTGTTGGCACCTCTGGGTAGATATCTACAGGGGCGATGATATACATACACTGAATAAATGATTTATGGCAGATATTATTTATGCATTATTTGTAAACTAACAGAAACAACAGCATCAACAACAAGACCAAAAATAATATAATAATATTATTTAATGATAAGAATACAAACAATTCAAGAAGGGCAGTCCCTTAACATTTTAACGACAAGAGTGTACATGTACTAACAGACTGACTGGGAAACCACTGCAGCTCGTCGATAAAGTGTTAAGCTACCCTGACAGACATTTTCCCCACTGCAAGTACAGTTCATTACTCCTTACAACAGAGTTGGCTGGGGGGGGGGGGGCTGCAAGTGAAGCAGAAGTCTCAAAAGAAATTTCTGATGACACCTGTGAGAGGTCATTTTCTTTTCCCATCCATCACCTGAATTCCATAGTGTTTTGAGTTACATTCATTCCTAGGAAGAAAAGGACCAGATTCTTTGGGCATTTACTAAAAAAACTCAAAGTGTAGGTAGTTCGCTCCTGGGGATTATTTCTACCTTGGTGAAAAATAAGAATGTAATTTTCTTGACCAAGTAAAAGAGTTATAAAGATAAATTTTTTAGCTGAGCTCCCTGACCTCTTTAGGCTTCCACTTTCTCTTCAACTGGAAAAAAAACAGAAAAAAACTAGATCATCATCATCATCATCATAATCATCATCATCATCATCATCATCATTGTCTTCAGCTTCATCTACAAAGTGGCTCTTTAAGCTTCCCTTTTTGAATGTAACATGTCCTTACATCTAGTGCATCTTTCTTTGAGCCCGTCTCTGCAACCCATTTTCGTTCCACGCATCTGTTGTTTAACCATTCAATATACTGTTCATATATATATATATATATATATATATATATATATTTCCATCATCATCATCGTCTACATAGTGGCACCCCTATGGCTCTGTAATAAACCCTAAATGTATATCCTTGTGTCTACACTATTTGTTTTGTCTGTGCAACCTGTCTTCGTTCCTCTCACCTCTTATCTAACCATTTATCAATATACATTGTCCATCAATCAACCAATCAGTCACTTCATCTGTTCTGAAGATTGTTACCATTTTATCATTTAGTAATAATTGTCAATACTAATAGTAATAATAGTGTCACTAAAATGAGCTCTGGATATTTTTAAATCTTGAAGGATAATTTTATACCATGCGCAACAATCATAATGATAATGAAGTCACTCGCTTGTTTCAACATTGGCCTATTTGCAGGCCGTACTTCTATGCGGCATATCAGTCAATCCTCTTGGGGACAATGATACTTCATTTCGTCTTTTTAGATCCTGAGGGGTCATTTCTACCTCGGGTAAATGATGATGATAAGCACGTTTCTTGATGGCCTTGGGGGACAAGCCTGACTTTCCATAAATAACATTCCCATTCCTTAATGCACCTTTTTCATTCCTCTGGGATCATTTCTACCATCGGTAAAATAATAATAATAATAATATCATTATTGTATTATCATTATTATAATTACTAACAATAGTAAGTTGCCTCGCCTGCACTCACTAGGTGGGGCAACGACCATACTGGTGGCTCTTATTCCTCATTTGATCCGGACATCTATGTTTGCCTTGTGCAGAAAGTCGGTACATAAATGTCTAGTTACATTATACACAGAGATACAATATTTTGTTGTAAATAAAAGCATATATTAAGATTTACAGTATTTGCAGTACTGTGTACCTGAAGAATGACGAGGATGCTGATGATACTGAAGAGGATGAGAACTCCAAGGAAGATGGCCATGTTGTAATAGTCTTGTTTGTTGTTCTGCAAAAAGCAAAGAACAATCATCCAAGTCCAGAACTTGTGAAAGAAAAGTCAGCGCTTGACAACTACTGCTTGACAATCCACGCATAGTTAAATACTGTTTATTTTTGCCACCAAACAAAAACCAAATAAGCGGTTTCACAATTATACGTAAAAGGTTGCAGGTAACAAGGGGGCCCAAAGGGATTGCTCCCGCTACTAGGAACACCTATCTTTGGCTTTATAATACTCTTAACTAGGAAGAGGATGTTCCCCTTCCCCTACAATTGGTTGATTGATTGGTTGATGAAGTCTTTATTTAACACTGTACAATTTTTACTCAGGTCACACACAGGTCAACCCTGTCCAGTGTGCTGATAGTGCCAAATGGTGAAGCTGAAGCAACGTGACATTGCGCTAAGTCGTCCACCTATATTTTTTTAATGGACTACAAGAAGGCATTACTGACATTTAACATATAAGCCAGTAACTTTGCTTTAAATAACGTTTATGCACGTGCAAAGCCAAAGGAAGCAACATGATCATACCTCGCTGATTACGGTCAACTGTTGATCATCTTCTGCTGCCTTGATGTGTCCGACAGCCTCCACCTCCCACAGTAAGATGCGCCTCAGATGTCCAGCGTCTTTGCCTCGGACAATGATCACCGGTCGCGACAAAGTTCGACGAAAACGACGAAGCTGCATGAAAATGAATTCACGATTAATAGATTCCATTGTCTTCAAGAATAAAGTGTTCTGCGTCATCATACAACAAGGAGTTTAGCTGTCAATTGTAAAGAATAGCTTGTAACTTATTGTTAGAAGGTGCTATACATGATGTGCATCATACGGCACCTGCACATCTCCACAGGCAGCCAACTGCAGAAGGCTGACATGACTGGCTCCAGATCAACGTATAGTGGTCTGTCGCTAAACTATATTGCATGCCTGCAACCTCAACAGCAGTGTTCTCTATATACTGTGTGGCCAAACAGCAGTTCTGTAGATCTCCACGTGGCAGAAAATGGTCAAACACTATAAACTCATCCAGAAAAAGCATTCCAGAAACCCATGCACTGAATTTTTTGCTGAGGGGGAAGTTGCCCAATGACCATATAGTTTCCCCCATGCTGACGGTATAAAGATTGGAATCATAGCAGAGTGTCAAGTGAATATGGTTGAGAATAAGCAGTCATTCAAACCTATCACTAATCTATAACAAGCACTTGTGCCAAAAAGACTGACTTTGCAAGATGTCAACATGGATATACTTGCTGAATGGGCCATATCTGTTATATGAAATGGCTTGCACCCATCAACCCAGAGGAAATCTGAACCCTGACACTTCCCTATTAAGCCAATCATCTGGAAAGTTCTCTTCAAAGGCGGACCGATAAACATTGCTCATTCAGTGGTAGTACTTTAGACCGGCATGAGATTTTAAATCAGATACATTTGTATCTTTTATTTATCCAGATGAAAACAGGGCAGATGCTTGAATTCCACTTCTAAATGATGCTGAAACGCAGCCACAGCAGCCGCCGCCGCCACCGACCGGCCCCAGGGAATGACGGACAGCTACACATCAACGCCGTAAAATCAATGTCTCACCGATGCAGACACTATAGTGTGACCAGAACCCCTGCAGCCACAAACGGTCTAGTAACAGAGTGCAAAGAACCTCTCTGGCTGTAAAAAACAGTGAATAGCTTGACACATACTGTCTGCATGGATATAACAGTGCATGTGTGCGTGCGTGTGTGCGACTGTGCGCGCATGTGCATGCAAAAAAACACTTACTACACGTACAGCTCCTTGTATTCAATCCTATAGCCTTGTGTGCATGTGCAAGTGCAAGAATTACTACAAAATGAATGTTCTGGCAACACCATAGTGTCTGCTTTAGCAAGACATAGCTATGGAGCACGTACTTTTCCCAGTATCGGTGGCAGCTGGCTACATCGGGAGACAACACTAAATGTTTGATTTAGTGACAGCCAAATGTCTGTCACGTGCACAATCTGTAGTTAGAACAGAACACTATCCAAGTCCAAATATCACCTAACGACCAACTCTCTCCCCCTCAGTTACGCCAGTCCCTCAAAACTTTCCAGTCCGTCAGTGATGACACTGACTCAGGTCGGGAGCACCACTGACCTTTCTGAGTGACTTTTTAAAATAAATTTTCTATTACAATTACATTTGGCTCCTTGGGATTTTTGGTTCATGACTCTGGTTCCATAAAACTCAACCATGCATAGTTTTGAATAAGCTTGGTGATGGGATCACGAACTTTAGACAAACTCTAATCTAATTAAAAATTCAATGCAGTGTAATGTAATATAACTAAGCTACACAGCGCCACAATGTAAGAGGGAGACTTCTCACATCATGACAACGCCTTCAAAGTAGCTCAAAAAGGAACTCATCGCAAACCATAATAATGATAGAGACTGAATCAACACACAGATGACATTCCATATGTGACTGAATTATCTTAGATAAGATAACACACAGATTAGATATGTGACTGAATTATCTTAGATAGGATAACACACAGATTAGATATGTGACTGAATTATCTTAGATAAGATAACACACAGATTAGATATGTGACTGAATTAGTTTAGATTCTTATAGATAACAGATTACATTAAATATGTGACTGAATTAGTTTAGATGACATGGGCTTAGATTCACTAATGTCCACATTAACTGAGAAAGCAACACTAGACCAGAATGGATTAAACTTATCTAGTTATACACAAGAAAATTAACAATGACTGTTATCATTATTAATTGTATTGCTAATGCTAGTACTTTAATTGTATGTATATGTTGTTGTTGTTGTTGTTTTTATCAGTTTCCTTACTATTATTATTCTGCTGCTTACTTGTCTGGCCGCTGCTTCATTGTCCCTAACATCAACAATCACAGCCTTTGCACCTTTTGCAATCGCCAGCTTCGCCTAAAATGCAAATTAACCTAACATAATCAAAATGGACCCAAATAAGCAACATGAATGTGAAAAACTCATAATGCAACAAACGATGTTTATTATATCTTATATATATATATATATATAATATATATAATATATATATGTATATATATATAAATCAATTTTCGTTTATTCATAATACAGTTGTCACAGATGCAACTATAACACCTAATGTCTAGAACAATTTATGCCAGCTATAGCAAATACAGTGAGGGGGTGCTAGACTGGTAGTCTTCGTTAACTCTTCTGGCTATTGATTTCTTGCCTGCATGAAAGGTCAGCAATCACTGGCATAAACTTGTCCAAAATATTGCGGGGGGGGGAGGGTATTCGGTTAGTCATTCTACACTTGTTGCATTGGATGTACAGTCCATCTCAATTATTGGAGGCACGTGCCCCGGCTGCCACCAGAGTCTACGCCTATGTCAGCAATTAATATACATTCTTATATAATGCCCTTGAAATAAAATTTCTATCATCTTTAGCTGACAGCATGAACTCATATATACATATATATATATATATATATATATATATATATATATATATATATATATATATATATATATATATATATATATATATATATATATATATATATATATATATACAGTGCTTTTTTCTAGAAAAAAAGGTTCCGGAATGGAACAATAGGTTCCGGAATGCAACATTTATGGGTGGGCTAAAATCACGAGAAAAACGGGATTGGGTATTGGTAGGGGTCTGAATAAACACTGAAAACAGTTCAAAAACACTGAAATTATATTAAAATAAAAAAATTATTGTTTTTATTATTAAAATAAAAAAAATATTTTTAGTAGCTGAAAAAAGATGCCGGAACGCCGTTCCGGCTGAAAAAAGCCCTGTATATATATATATATATATATATATATATATATATATATATATATATATATATATATATATATATATATATATATATATATATATATGCAGTGCATTAATTGGCATCTGTCCATGAACCTAAGCAAATATGCCATGAGAATAATAAGGTCTGTACACAGCGATCATTAAATGGAATTTTCTCTTCCATCGAAGCTTAATTTCATCAAAACAGTTTTATCATCAAAACAATATGGTATGGTTTCCAAGGATGAATTCCTCGTTTCAGAGTTGCCCGGCCACGCTGCTGCTGCTGCTGCTGCCGTCATCAATAGGTGAATTGAGTTGCGGGACAGGAGACACGATCGCAGACACAGCGGCTATGGCACATTATGAACAGGCACATATCCATCCCCACCCCCACCCCTCACACAAACAGACGCGGCGCAGTTCGAGCAGGAACTCACAAAGGCCGACGATGCTGCCGTTAATACGCCTGGATATTTCACCGGATAAATATTTGTCTAGCTGCCGGTTGAGCGTCGGCGAAAGCGCTATTAACGCTGCTTTGATGTGTGCGCAATTTTTTCGATTGGCTCGCGCAGCATTGGCTCGGCGCTCTTTGATCTGCGCGCCCATTGTTTGAGCAACGACAAGATATGAAAGACTTGGCCGGCATACGGCCAAATCAAACACGCCAGCCATGCCGATAAACATTGCACTGCGCCTTCCTCGCCGAGGCCCCAGCCGACGACTGGCAACGATAACGACGGCATAAAGACAACGAGTGGCGGTGGCGGTGGTGGCGGCGGAGGCACTGGCAGCGGCAGAGGCCAAGGGAAAATCTTTACAACACCCGCAGCACATCGATGACATTCGCAGGCACAGCAGACCGACCGACCGACCCACCCACCCACCCGCCAAATGTTGAACTGTAAACCGAAATACTCTCGAACTCTAACCCGAAATTACTCTCACGGACTAAGTCGAAGTACTCTCGAACTCTAAACTCATATACTCTCGACCCGAATGTTGAACAGCAGCTGTAGGAGAACGATTATGACAACGAGCTACACTAAAGACGAAAGGAATGAATACTACGCGTGGGTCGGTTTTTAGGCGACGACCAAAGCCAATAAAACTCATAAAAAAATGATAAAACTATGACACACATAAAAAGCGGCGACACAGTTTTAACTTGAAAAACTGGCACACGGTTCACCGCAAAACTGGCGATGACTTTACATGTCACCATATCCTCAACGCAGTAGTCCTATCCAAATGTTGACGACAATTATGAAAAACAGTCGGCAAAGTGCACCAATAATAAAAAATAGTAGGCATATTAGGCTAACAGTTGTAATAAACATTAACAACAGCAGTTGTAAAATAATAATCCGACACTTCTACTAAACAACTACGACCAGCACCTCTCGTGGACCAAATGTTCTCCTACACCAGTGTTTCAACTTACATTCAACCACAAAGGCAATAGCGAAATATGACAAATAATCATTGATGATCATTGATGATGATGATGATGATGATGATGATGATGATGATGATGATGATGATGATGATGATGATGATGATGACATGAAATAAAAGAACAGTAATAATAATCAAGTAATAATAACTAATAATTAAAGTAATAATAAACAATGGACACTGTATAAATCTCAAGATTACGATTATTACTCAGTGCTCGAGTTTAGCAACATAGCAGCAGTCTGTGCCATTGGGGTAATACCACTCAGCTGTCTGTGAAGCCCCTTTAGGTCATATAACTTGGATGCAGGAACTCAAGTGACTCGTACTTTACAGAGAGGCATAATCTTACCTTGTCATACGGTTGAGCACAGAATGGACTTGGGTATTCATCTCGTGGCTCCAGAAGCTTGAAGACCGCCATCCAGTTGTACTCGAGCCCTGACCACAGACCATCTGTCTCATCAGCACATGTGTGGATCTGTCCATAAAACGAGCACATCATCATCATATCGTCATGATCATTATCATCGTCATATTCATACTCACCACCACCATCATCATCAAAGGCAGCAGCATCATTATTACAAGCAGAAGCATCATCAACACCATCATTAACAGCAACATCATCACCATCAGCAGCAGAGAAAGCAGCACCTTCATCAACAACAGCAGTCATGGCAGCAACAGAGGAAACATCTACAGCAGCAGCAGCAGCAGCAGCAACAGCAGCAGCAGCAGCAGCAACAACAACAACAACAACAGAATTGAAGAGGACGCTGTAGGCCGTCTCATCTTCCCACCAACAGTGTATAGTCAGTGTACTCATTACAGCTGAGTTGGCTAGGAGGTGCAGGTGGAACAGAAACCTCAAACCAAACTTCTGCCCTGGTGGGGTTTTGAACCCCTGACCTTTTAACCGACAGTCCAGCACGCTAACCACTACACCACTGAGCACCACGTATAACACACAGATTAATGCCAAATTATCTTTATTGATCAACGAGACGGAGAAGCCATCGATTGCAGATCGACTGGACGCACACATCAGAAACTGTTACCTGTAGATCAGACAGGAAGCGTATGCAAAACAGTGCCAGGTATGCCTGGTGCCCTGGTTAGAAAATGCCATTGGATCACAGACGACGGAGCACAGCACCATAGAAATGAAGATGAATTGATTCGTAAACAAACAACTCTCACGTATGGCGCATTACGAGAGTACACACGTCCACCGAAAGCAACGAGGCGAAATAAATGCAACGTGAATTGAATACTACGTCAAAATCATGAAAGCCACATTCAGGCCAAGAAAATCAGATAACACAGATTTGCTATTAGCAAAGGATAGGTCAATGTTAGGACAAATAAGGTTTGCTACTAGCACAAAGACCATTGACTTCTTGATGGAGCAAAGCAGCCATCACGAATAAACTGCTGCTCTTCACTTAGATTTCAAGTAGCACTTTATTTTAAAGAACACAAGAGAAGATCGACGATCAGCTCAATAAACTTTACCATTCTGTTGGCTGAATTAATCCTCGTTGAAATTTTTTAAAGTTGAGCTCAGTAAATTCTCCTGTTGGCTCTAAATTGATCAACATGTTGAATTACTAATTAATGCAATAATCCAGGCAATACTGACTGTTTATTTTGTTTGTTGCTGACATTACATAATTAATTATTTATCAGATGTTGTCAAAACCTGTTCTAGTATTTCCTATCAACAATCAGTAGATGTTGCTGCCAAGTTAAGCCTCACTGTTCCTCAGAGCTCGTCATCTTATAAGAGGCAATTCGTAATGCTTTTGATTTGCAACAATGCAACTAGTCCGACCACTTGCTGTGCTGTTGATGTGATGCTGACAGCTACAGTGTAATTAAGCGTTATCGAGCCATCTTAGTACTTGGATGGGTGAGTGGGTGACCGACTTGTCCATGGACTGCCATTCCCTATGAAGCCCACTCGGCTCTCCATTTGTTATAGAGGTTGGTAAAGTACCAACAGACATTATTCTATTATAATGCAAGGCACTGCTGAGCACAGGTTGAGTGGCGCCATAGCAAGAACTGTGTGGTGATGACGACGACGACGACGATGATGATGATGATGAGACATTTGGAAGTTACAAAGACACCCTGTCATTTGTCGTTGGATTGCGGTGGTCGTGTTTGTGCCTCAGCCTTCGACCTCGATCTTCTGCAGATGCATTAGTCTTACCTTTTCCTTGCTATACATGTATCTAAATATTCCTAAATAAATTCGTGCCTTCGAGCACGTTGTGTATAAACCAGAGTAATTGGGGTATACGCTGATGTTTACACAGGAATTAAAAATGTGGCTCTCCCTCAGCACGAGCCACATACACAGCCCACCCACTCCTTATCAATTCTCAAGTGGTCGGCAATTTTATTGATTCCCTTTGATGTGCACCGTTTGATCTTCCTAGAGCTTCTTATCGTCAACTAAAAGCAAGAACCGTCGCGGTTTGTTCTTTGCAGATAATCGCTTTCGGTGGGATTATATGGTCCAATCCGAGAGGAATCCCCTGTTCAAGTACTTTGTGGGGCGGGTAACTCTGTGGGGGGAGGGACGAAGGGTGGGCGCGTCAGGCATAAACCGGATGAAGGAAAGCACATGTAACCTATATAGAGTGGAAATCTTAAACACCTCGGCTTTTATTGTCTGGATCTTTATTGTTTCAAGAAGGAATTCCAAGCGAAAACGGGAAGATATCAGCCATCCTTTCAGATGACTATATACAATACAGCACAGCTGTATTTGATATTGACCTCTTTCCAAAGGTCGGAAGTGCACACAACCATATGACAGAACATTGATCGTGCAGAGCAATTGTGAGTGAAAGACTTGCTCAAGGTCCCTAAACAGTAACTGCCTCAGTTGAGGCTCGAACCCACTCTCCGCATTACAGACCGAACGCTCTAACCAATCGGACAACGTGTCATACTGTATGTACTGGTTTCTAACCAACCAAAGCATCATTTCCTCAGAAGAGACAAACTGTCTGAAGACCATTCATAACATCATCATCATAACATCATCCTCACCCCATGCACCTCATCACCACTGTCATCATAATCGTTTACCTTAGCTAGAAAATAAAAATTAATCAAATAAATAATTAATATAGGTTTTTGAAGGGTACTTTTAAAAGAGCTATATACATACATACATACATACATACATACATACATACATACATACATACATACATACATACATATAAAATGCATTATTACTTAGCACCATTAATAAAATAACTAAGATGATACTAAAGCAAGAAGACTGAGTGAAATATATCATAATGAAGAAGTCAGTGGTTGTCAAGGCAACAACTCGTTGTCAAGGCAACAACTCCTACATCCAGACAACAGGAGAAACAGTTCTTTCCATAAGGTTGGCATGACAACAGAATAAATAAGGCAACATTATATGTAATATTGTGTACAAATGAGTCTGGTCAAGAGAGGTTAAAGGTTATGACCCTTAAAAATCTTGCCAAAAACGGGTACTGATTATAGCTCTACAAAGGAAGTGGCTAAAAGAGAATATTGGTAATAATCCTACAAAATCCAACCATCACAGGGCACTGGTTATAACTGTACAAAACCTGGCTAAATAGGCAATAAAATAAAACTGTACACCAAACTCGGCCAGGACAGAGCGCTCGTTATAATCTAATAAAACAAAGCCACAAGTATTCAATCCAGTAACTAAGACCAGGCCTCTCAAGTGGCTGCCTGCCTGGAACAGCCTTCCTGCATCTATTCAGAGGCCAACACTGCATGTTTAAAAAAGAATTTAAAATGTACTTGCTATATAACTTAGCATTTGTGCTGACAGTTGACAGTGTAAAGCATCATAGAAGTAACTTGCTACTGACAATGCTATATAAATTGTCATAATTACAATTATTTATAACCCTACAAAGCCCAGCCACAAAAGGGCACTGGTTATAACCCTACAAACCCAACCACAACAGGGCACTGGTTATAACCCTATAAAACCAAGCCACAAGAGGGTGCTCATCATGAATTGACAAACTCAACAACAGTGAGTAATGCAAAAACAAATACTAATTCAATAACCTTGATTACCACATATTTATTTTATTTATATATCTAATTCACCTACCATGGTAAGTACAAACAAAAAAGAAAAAAATATATATATCTTTATTCACCTACCATGGTAAGTACAAACAAAAAAGAAAAAGAAACACGATCTACAGGGGAACAGTCTCACAACCAAACAACAAAAACAGATGCATAACATGAATGTCATAAAGGAAATATTTTCTCTTTTATATTTATACAGTACCACTATTTCTTGATAAGCATCAGTTGATGGCACTGAGCACTGGTGTATGAAAGATTTGCTCAATGTCTAGTCAATTAGTCATCCAACACTTCACTTCACAAGGCAAGCGCCCAATCAAACAGCTATAACGTTCAGGAAATGGGTAATGTCCCTTCACTGATTCAGACTCAACCCACTGTGACAGGCTTCATTTACCCTTATATATTTAACTCCTGGTGACATTCATTTACCCCATTCTTTTACCTGCATTCAATCATAAACAGACAGAACTAACACTACCAAATCTTGTGCCTCAAAAACCTAACCCTCGAACTGCATATATGGAAAATTCCCCCACTCAGCATCAGTGCAAATACAGGAGACAATAATGGACCAGAAATCCCTCTCTTCCTGTCGCACCCCTCTCCCCACTCCCCACTCCCCCTCCTTCACCGGGATCCAATTATCAAAATCGTCCACTAATGCCGATTACATTCGATCATTGTTCCGAACAGACTAAGCAACAGCAGAGGCAGCAGCGCCGTCGTCCTCGCCGCCGCCGCCGCCGTCGCCTCGAGGCACCGGGCGCCGCCGCTAACGTCGACGCCGCCACGTCGTCGTCGGTCGGATTATCTCGCCATCTGATTATGGATTAGCAACTGGCGGCAGACCGATGATGTAGTATAGTCGGTCGCTCGGTCGGTTCAGTCGAATTATTAAGAAGAAGCCGAGTAGTAGGAGGAGGAGGACGAGGACGAGGAAGAGGACGAGGAGGAGATGGAGCAGGAGGAGGTGGACGAGGATGAGGAAGAGGACGTGGAAGAGGAGCAGGAAGAGGACGAGGACGAGGAGTTGAAAGAGGAGGACGAGGAGGAGGACGAGGAGGACGAAAAGGAGGAAAAGGACAAGGCGGAGGAGGACGAGGAGGAGGAAGAGGAGTAGTCTGGAGCTTCAGGAGTCGACCTCTTGCCCTCGGAAAGAACAATTGTCTCGTTAGTCTCGCCGGCCTCCAACAAAGCCAGAAATGACGGCGTCTCACACAGAACCCCCCTCCCCGAACAACTGATATAAATACGTAATCCGGGTCAGTGAATGCAGAGGCCAACAGCTGCAGAGGTTAACGAATGCAGAGGCTAACAATTGCCGAGGCCAACGAATGCAGAGGCCAAAGAATGCAAAGGCCATCGAATACTGAGACCAAAGAATTCAGAGGACAAAGAATACAGAAGCCGCCAGTGAGGCGTCTGGCCAATTGACATTTACCATGATCGACGGTTTATCGCCTAATGCAAAGCTGACCCAAATCGGCCAAAGCCAATTTAAAACAATCGACCAGAAGCCACAATTACACTGAGCAATGAGGGATCTTAGAAGCGGTATTAGCACAAGAACTGCATGGGAGCTCTGATATACAAGCCTCAGTTAACAAGACCAATGCTAGCTCCTGCGCAACCTATTAGTTCTCTTCCATCATTGTCTGGTGTCTCTGCACTGAAGCAGAGTGGCTGGATTTTCCATACAGAGTTCTTTGAGAGTCCGGAAGACCCTTTAATAAGGAGAACCTTCCACCTTTTAAAATCAAACTGACCTGAATTCAAGGCCATGCCTGATCTGAGGAGAAATGGTTACATCCAGACACCCAGTCGTAGAAGAGTCTTTCTGACTTGGACCTGTCAGCTGCTTCTATTGAAAACCGGCTGGCTTTCACCGACATTAGATCTGGATATACCAAAGAGGCCAATTACACGTTTATTCTCACTCGGGAGTGGTGGGCAGCCAGCACCCAACAATCTGTTGCCCCAATTACTGTTTTTAACAGGGCTCAGCTGACACTCTTTAACTTGGCATATAATGCGGTGGCAAGGACAGCTAGTGCTTAATGCAGCTCTTGACATCCCTCCAGTGGCTGGCTGCTTGGCTGGCCGTCTCCTGTCCATCGAAGATGATAAGGGAAAATCAAGACGTATGACTACACCTGCTCTGCCCTTTTTACGGCCTGTCTTTCGCTGTCAGCCTTTGAACCGTCCTTTGAACACGCAGACCCTTTGAACTAACAGTTCCTCAAAGGGCACATCCGTACCGCCCCGTTTAGGGCGTCAGCCTCGCACGATTAGCACGGCCAGGTTAAGCACATGGCATTTAGGCGGACTTACGCCCGTCCCCTCCTTTCTCCCGTTAAGACCATCCATCTGTAGCGACGGCAGCTTCATCCTAACAATGAAACCCTAAATCTGTGCACTCAGTGACATCGAAATGCCCTATGCCATTCAGTCAGTTGGTGTGCTTAACCCTTCCTTAATCTTAAGCCCCTTTGTAATGCGGGATATATTGGCCAGATTTTACCAAGGCTGAAGGCTTGCCGGTGCACAGGTCGTTCAGTGGTAAGAATGCAAACGTTTGCCACAAAGGCCGAAGTTCAAAGCCCCAAACAGCATGAGGAATTTCTTATAAGATGACATTCAACAATGTAAACAGAAATCTTAGATTAGTTTCTGGCTGAACTGAGGGAAGAGACTCTTGTGCAAGAGCTAAATGAATGGGAACAACGCACCCCAATGGACAGGGGATTCTATCCCTATTCATGGCGGGTGCAAGTTGAGCCCAGTGAAAAACAGAGGGAAAGTGTTTCTTTTCAATATTTATCACACTCCCTACAAGTCACAGAGTCTTCGCTCACAGTTCTGTGAGGGGTGGGGGTGAGTGGGATTGAGCCAGGTTGTTTAAGGGGGATAGAAGCCACTGCCAATGGATGAGATTCTGAATTGGTGAAGATCAAGTCTCCCCAATCATAAAATCGGACAGTCCATAAGCGTAATTTGTGGGGGTACTAGGGGTACCCGTACCCCCACTTTTTGGACTGGGGTACCGTACCCCCCACTTTTTGAATCATGCCAATCAATATTTTGCTATTGTGCCTTCACAGAGATCAAAGTTTCAGCCTTGCTTTGTGTATGTAAGAAATTGGTATCCCCACTTTTTAGACCAAAGTTACGCCCCTGGGACAGTCTATCCTCAGTACCTCTGCTGAGTGATTCCAATCTTTCTTAGTTAACACAGCAGTCTAAAATAATAGTCCTCAGTTACTAGCACATGTACCTCAATAGGAGTCTAAGCCATGCATCACTTCATCAAAATTATAAGCCTAAGAATATGATACCTTACAACTATTGCGCAACATTGGGGGGCCCGATAGCGCATTGGAAAACATCTGGCGTAGAGTGCGAGAGGTACAAGGATCAAGTCCCATAGGCGGACATGCTTTGTAGGCTGCAATTTGCGCCGTGTATTGCAGGCTGTCTGTTCTGTTAGTAGTTAACTAGTTAAGATTTATCGCATAACATGTACATGTACAGCGCAGTGCGTTTGCAGGCGCTTAATTAAAGAATAAATATTATTATTAACATTAACGGCATGTGCAATTGGTGAATATCCTATCCGTAGTTTTAACTCGCTGACAAAATGGTTTATTTTGGTACAGCCAAGCAGTGCTCTGAATAGCCATCCACCAAGTACCAAGTACAACTGTTGAATTCTGTAAGCCACATCTGTTTGGCCAAAGATCCGTTCTGGCATGGCCTATGAACATTGTTAGCCATAGTCTTAGCCATCCATCACTATTATGTATACAGTTTGTGAGTGTTATTAGCCAATAGCCATATGGTTAGCCATCTCAGTACCAAGTGCAATTTGTTAGCCAGGCTGTTAGCCTGAGCCATCCATAGCCATCAGTCAGTAACAGCCACATGACTTGCTAATACTGGTCCATTACCACCCTCCTTTATTTGCCTTCTTAGGGTGCAAGGGTAATAAACTCCACATCAGCAAAGGAAAGTTACAGCACGTATTGCCTAGACAAACAGCGCCCTGGAGGGCTCTACCCCAACTGCCACCCGCACGCCCATCATCACTGGCCATTCCTGCAAGGAAAAGCCTGACTCTGAATCCTTTGCCTTTTCTTCGAAGACTCTGTTTGCCCAACTGTAAATCTATTTTGCTGTTTTACGACTGGCTATGGATGCAAAGCCACACTTACCATAAAACTCATCTCTGATGACCCTAGACACTAGTGTGGTGGTAGCCACATAACTCGCCAGGCAAAGCTGATTTGGCAAAATTCATCACCTACCAAAGCAATGCAGTTAGTTTGTTTGAAAAGGAATCTGGCACATAAAAAACATATTGCAAAAATAAAGGTTATTTACTTACTTACTTACTTACTTATACTTGGCACTGACAAAGGCAGATCCAGTGAGCAAAACTGACTATGTCCCATATTTGATTCTGGGCCAACATCAGAAAGCAGCTTCAGTCAGAGTTGCCTCCAGACATTGTAATTAAGAAATGACCAATAAAATACTGTAAAAGCAAAGATATGAGGAAAAACTGGAAACCAAGGCAATAACGAAAATTCAAAGTGAAAACATCATGGAAAATGTGTGGAACAGCAATAAAAGTTATGAAAAGTTGAGAAAAGAAGGACAGCGAGAGCAAAAAGTCATGCAAATGGGAAAAACCAGCTGAAAAAGACGACTCAACCAAGTTATTTCGGTGACATCAAGCCTTCATACTCCAAAAATGGCACAAACGTGGCAAGGATTACAAACTTACAGGTTGTAAATATGTCCATTTGTACAGCAGTTTGGTGTCATGGGGAAACTGTGCTGCATGTTGTGTTAATACAGTGCAACAGCTACTTACACAGAGCCTTCACCACCCTATAAAAACTTCCTTGAGCCAAAAAACCTAAACCCTTTCAATAGTTGCCTAGACCTGATGACGTTGCATAATTACCTGCAGCTAATTACCTAAGGAGTGGCAGAGCAGCAGCAGGCGACTGCTATTGCCATCTGCCTTTTGCCTCTGCATCCACAGTTCAAATTGCAATGCTGAATTGCCGCTATCCCTTCACCCATCAAATGACAAGCTGCAGATGACTTTCCTTCCCCAAATCTCCCTGCATCTTCTGCAAAATGGGGCACGAACAACAGCGATTTATGCAGCGATACTTTGGCTGTTCGGTTAAGCTTTGTACTCGACATGTAACATGGCTCCAGGCAGTTTTCAGGTACAACACAAGCTCTGTGTTGCGATACAGAGCAAATCTTGAGTGCACAATTGCTTAGCACCATTAAATAGTGCCACGTCATTGGATAGAGCACTACACAAATTAGGAAATACACAGAAACAGTTAGCCCACTGTTACTATGCAGTCAAAAGCTGGAATGCCATAGTTTACTGAGATTGGAAAACCATGTAAATGAGTTGAAAATGACACCATGTAAATGCCCGTAGTCAATGGGAAAACAAATCATATGAAGGTTATTTGGGAAAAATCCTTTATACCAGAGATCAAATGATGACTACAGGACAGGCTTAGAGTATTAATGCAAGTAAATTCAACTGTTCTAAATTCAACGTTAAAATGTGTTTTAGCAGCCTTTACAGATTATCCTTTACCCAGCAAGACTACCTGAAATGAAGCATAGCCGTGAAAGCATTCAGTATTGAACCCTCTAAACTCATGGCTTCTTTAATGCATTTCTTCCCTCTTCAATATTTTACCAACATGGCTAAAACTCAAGAACTAGCTTATTTACCTCTTCGAAATCCTACAAAAATTTGCTATGGCAACAACAGGGTCGGGTTTGGTTCAAGTCAACAGGGTCATTTTTATTTCTGCATGGATAGGGCTGGCAATGTGACAGACATAAAGGAAATTAAGGTAAATATATTACAGAACCTCCATCAATAAATTGCAGAACACTGTGCTGGGGTTGACAGATATTTGGCCTGGCAGACACACACAGACACAGACACAGACACACACACACACACACACACACACACAAGCACACCACACACAACAGCAGTTCAACAACTAGACAACCGTTGTGGAAAGGGAACAAAGCTTGGCAACACACAGCCATTTCCCTCTGAAGTACTGGTAATCAAACTCCACAATCCACATGCAAAGGTGAACATCAAACGCATTAGCAAATGGCCACCGAAGTTCAGCAAACGAGGAATGTGAGATGAGAAATAATTCTTGTAAAACGCATCACTCGAGATTTAATGTCTGCCGTCAAATTCCGACGCCAAGAGCTCTCATTAAGTTTTCAAATGTTAGTGTACACAGCCGTATACGGCATTCTTTGGTCAACAGACCAGCTCTCAGTTGTCTCATCGACAGTCAATGCCCAGCTCTCATCTTTCTCATTATAATACAATAGAACAATGCAACACAGACCGAAATTACACGCCAGCTTCACACTCACAAACACAAGAGGCTAGTTAGCTGATAAAAACTCAACAAAGACCTTGAGGTGAACAGCGTTGCCGAGCTGTAAAAGGCTTATTGACATTTCAAGCATTCTGTTCACTGAAGGTTATCTCTCGCTAACAAACGTCCAATACCCATCAACTGTGGCCAGGATTACATTATTGCACTTCTCCCAGATTATATAAGGTAAGCTAGGACTTATATCTTACCTTGCCTTACTTAACATTACCTTACCTTGCCCTACTGCACTTTACCTTAATTACAAACAGTTTGTAGCAATACTACACTTAACATGATCTGAAGTAATCCTATAGCAGCCAAGCAAGACGAGACTAAGCACTACATAGTTTCATGATAAGGTGGTTGAATCAACAGAGCACTTGCCTAGTGATCCAATAATTACAAGCAAGACAATGTGCACTGACATTGGGCAAGCTCTCTGTTTATAACTGCGTCTGAACATCTTGGCACTAGTAACATCCATCCAAGAAACACATGGCAAGTCCTGTTATGCACCAATGTCCATCAATATGGTATTCATCTCTTACTGGCTCAGAAAAGAAAATGAGTGCTTAACTCTCCCTCCCCTCTCTCCCTTGCAGAAGGTTACTGCGGACTGCTTGCTAACATCGAATGTTTTTACAACACTACAACTAGTGCATGTATGTATGTATGTATATATGTATGCATCCAGACACTTACTATAGCACCTTTAAAGCACCCCACGAAAGTGCTGACTATGCCAACACTTAAACAAAGTTGGAGTCACAGAAAATAAAACTTTAGTTAAACGACAAGTGAAAAGGAAAGCCACCATTGGTGAGCTCAGGACTGCAGTCAAGCAGAGACCAACCGATAGATTACCATCCAGGGCTGATAGTAAGAAATACCATGTTCAGAGTTCCTCGATTACATAGCAAGGAGAGAGGCAACAACAGATCAGGAGACTCACAACACATGCACCTCAACACCAAGCAGTCTCACGCAGATGGTAAAAGACACTGTGTCGGGGATCTCTCTGCCACCGGGGCTGTGGAGGAAGACATTCTTCGCAGCTGGCAATTGTTTGCCAAGTGTTACCACAGCAGAATGGTCAGCACCAATCATTGGGCATCTCTTGGCTTTTTCCAAATGGACCTTTTGATACTCTCCAGCTACCGGTAGTAACCCAGCGAGTCCACCACTGGCGCAAGACCTCGATAACAAATGTCCAAACACCACTCAAAAATACTCAGAAACAAAGGTGAAAAATAACTACAAGAATGACTACTTGGGCACATTAAAAGTCCGAATTAATAAAAACTTATCCAACAAACGTCACACGTGACGAACTCCTTGAACAAAATGACATGATAGAGAAACATGCAGTCATCTTGGATACATGCACAGACCATATTCCCAAAACATGGGGATATTGTACGTGCATGTTTCTAACCCAAAGCTAATCCACTTCTCCATCTGGACTGTATTTAATTTCACAGTAACTCCCTAAACACACATAAATACACGCATATATGCATGCCATAAATCCATACATACAAATACAACTGGACAGACAGACTCAATAATGGATGGCAGCCCATATGCATGGAACAAGTCTGGGAGATGGTCAGATGCTTTCAAACAATGTCACCCAAATTCACAGCTACATAGCCTCCACAGTCTCTGCCTGCTACAAACATATTCCATTCCTTATGAGGTGTTCTGTTTCTCAAATTTCAAATATTCTACCAGCTGCAAAATATATAATGTTTACTCATCACCCACATCACCCAAATCTGGCATCCTATACATCACCAATCAACTGGAAATTCAGTATCAAATACCAAAACAAATACCATGGGTATGTGTAAAACAGGGCTGTAGCCGAGGGTATACGCGGGTATACAGCGTGTACTCCCTCTAGAGACCGTATACTCACCTCACAAAATATTTATACTTATTTATATTAAATACTGTAGCGTATACTCACAAATACTGTAGCGTATACTTACCTCTAATTAGTTTAAGAAAAACTAACCGGCGGTAGCGTGTACTCACCTCTAATTTTACCACTACAGATCTGGTGTAAAACCAATTACTACTGTAGCCAAGACAGACTGAAAAAATGTTTTACAATAACAAAAAATAACTCACACAAACAGACTACTCTATCACTGATAATTTACAAGCTCTGTCAATTTCTTTCACACAAGTCACGAATGTGTGCAAATACTGTGTGTACAAGTATTATTGCCTTGTTCAAAACTTTAGATACGACACTGGTTACATTTAGTATAGTGCAAGGAGATGAGAAGAACTAGGACAGTCCCCTAACCTAATTCCAAGAGGCAGTTATGGGTCTGAAGTACTAGCGAATTAGCATTTTCATAGCATTTTCTTTTTGCGGCATGCGAGAGCATGTGTCCAGTCCTTTCTCACCACGTGATTTCCCATCAACATTCGGCAAAGGTAAAAATAATATACTTGTTTATATGTCTCTACAGGAACTCTTCAGAAGGGTGGTCAAGAGGTTGAAGGATCATTAATTGGATATGGTGCAAAAATGTGATCAATCAATCACTCAATCAACCTCCAAATCTTCCTAAAACGTTTTCAGCATCCAAAGAACACAAGCTGACACAAAACCACCTTGTTCATAGCCTAAGTAAATGAAAATGGTAGAAAACTAACTGACCTGTCGCAGATAACCCTTCGCGTATTCGACCGTACCAGCTGATGAGAAGACACCAGACAGCTGAATCGTGTCCGAAAGCACTAGACTCCCATTGCGCCGCTGAAGCACCACGATGTCAAGAACAGCCTTCTCCTTGCGCTCCGGCCCTGCACCACCACCGCCACTCCCTCCCTGGGTCGTCGTTGTTGGGGCCCCAGCGGTCGAAGCCATCAGCTGGACGGCTACGATAACGACTACACCCCACAACGACGACGATGATGACGACGACGAAGTCTCCTTCGTCTCAGGCATCGTGTTCAGGTCTGGCCTAAAGCCGACTCTCCTTTGTCGAAGTCCTCCTCATCCCGTCCATAAAAACGCAAACGCGAGTATGTAAACCGCACAACATCCATCCATCCAACGCCGATCGACGGCCAAACAAAACGCAGTCGACAGTATTACTCAGCTACCGCATCGACCGACTTTAAACGGCGAATAAATAAATAAATAAATAAACATACCAACACATGGACAAGCGAACGCCATACTAGTCACGCGTACACTGGGCTTCAGAATGCTAATAGCCTCCCTTCCCCATCGCCCATCTCATGAATATTGAATTCAGTCCCCCAGCAGCCTCCATCCAACCGCTCTACGCCCCGCCTTTCGATGAATAGCTAATAGATTCAACGCATTGAAAAAGATTCAATTCGCTGCCCGGCTTACGAATAACTCGAACACGTAAAGGCGGGGCCCGTTGACTATGAATAAATAAACAACGCCTAGTACACGCCTACTTCATTAATAAGGATTCGGCCTTTAATTACTAACTGGCACCAACAACTCGCATATTAGTAAATCCTTCATTGACTGAGAACTACCTGCACGAATTAATATTTTACACGAACCTCAGATATCCAAAATTATGCAGATTTAATTGCAGTCGAATTAATATGCCAGAAGCGTCCAACGGTTTTGGCAAATTGCAATTGGGCCTAACTTCATCATTTTCCCACGGATTGATATCGACGAAGCAATTTCATACTCGTCGCGAACACATAATAGCAATAATTTTATTCGCTTACCTTCGGATCAAGTACCACGTATTCTTGTCTCAGAGGAATGTTGAAAGTGTAATTAAAATATATAGCTGCCTTTGCTTTGGTCACGTAACTAGACTAGGCCTACCGGTACCGGGCATGCGTGTCTGCTGCCACAGTGATCGCAATTGATGCGTGGAATGCACAACCGTTTTAGGGCTGATCTGTTTCTGAGTAGGAATTTCTGAGTGAATTCAACTATACTTCCTTTGCCACTCGTTTCCCTGATGAAGTGTAGGCCTAATATAGTCAACTAAAAATGAATGCCAAGTCTGTTACCCAATATGATTGAAATAGACCTATTGATAAATAATTTGATGGGGATGAACGGTGTCGTTGACCGAACTGTGGTCCTCAGATGGTAAGTTTTGCCCCTGTTCGAATTAGACAATCAAGGATATGGCGCTATTGAACGCATAATTAATTAATCACTAATCTAGTGTAATTTAGTCTAATTACCTATTTTTGTTTGATTTGTGCATTATTTGACAGAGTATTAAAATATAAAAGTAAAATTTATGTAATTTCAAGTGTCGTAATCCTCACCGCACTAAAAGCTCATTTGGCCCACAGACGGCCCGCATCGTGCCACAGTAACCCTCCAAGATTCTAATTGAAGTCCAACGAATGACAACCACTGCCATGGTACATCGGTCAGGTACGTCGAGTTTACAAGTCTCACTTTTCGCCTACACATAGGGGCCTATGTAGGCTACTTAGCTACTACATGTACATGGGGGTCCATAAAGTAGTGATAACATCACTGGCGTGAAGAGCAAGAGGTAGCGGGATCGCTTCCCGAAACTCTCTCAAATTTAGGTCCACTCAGCCTTTCATTTGCGAGATGGCGCGTTGTTAAACGAGATGTAGGACGTGATGGGCGCCTTGCATGGCTGCCGTGTACAGTTAAATTCGATTCCTGTAATAACTTGTGATCATCCGTTCATACTGATTTGTAATCATACTGCGTTCTTGTCAGTTTGAAGATATTAAACGAAGATTATTATTATTAATTTATTGTAGGCATTAGGCCAAAACGATGGAATCGTAAGCCTTGTACAGCGGGCAAAAGTCGGAGTCACATTCACTTGATGGCGCCACTAGCATTAGTTCGTAAAACTGATTATACACTAATTTAAGGACGTGGCGGGAAGTAGAGTAGGCACTGCACCCTAGGCCTAATTATTAGGCCTACATGATAAACTAGGCGAATACTAGCCAGCAGATTAACGAATATATCTTATGAAATGAACATTCACAAAGACACACGCACGCACAGCTTCTTGACACCGTCAGTTTAATTTATGAATTACCCAGTTAGTGACGCATTTTTTCAAGAAAACGCTAGAAAACATCGAGCAGAAATTGCGGCATATCAGTTCGTATGTCTATTAAAGCGATACAACCAAAATGTGCAGATGCGAAAATAATTGTGTATATTTATGAATTCAGTCAAAATATTTACTCAATTCCGCGTCTGAGAGATCTTGATGTCTGTCAAGTTGTCATTCATATTCGCTTTCGAGCCTATCACACACATTCGCGGGTCCAACTAATTCAGTGAAATACCAATTATTACCGCAAAGTTATATAGTTTGAGAAAATGTAAAACTCAGGGCAAGTAAAACCAAATTAAAACAAAATGAAAATTATTTTCAATAAGAAATAAATTTGAACCTCCATTCTACCCAAAATACAATATACAATCATCACTTTTGCCCACACCTTCAAGTCATTTCCCAACATTGAAAGATTTCTTGCACGTTCTCCAACAAAAATGACACACTTATCCCCATAATAACCCAAAGATTTTCAAACCCGATACACTATACCTATAGGACTACTTAATACACTCATCCCATATCCAGAGCAAAGGCCCATATCTCAACGGTAACCACTCAAAGTTACCATTATATTGCATTGAAAGTCATGGTAAAAGTAGCGAATTCACGAGTGTAAAAGACCTACTCATCCCCATCATAATCCAAAGACGTTCTAATCCTATACACTACTTCCATAGAACTACTGAATCCACTCATCCCCTATCCAGAGCAAAGACCCATATCTCAACGGTAGCCTCTCAAAGGTCCCATATATCCTCATATTCACATCAAAAATCCATTGAGTTGGGAAATTCGCGAGTATAAAATACCTACTCATCCCCATAATAAACCAAAGATTTTATAATCCCATACACTACTTCCATAGCACTACTGAATCCACTCATCCCCTATCCAGAGCAAAGACCCATATCTGAACGGTAGCCTCTCAAAGGTCCAATATATCCTCATATTCACATTCAAAAATCCATTGAATTGCCAACTTCGCGAGTATAAAAAACCTACTCATCCCCATAATAAACCAAAGATTTTCTAATCCCATACACTACTTCCATAGCACTACTGAATCCACTCATCCGCTATCCAGAGCAAACACCCATATCTCAACGGTAGCCTCTCAAAGGTCCCATATATCCTCATATTCACATTCAAAAATCCATTGAATTGACAACTTCGCGAGTATAAAAAACCTACTCATCCCCATCATAAACCAAAGATTTTCTAATCCTATACACTACTTCCATAGCACTACTGAATACACTCATCCACTATCCAGAGCAAAGACCCACATCTCAACGGTAGCCTCTCAAAGGTCCCATATATCCTCATAACCACATTCAAAAATCCATTGAATTGCCAACTTCGCGAGTATAAAAAACCTACTCATCCCCATAATAAACCAAAGATTTTCTAATCCCATACACTACTTCCATAGCACTACTGAATCCACTCATCCGCTATCCAGAGCAAAAGACCCACATCTCGACGGTAGCCTCTCAAAGGTCCCATATAATCCTCATAACCACATTCAAAAATCCATTGAATTGCCAACTTCGCGAGTATAAAAAACCTACTCATCCCCATAATAAACCAAAGATTTTCTAATCCCATACACTAATTCCATAGCACTACTGAATACACTCATCCACTATCCGGAGCAAAGACCCACATCTAAACGGTAGCCTCTCAAAGGTCTCATATATCCTCATAACCACATTCAAGAATCCATTGAATTGCCAAATTCGCGAGTGTAAAAAACCTACTCATCCCCATAATAAACCAAAGATGTTCTAATCCCATACACTACTTCCATAGCACTACTGAATCCACTCATCCGCTATCCAGAACAAAGACCCATATCTCAACGGTAGCCTCTCAAAGGTCCCATATATCCTCATATTCACATTCAAAAATCCATTGAATTGACAACTTCGCGAATATAAAAAGTAAAAAAACCTACTCATCCCCATCATAAACCAAAGATTTTCTAATCCTATACACTACTTCCATAGCACTACTGAATCCACTCATCCACTATTCAGAGCAAAGACCCACATCTCCACGGTAGCCTCTCAAAGGTCCCATATATCCTCATATTCACATTCAAAAATCCATTGAATTGCCAACTTCGCGAGTGTAAAAAACCTACTCATCCCCATCATAAACCAAAGATTTTCTAATCCCATACACTACTTCCATAGCACTACTGAATCCACTCATCCACTATCCAGAGCAAAGACCCACATCTCAACGGTAGCCTCTCAAAAGTCCCATATATCCTCATATTCACATTAGTAGATGGTATATTTAGGCGTGACGCCCACAAGTCTAAAAATAAGGGGACACCACTTTTAAGGCGCCTCAGAAGCCGTGATGGCTTAAAATGACATAATTCATATTATGGCGCAAAATCTACACATATCTACGAGACGTTTTTTCGATTCAACCAAAAAAGAGATCGCTATGAAGTGCCTTAACACACCAAACTGTAAACGTACCGTTTGCTGCAGGCCGAGCCGCCTCCCACGAGGCCGGCCCAAACCATTCGGGTCACCAGAATATCCCATACCGATGTCTTTAAATGAGAATTTTTCCATTTTAAGAAATAATATAGTTTGAATATTATCATAAAAATTTAATTTAATGAAATGATATAGTTTGAGTATTATAATAAAGATTTCATTTAAGAAATAATATAGCTTGAGTATTATTGAATACGATTCATTCGGTTTTATCGGTGCAAAACAACTTCTGATTATGGATCATATTGATGTTGATATCGAGTTGGAGGAACTTAAAGTGGATGTGGTAGAGATTGATTTTTATCCAGATTATGATGAGATATCTGAGGATGAAGGGATAGTGACTGGTGAAGAAGATTTCGAGTTGGAGGAAATCGACCCTGACGAGGCAATGGAACGGATCTTGGTAGAGGCGCCTGATATTGATTTTAACAAGAATGCGTGGCGTGAAGAACTTGCAATAATGGATCCGGACGAGATCGATGAAATTTTGAGAAAGGCACGTGAAGAAGACGGTTGTGATTCTGACCTTTATGATATGCTCCGCGAATGGTATGGGAGATAGTAAAAATAAGATAACACAACAGTACCATAAAAATGTTTAAAAAATTAAATTAAAATAAAAATAAAAACAAAAAACTTGTTTTGGAACAGCCTCCCATGAGTTGGGAACAAACTATGCCCTAATTAATAAAAATAAAGTATTTTCAAATTATTACAGAATGAACTATTTATGGTATACATAAAACATAATGTATGGACAAAATTTTTGCAAGTGGCTCGTAATAGGTAAAAGACCCCCCGGCTGTCGCAGATGCATTGGGGAGTACTGTTTTAAAAATTTAGCACTACTGCGAAACGGTTGCGCGACAAAACCATGCGCTAAATGTGGAAAGGGGTATTAAAACACGTGTGGGTGAATGCATGAAGTGTGGTTATTTCGCTAAATATTTCAGAGCTCGACTAGGTGGGTATATTCGTGAATTTAATAAAGAATGGAAACGTCTTTGATCTATATCATTAGACTAGAAAATGAAAAAAATTCTATTTAAAGAAATGATAAAGTTATTATATGGAGATAAATGAATTATCTAGATATTACTATGGATAAAAATATTAAGCAATTGCTGGGTGGGTTTACCGGGCCCAGAGCTCTTCGGGCTGTTCTACAGAACATTTTAGACGAAGCTATCCCAGATGCAGTCAAAAGACGCTTACTACAACCCACTGTTTCCAAGGCCAATTCCTCCAGTGCGCAAGCATAGAGGGGCAAAACGTAAGGCCCTCTAGCAGAATTCGACCCACTCCTAATTAAGAAGGCTAGAGGTTGATCACCATCCTTTGTAGTGCACAGAGAGCTCGCCAATCAGCTTCTGAGAGACTTTCGTGCAGAAGTACCTCTTAACCACAGGCTGGAAGGAGATGCGTTGGCTTTCTTCGGTGCAATGGAGCACAACATTGAGTCGCATCTAAACGAAGAGCTATTGAAGAATGGCGGTTTGAAATTCTCTCAAGTGTTGACTGTTGATTTGGAAAAGTTAGCGCCAACAGTTGATAATGTGTATGATGGCAACGCAGCTCCTGGTACTATTACCAACACGGCCTACTTTCGAAGCAAAGCAGTACCAGGTACCAATGCGGGGAAAATCCAGGGAATTATACGGAAGGTCAAGGCTGAAGTACTAAAACTCCTCGAAGAGTACACCAATGAGGGATCGGGGTGGAGAGTGAAGCGGGTCGTGGCGCTAGACCTCAGTTTTGCAAAATATAAGCCTTTCCGAGGTAAGAGCTACTTTCCCACAACAAAGTACATCCCCCTTCGCACGGTTATTAATGTCAAGTATGAAGATTAACGATGCTTCGAGTGGGCCATATTAAGCGCCATGTATCCAGTAGATCATAAGCAACACCCCTATTCTCCCAGTAAGTATCGTGCTCACCTCCTCGAGCTAAACTTTGACGGTATAGAATTTCCAGTGAAGGTCACAGAAATCGACAAGTTTGAGCGTCAAAACCCAACTATAAGTGTCTCAGTCTTCGGGTGGGATAAAGCTTTGTATCTCCGTACGGATGTACTCCTACTGGCGGATGTATTCGAGACCTTCAGAGACGCATCGATGAAGCATTACAGTCTAGATCCGGCAAACTACTTCTCTTTACCAGGAATGGCCTGGGACGCTTTGCTGCAAAAGACGAAAATCGAACTCGAACTTTTAACCGATATAGACATGCATTTGTTCGTAGAGAAAGGTCTCAGAGGTGGAATCTCGATGGTATCTAAGCGCTTCGCAAAGGCCAACAACCCACAATGCCCAGATCATGATACTACGAAGCCAGAAAACTGGATCATGTACCTCGACGCTAATAACCGTTACGGCTGGGCGATGCAACAGCCGCTGCCAGTTGGAGGATTCAGCTGGGAGATCCCAAACAATCTACGGCTATGGCTATGTGCATTGTAATTATTAAAGCAGACGACTGTCATTTGCTTCCATAGACGTTATAAATAATAGAGCAATACCATAGAGAAATAATTAAGCGAGCTATTCCTAAAAACCGTTTGCCATCCCTGCAGCAATAGCTAAGAAGTCTCACTTCTGTTGCGCGTGGAGGTCATGTGTGCACGCACACATAAATTTTATGTGGTCTTTTGGGGCCCCCGGACGCGTGGGGTCCCTGGCGACTGCCCACAATGCCCATGCGTTAAGACGGCACTGCTAAATAGTTCTCTTGAAGAGGCGTTATGTAAATCTTTGAATGAATGAATGAATGAATGAATGAATGAATGAATGAATGAATATATCACCCACCCACCTCCAAAATGGCATCGCTCTTGTTGCTCTGCTCTATTCTCTCGGTGCACTTTGGAGACCTGGAGACACTACAACAGAGCTCGTGCGGGCGCTTGAGACACAACGGCTTATTGCAAGGCACGACGTCCTGATCCTTTTAATATACTCGCTCAATAGTTTCAAAATCCATTGCAATCAAAGTTGGTGGACTGCTAAGCGATCGGTAACCTTGCTGGCACTTCCCGCCTTTTTCGCTCCAGCCGCAGGTACCCTTTCGCCCCAGGCAATCATGCCAAGATACAAGATACTTATTCCCTGACGACCCACAACATGGGCGTTGGTTTTTATACTTGTAAAGTCGCTCTTTTTGCCATGACTTTAAATGCAATATAATGGGAAATTTGAGAGGCTACCGTTTAGATATGGGTCTTTGCTCCGGATAGTGGATGAGTGTATTCAGTAGTGCTATGGAAGTAGTGTATGGGATTAAAAACTCTTTGGTTTATTATGGGGATGAGTAGGTTTTTTATACTCGCGAAGTTGGCAATTCAATGGATTTTTGAATGTGAATATGAGGATATATGGGACCTTTGAGAGGCTACCGTTGAGATATGGGTCTTTGCTCCGGATAGTGGATGAGTGGATTCAGTAGTGCTATGGAAGTAGTGTATGGGATTAAAAAATCTTTGGTTTATTATGGGGATGAGTAGGTTTTTATACTCGCGAAGTTGGCAATTCAATGGATTTTTGAATGTGGTTATGAGGATATATGGGACCTTTGAGAGGCTGCCGTTGAGATGTGGGTCTTTGATCTGGATAGTGGATGGGTGGATTCAGTAGTGCTATGGAAGTAGTGTATAGGATTAGAAAATCTTTGGTTTATGATGGGGATGAGTAGGTTTTTTATACTCGCGAATTTCCCAACTCAATGGATTTTTGAATGTGAATATGAGGATATATGGGACCTTTGAGAGGCTACCGTTGAGATATGGGTCTTTGCTCCGGATAGGGGATGAGTGTATTCAGTAGTGCTATGGAAGTAGTGTATGGGATTAGAAAATCTTTGGTTTATTATGGGGATGAGTAGGTTTTTTATACTCGCGAATTTGGCAATTCAATGGATTTTTGAATGTGGTTATGAGGATATATGGGACCTTTGAGAGGCTACCGTTGAGATATGGGTCTTTGCTCTGTATAGGGGATGAGTGGATTCAGTAGTGCTATGGAAGTAGTGTATGGGATTAGAAAATCTTTGGTTTATTATGGGGATGAGTAGGTTTTTTATACTCGCGACGTTGGCAATTCAATGGATTTTTGAATGTGAATATGAGGATATATGGGACCTTTGAGAGGCTACCGTTGAGATATGGGTCTTTGCTCTGTATAGGGGATGAGTGGATTCAGTAGTGCTATGGAAGTAGTGTATGGGATTAGAAAATCTTTGGTTTATGATGGGGATGAGTAGGTTTTTTATACTCGCGAAGTTGGCAATTCAATGGATTTTTGAATGTGAATATGAGGATATATTGGACCTTTGAGAGGCTACCGTTGAGATATGGGTCTTTGCTCCGGATAGGGGATGAGTGTATTCAGTAGTGCTATGGAAGTAGTGTATGGGATTAGAAAATCTTTGGTTTATTATGGGGATGAGTAGGTTTTTTATACTCGCGAATTTGGCAATTCAATGGATTTTTGAATGTGGTTATGAGGATATATGGGACCTTTGAGAGGCTACCGTTGAGATATGGGTCTTTGCTCTGTATAGGGGATGAGTGGATTCAGTAGTGCTATGGAAGTAGTGTATGGGATTAGAAAATCTTTGGTTTATTATGGGGATGAGTAGGTTTTTTATACTCGCGAAGTTGGCAATTCAATGGATTTTTGAATGTGAATATGAGGATATATGGGACCTTTGAGAGGCTACCGTTGAGATATGGGTCTTTGCTCCGGATAGTGGATGAGTGGATTCAGTAGTGCTATGGAAGTAGTGTATGGGATTAAAAAATCTTTGGTTTATTATGGGGATGAGTAGGTTTTTATACTCGCGAAGTTGGCAATTCAATGGATTTTTGAATGTGGTTATGAGGATATATGGGACCTTTGAGAGGCTGCCGTTGAGATGTGGGTCTTTGATCTGGATAGTGGATGGGTGGATTCAGTAGTGCTATGGAAGTAGTGTATAGGATTAGAAAATCTTTGGTTTATGATGGGGATGAGTAGGTTTTTTATACTCGCGAATTTCCCAACTCAATGGATTTTTGAATGTGAATATGAGGATATATGGGACCTTTGAGAGGCTACCGTTGAGATATGGGTCTTTGCTCCGGATAGGGGATGAGTGTATTCAGTAGTGCTATGGAAGTAGTGTATGGGATTAGAAAATCTTTGGTTTATTATGGGGATGAGTAGGTTTTTTATACTCGCGAATTTGGCAATTCAATGGATTTTTGAATGTGGTTATGAGGATATATGGGACCTTTGAGAGGCTACCGTTGAGATATGGGTCTTTGCTCTGTATAGGGGATGAGTGGATTCAGTAGTGCTATGGAAGTAGTGTATGGGATTAGAAAATCTTTGGTTTATTATGGGGATGAGTAGGTTTTTTATACTCGCGACGTTGGCAATTCAATGGATTTTTGAATGTGAATATGAGGATATATGGGACCTTTGAGAGGCTACCGTTGAGATATGGGTCTTTGCTCCGGATAGTGGATGAGTGTATTCAGTAGTGCTATGGAAGTAGTGTATGGGATTAAAAAATCTTTGGTTTATTATGGGTATGAGTAGGTTTTTATACTCGCGAAGTTGGCAATTCAATGGATTTTTGAATGTGGTTATGAGGATATATGGGACCTTTGAGAGGCTGCCGTTGAGATGTGGGTCTTTGCTCTGGATAGTGGATGAGTGGATTCAGTAGTGCTATGGAAGTAGTGTATAGGATTAGAAAATCTTTGGTTTATGATGGGGATGAGTAGGTTTTTTATACTCGCGAAGTTGTCAATTCAATGGATTTTTGAATGTGAATATGAGGATATATGGGACCTTTGAGAGGCTACCGTTGAGATATGGGTCTTTGCTCTGGATAGTGGATGAGTGGATTCAGTAGTGCTATGGACGTAGTGTATGGGGTTAGAAAATCTTTGATTTATTATGGGGATGAGTAGGTATTTTATACTCGCGAAGTTCCCAATTCAATGGATTTTTGATGTGAATATGAAGATATATGGGACCTTTGAGAGGCTACCGTTGAGATATGGGTCTTTGCTCTGGATAGGGGATGAGTGGATTCAGTAGTGCTATGGAAGTAGTGTATGGGATTAGAACATCTTTGGTTTATGATGGGGATGAGTAGGTCTTTTACACTCGTGAATTCGCTACTTTCACCATAACTTTCAATGCAATATAATGAGAGGTTACCGTTGAGATATGGGTCTTTGCTCTTGATATGGGATGGGTCTATTAAGTAGTCCTATAGGTGTAGTGTATGTTGGTCGAAAATCTTTGGGTTGTTATGGGGATGAGTATGTTATTTCAACTGGCGAAGTTTCCAATGCAATGGATTTTTGAATGTGAATATGAGGATGAATGTGAATACGAATATGTATGACAACTTGACAGACATGAGATCTTGGGAAGTTGGGAACCAGTCCCCGTTCAAACTTGTGGCCTGCAACTTCTGGCTCGCTAGTCGCCTCAATTTCGGCTGAATCAACTAGTATTAGTCATCAGCTGACTAGGCGAACACGTGCAGTTAATCGATTGAATGTTTTGGTAAACCCGTTCTAAAACCCTTGTGGCACACAGATTGGTGGCTAGTGTGGCATTTTATAATATTCAGAAAATTTTAAAATTTATTATAAAGTCAAGTTAGATACAGGTAATAATCATTGATTTGTTACGTGCTTCTTCAATGCTTCAATCAGAAGCATGGTTGGGAACTGCAGGAGCTTTTGATAATGGCTTACTGGGTCCATTCCTCACATCTGACTTTATTTATTTTGCAGTCTGTGAAGTTCAAATAAGAGGTTTGCATGAGATTAAACCGATGTATTTGTAAATCGCTCTTACGCTTTCGGTTGAAATTTAAAAATGGGGTCTATTTATAACACAAGCACAATCTGCACATAAAATAAAATCACTTGCTGGTCCTATTCTGCAAACATTATAGAATATACAATATACATGTCATTATTTAAATGTATAAATATTTAAAGTCAGATTTCTCCTACAGAAACTTTGAGTCATTACGTCTAAAGTGTGCCATTACCGACTGCACAATTAAGATGACCTGCTTATCTCGCTGGCTTGAACTTCCACGATCCAGCAACAAAAGTTTCGCTGTAGTTGGTAATTTTTCTGGAATAATTATAATTTGCATTACAACATGTGACATGAGCTCCTTGGCCTTTCCCTGTTTCTTTTCCGTAAGTGCTTGAAAACTATTGGATTCCATCGTGGTTTTGTTTTGTCAGGTCAGGAGCACCTGGGATGAGATTTCTTTAGAAGCAGTGCTACATAAATTTGAGATTACAATTACAGTTATAGTTCAATGATTTTAAACCTGGTAGCAAATTTTTGTCTGCCAATAAATCTTCATTATTATACCAGCAGCATAAAACACCTGTCAACAGCACCATCACAGCAAACAGTGCTGTCACTGTCAGTTTAGCAGCTAGTGTCAACAGCAATGTCATCATCATGTCAACAGCGCCGTCACAGTAAACAGTGCTGTCACTCTCATTTTAGCAGCATCATGTCAACAGCAACATCACAAGCAAACATCACAGTAAACAGTGCTGTCACTCTCAGTTTAGCTGCTAGTGTCAACAGGATGTCATCATCGTGTCAACAGCACCGTCATAGTAAACACTACTTCACTGTCATTTTAACAGCTCATGTCGACAGCAATGTCATCATTGTGTCAACAGCACCGTTACCATCACGTCAACTACACTGTCACCATTAAGTCAACAGCATCATCCCTGTTAAAGTTGCCAGTGTCGTCACTGCCAAGTCAATAGAGTCAATGACATCAAATCATAACAAATATCATTGTTGTGTCAAAAACATCATAAAGTAGCATAAATTAAATATACCATTGGTTAACTGCATAACTTACCTATATATCTTTGACAAAGTGCCTTTTACATAATTTCATTTTTTCAGTACAGGATAAACTGAGTTTGCACTGACAATAATTTGGCTTAGGATTCACAATGAACCACACCATTCCTAAGTCTGGACGCTAGCACATGGGCCATTAGGGCATATTTCCTATAAAAACTGTACATAAACAGACACTGGTTTTGCATTTTACACGATACAGTTCATTTGCGAATTCTCATTTTTATTCTGACTAAGACATTGTTAATGTTATATAATCTGGTAAGAAATTTCTCCTACAACCATCTTCAACAAGCCAGCAGCCAAAACAAAGCTTGTAATTTTACTCTAAAGCTAAAAATCGTAATTCTGCACCAGGAAATTACTGCAGAATGTGACCTGTCTCTGCTAAAGACCTCGAGAAGGACCCTAGTTAATAGATCCAAACCTTCTAGGAGATATTTGTTCAAAAACTTTCTCACTTAGGTGATTCTAACCTGAAACACCAGTCTAAAAATGGGAAGCATGTACAGGATAGTGGAACATAAAATGGCTTATCGTTTGACTAAAGTCTTTATTAAATATTCATCCCTTGCAAAAACATTCTCCTAGTAGGCATTTACAGAAAACTCTTCCGGGTCTTCCCACATGATTTTAAAATGGCTGATCGTTTGACTAAAATCTGTATTAAATATTCATCCTGTAGAGACTGCGAAAACATTCTCCTAGTAGGCATTTTCAGAAAACTGTTCCCGTAAGATTTCATCTAGGAAGCTTCAGTGTGAACACTGAGTTTTCATCTTCGGTAAGTTGCATCTCTTTGAAGTGGCTGATTTCTGGATGAAGTCATTTCGCAGAGCAGATATACCACGTGGACCGAAGTGCATTCTATGTTGAGATGTTTGACTTTTCAGATTACACAGTCAGCTGTCTGGCATTCTGTCATACCTGCGTGTGGGGTCGAGAGTGAACTTCACCATAATGAGAGAATGTGACGATCTGAGAGGGACCCGAGTAACTGCACTGCAAAAGACAAAATCACATGCACGCAATTCAAGCCACATACTTGCTCATTTATTTGTGCACATTGTTATTTATATAGCGCCTTTGTGTAAAACAATAAGCCAGCTATACACGTTGATTATGCTAAGCAATTGGGTATTGAGGACTTGCTCAATGATCGTCACAGAGATCATCTCAGAGGATATTTGTAATAATTTGCTTCTTGTCAGCGGTGCGAGAAGCACACATGAGGTGCCGTGTTATCTGTATGCATGCATGGGGAATGTTTATGTATGTCTGTATGTATGTGTGTATGTATGTATGTATGTATGTATGTGTGTGTATGTATGTATGTATGTATGTATTTATGTACATATGCTTGTATGCTATCTATATTTTTACTTATGCAGGTAAGTGGGAATGGCTGTTTTGTCAGGTTTGTGCCTCAGCCAAAAGGTCTTACACTCATGGACTGTTCTTTTTAGGACAGAGTTCATAGTTTGGCCAGTTAGGTAATGATGGTTCAATTAATTGGCTTAATAGCTAATGGCAGTTACATTCAAATCACAGCTCAAGAACTATCTTTTTCAAGTAGCATAAGACTGTCATTGACTCTTTGAACTCATGTAGGCCTACAGCGCCCTTTTCTATGGCCTCAGCTGTGGTGCAGCCCTATAAATATTGTCATTATTATTAATAGTAGTAGTTAATAAACCCTTCCCATATTAATTAGTGCTATTACTAACTTATATTCTTCTCCCCTACTATTGATAACTTTCACACTAATAACTGCTTAAAACTTGTATCAATAGCTGCTAGTAC
The DNA here is from genome assembly GCA_963556255.1 of Allolobophora icterica. Taxonomy (NCBI): domain Eukaryota; kingdom Metazoa; phylum Annelida; class Clitellata; order Crassiclitellata; family Lumbricidae; genus Allolobophora; species Allolobophora icterica. The sequence continues at coordinate 50,332,633 of OY744605.1, forward strand.
CAACTTCTACTGGTTAACAAAAGCTTATCTTACCGAACAGAAGTTCGTTTTTGGCCGTTTAGCTTCCATGTACGTTTTCTGAGATCAAGTAATGCAGTGTGTTAGTCATCAATAAACATGCAACTTTAAAAACAAAAGCAGACTCTTTAAACATCTTAATCCTAATCAGTGCTTTTTTTCAGCCGGAACGCGCCGGAACGGCGTTCCGGCACCTTTTTTCAGGTACTAAAAACTAATTTATTTATTTTAATGATAAAAACAATAATTTATTTATTTTAATTGAATTTCAGTGTTTTGAACTGTTTTCAGTGTTTATGGAGACTCCTCCCAACCCCCAATCCCGTTTTTCTCGGGATTTTAGGCCGCTCATATTTATTCCGTTCCGGAACCTATTGTTCCGTTCCGGAACCTTTTTTTCCAGAAAAAAGCACTGATCCTAATTAGGATTACCTTGATCAAAAATGATTTTGTTTTTGTTGATTTGAAAACAAATGAAGATAGACAGGGGCGTAGCCAGACTTCAATTCAAGAGGAGGCAACTACTGCTTGTCTAAACTTTTATGCAGTGGCGGCGATTTTGTTTCAGAGGTCAGAGGGAAATTTTTCAGTGTCCGAAAAACCTTCTTAAAATTTTATAATTTTGCTCTGAGAATTTCTAAAAAAAAGTTAATTTCGTCACGAAAAAAGTTGGTGACCTTTTTTTTTTTTTCATTAACACATTCGAGGACTTTCTTCCACACAAATCAAGAGGAGGCAAAATCCACCTCTCCTGGGGGTCTGCTTCAGAAAATACATGGAGAATTTTTAAATTCGCAAAACCAAGAGGAGGCAAATGCCTCCTCTTGCCTCCATGTAGCTACGCCTATGAAGATAGACAACACTTTATCACAATGCAAATGTCAAGAATTTGCCATCATTTGACATTTTCAAGTCATAATTATATTAAGGTGTTATTTTCACAAAGTCCTTTGACAGGAATTTTAGTTGCTTCTAAAGTGACCTTTTCTTTGGCCTTGGTCATTCTATTTGCTATACTAAATTGTCTTCATCATCTTCCTCCTCCTCCTCCTCCTCCTCCTCCTCCTCCTCCTGGTGTCTCCTTCTCCTCCCCTAGCTCCTCTTCCTCTTCACAATTATAGTTATAATAATTATGTATATCTGATAATAAATAATAACAAATTGATTATTATTAATAGAATAAGTATCTAACCATATTGTGGTAAAACGCAAGAGACCACCTCAGGTAACCAAGATGTACCATGAAGCAGTTGTATGTGAAGTCTTAAAAGTTTATTTTCATATGTTTAGTTACTAACTAGTGCAACTATAACAAATGAGTTATTACCAGTGCTTTTTTCAGCCGGAACGAGCCGGAACGGCGTTCCGGCACCTTTTTTCAGCTACTAAAAAATAATTTATTTATTTTAATAACTAAAACAATAATTTAGTTATTTTAATATAATTTCAGTGTTTTTGAACTGTTTTCAGTGTTTATTGAGACCCCTCCCAACCCCCAATCCCGTTTTTCTCATGATTTTAGCCAGCCCGTAACTGTTGCGTTCCGGAACCTATTGTTCCATTCCAGAACCTTTATTTCTAGAAAAAGAGCACTGGTTATTACGTTGTTACCTTTAACCTTTTACCAAAGTTTTAACAAGATCCACTGTTTTCCATGCACTTACCACAAAGGACTAGAGTTCACGATATCTAATTAAATAAATTCTTATAAGCAAGCATGTATGACGTTGTGGACATTGCAATACGGCGCCTGTTAAGAGTCTATGAAATTGGTATTTGCCAGCCTTAATGAATTTAATGTTCTATAAAAATGACAAAATCAAATGAAACCATGTAGCTGCAGAAAGTTTCAAATGGGAATTGGCCTTTAGACACCTTTGTTTCGAGTTTTGACTTTACAGTGCCACTTAAGTTGTCTGAATACTGTTGCTGCCGCTAATAATAATAATAATAATAATAATAATAATAATAATAATAATAATAATAATAATAATAATAATAATAATAATAATAATAATAATAATAATAGTGATAATAATGATGATAATAAATAATTATTCTTATTATTATCATCATATTTTATTTTTCTAATAATTATAATGATAGTTATAATAATTTACCTTATGTCTTCTGGCTCTTCGTTTTGATTTGTAGAGAAACTCTAGAAGTGATATGACCATCGCAAGGCCAAGTCCACTGATCAGAATGTAGAATATTCCAGCAACATTGCTCAGAGTTAGAGCACTTTGTGATGATCCACTTGTCTTCAAGAAACACGACAACCATGAGTCTGGATTTGTCTTTTGTAGTGTCCTCTAGTTAGCCTACTTTGTTATATTAGTAAATTTATATAGCACCTCCTGCAATCTTACACAGAGGCACTTGTTCTGAGAATCCACTTGGTTTTCTCATAAATTTAGCCCTGGTTTATAGTTCTCCCAAACTGCTTCCATACACCTTGGTCTGCAGTAACACCAAGTCAAACCCATATGTATAATGAGAAACGAGATACCTGACTGGTTTTGTTGATAAGACGCTTACAGGCACAGTGAAGTTATGCAAAATCAACCAGAATCAGTACTGTGGAATTTCTGTGGAATATCAATCTACTTTGAGCTCACAATCAGTCCTCCATCCTTTAGTGGACAATAAATGAGTACCAGTACAATTTGGGAAAAAGGTTAGATTAATGAGGTCATGTTTACATCTCACCAAAAGTCAGGTTGATGTACCTCAGGTTAAAAAATAACGATGATGATGATGATAATTAATAATTGACTGAAACTTGCAAGTATTAGGAATAATGATGCTTCGTAATCAGTCATGTCTGACGATGATTGATTATGAAATCACATATTAATGGGCATGTCACCCTGCATAGGTTGGTTCTAGACTTACAGTGACACATGTCACATATAAGTAGTTGAGATTATGTTGTATAACACATGTTACATCACCGAGTAATGTGAGATTTAAAGAGCTCAAGAATTAATCCATCAAATGAATTTGGAATGTGCTCGACTGCTTACCTTAATCTTAAGACAATATTGTGCTTAATAGTGCTAAATCGATTTAAGAGTACCAATTAACATCTTACCTTGCCTTCATCTGCTGAACATTCACCTTTGTCATACCACCACCTCTTGTGAAACTTCTGCAGAACTCCTGTCTCAAGCAACTGCAGTACGGCCAGACTCACCGGTTCTCTAGAAACCACCACAAATACACATCTAAAGGTAACCAACTGTAGCGATTCTCTTTATATCTGCATTCATCTATATTAAGTGCAAGTTTGACTGTACAATTGTATGATGTTAGATTAGGATTAAGTGTATGTATGTTTGTAATTATGTAATGGCCAGCATCACTGTATAGACCAGCATCATATTATAATATAAATAAAAGCTAAGCTATGTTCTGAATCAACATGGAGAGCAGAGACTCAGTTGAAGATATCTGAATTAACAGTTGGTATATGGTTATTTGGTCCCAAGCAGACAATCTTCACAAGGCATGGCATGGCAGTCCAGAGTTTTCCATCAGACATGACATTTGGGTTCTGAGATGATGCAACATAGATGAACTGATAAGTCAATGCTGGTTAAATTGTTGCAGCACAGTTTGTGAGCAAACAGTAACTTTGTAATAGGACATCACCTTTGACAGGCTCTTAAAAGATGCTATAAAGACACCTGAACTTGCTTGTAACATGCCTCCTCTTAACACAAATTCTGATAAAACATGGTCAGGGGCATGGATTGTGGCTTTGGAAAATGACGTCATTACAACACAAACTCATTATATGGTAGTTCTTGATGTGGCTCCCAAAGACTGCACCATAAGGAGGGTCCAGCATATTCAGGTACACAAATACAATTTTTGCAGGTGAATAAATGGCATGTCACTGGAACCATGTTAGTACATAGATTACATTGGTATAAAATTATTGACTACATTATAGTCTTCACACTTTCAGCCATAAGGTTTTGCATGGTTACATTAAGCAAATAGCCGAGACCACAGCTGTATCTTACTCACCTAAGATCAGAGCCAATAGGAGTGGCCACACCGTAGCCTTTGGCATCTAAGTTTCCTCCAACCTTCATTGTGTTGCATGGCTTGCGCTGGTTGTAGTAGTCATTCATTGTAGACTCGAGCAGAAAAGCGTATTTTCCCTTAGAGGCTCGGACTCTCTGGACCCCGTCCTCTGTGATCTTGACGAATACACTGGGCTGTGCTTGTTCCATGAACTTCCACATGCGTTCGTAAATTGGTATCTTTGATGTCTGTGCAAATCCAGAAACAAGCTTTGCCTAAGGGGCCATCCATATATTACATACGCATGGAAGGGGTAACCAAAATGCATGTGCTTGCGTACGCTTGCGAATGGGGGGAGGTGGTGGAGTCTACTGATAATGTACGTACGCAAATTGATTGGCCTTCAAGTGAGCTAGAGTTCAGTCTTTCCAGCTATCTGGTACTACCAGAGGAAGTAGGACTGTGGGAGAGGTGTCACTTGTATGCCACCTTACCTCTGAACGCTATTATTAAACTATCACACAACTCAACAGTGAGTACATGGATTACTCATCCTTCAATCTGGCCTAAAGTGCAGACAGTCGCTGCCTCAACCTGTGTAACTGACACACTCTGCAGCTGGTCGTGGGGGCGCGTCAACTGTATGTACGCAGGTGGGGGGGGGGTGGAAAAAAGTACACGTGCGAACAGGAAGGGTCCAATTTTCCAGGATTTTTGCGTACGTAATATATGGATGACCCCTAAACAAGTGTTTGTGCCTCAGAGTCGATTTTATGGGCTATACTGAGACTAATTTTGCAGTACAATGCAAAACAGTAGATTACATCAAAGTCTTAATTTTTCATGTCCTGGTTGCATTTCAAGTCACACATAAATGTTATGGACTGATTACATTTTGTTACAAAGAAGTTCAAACCAGCTCATTCATGCAACCAAATTAACACTTTAATGACAAGAGTGTATTAAAACCGTCTGGGAAACCAATGTAGCTTGTCGTTAAAGTGTTATATGGGTCAGGTAGATAAGAATAGAGAAAGCAGCAGGTCGGAAGAAAAGAAGAGGGGCTACCATTATCTGAACTAATCTCATATTTAAGCTCCTTGAAGTTAAAACTTATCTAAAATGGTCCCAAAAGGTGTGCTATATAGAGTATATATGTGCTGGTACACACAAACATCTGATGTTGAGTTTTAAAACCAAAGTATCAGAAACTGCAACAAGATATGCAGAATATTGCAGTACTAGAGTATTTGCCCGTCATATATGACGAGTTGTCTCTGTTTCGTGAATGCAACAATGCAACATAAAGCTGGCCATGGATGTGGGTTAGCAGGGCCCATGTGCCAGCATTCGCCCAATGCAGGCCTTCGACAACGTGAGTTACATATCACAGCGCAGCCCGTGTCCCTGCATCGGCCCATGCGTCTGCATCAGGCTCGCCCGATAATAGCCCATGCATGTGCATCGGGCTCGCCCAATGCATATTCCATACAGCCCATGTGCGTACATCGGCCTTGTCCGATAGTAGCCCGTGTGCATGCATTGGGGTCGCCTGATGCACATTCAAGACAGCCCGTGCGCATGCATCGGAGAGCGTTTATCTTATGATGGACACACAGGTGTGGGAAACTATATATATAATGAAAAGACAGAATCTTGTAATGGCCTTTTCTACACACAATCCAGGTATGCTCAGAGAAGAAAGAGGAGCAACTAGAGTAGAGCAAGCAGACCGAGTGGAACTGATTACTCCGTTAATGCTGGTCTAGGTAACCTTCACTTAATGCCGGTCTAGGTAACCTTCATGTCCCTCTGCTGCAAATGTTTGATTTTCCTCTCCAGTGTGAAAACTATCTTTACTGGAAAATACAATGTGTTTCTTCATTTGTTGTCAACATTGGCATCAAAGTCAAATTGTATGCATTTTCACATAAAAATAACAGGCCCTGTGAAACTAAACTACTTCTATATGTCATCTTTTCATTCTTTACTTGCGAATTTACTGGGAAAGTAAAGCCTGGCCTACAGGCTACTTTTGCAGAACCTAAACAAAGCACCCTCTGAACATGATTGGAATGTATGTGGAGCATGGCCTAAGTAGATCTACCTGCCTTCCTTCCATTAACGATAGAAGGCAGTCATATTCTCAGTTGTGCTGTAAGACTGCAAGCTTTACTAATCAATTACCTTTACCTCGCATAAAGGTCATTAACAGCCTTCCAGTATCTATCCAGGAAGCCAAGAGTGTTCATGCTTTCAAAACACAATTGAAATTCTATCTATCATTTAACTCTTACCACTTGCACTGGCCCCCGTTGACATGCTAAATAACGCTAGAAGCTCACTACTTACCCTATGAAGCCATGTAAATTGCCAATATTACAATTACATTACATTATTATTATTAATTACAAGATTTCATTACACTATATCTTATCTAAGCAAGGCTGTACTAGAAATCCATGTCTTACTTTGAAGAAATCTGTTGTGGATCCTCCATGCAGACTGCCATACAGAATCTCCGTTTGCTTCGCTAAGTCGTCCACGTTCTGAATTGGGGTCAACATTCGCTCAACAGTCAAGAATGCCGCAAGGTTGGCCGTGTACGATGATATGATGATGAGAGTGAAAAACCACCACGCGCTGCCGACTATGCGTCCAGACAATGACCTGTCAAAAACACAAACACATGCAGAGAACAGCACTGCTAAGACCTGTTACTGAAATATCAGGAGGGCAAAATTAAAGGTCAACAAAGACCACTGAGGATCAATGAAATATCAAAGTCTCTACACAGAGATTAAAGCTGACAAGAAATGACCTGAGAATGATCAGTAGCACTGAAGTTTCTGAAACAAAATCACTTACTTACAGAAATGAGTCTCGTTCAAGAAATAGGTTTCCTAAAAGATTGGGCTGCTAAATTGACTTACCTAAGTAATTAATATACCGGTACATAAAACGACATTCTATGTAGAACTTGACATATAGCTATTCGAGACTGGATGATGTGAGGCAATGCTTAATAAATGTAGTCAGGAGCTCACCTCGGTGACATGTCACAACCCTGGCGCATAGGGAGAACCAGAGGCTGTTCAGCAATGCTTAATAAATGTAGAGAAGAGCTATTAGTAGATATTACCCAGACTTGCAGTTAATCTAATGCAGCACAAAACAGGACTTACTTAACATAACTTTAAACAAACCAGTGCTTCAAAAACCGGTCACTTGTCATCCAGCACTTGATTGTAACTGCTAGGAACAGACTTGACATTTCAGTTCAAACATCGCCTTCCTAATCTAATTTGGAACCTCATACTTAGAACATATCCGTCTATGTTAAAAAAAAATTTCCGAGTAGATAACCTTGAAGGGGTGCTATATAAAACCCCTGAAATAATAAAATTAGTCAGGAGCTCACCTCGGTGACATGTCACAACCCTGGCGCATGAAGGCTCCTAGGGAGAACCAGAGGCTGTTCAGCATTGTGAAATCATTGGTAAAACTTGGTCCACTGAGTCTATCCTCGATCTGCCATTCGTACGGACTGAATCGACTGACAAGAAAGAGGATGAAGCTGACTCCAATGTAGGACATTCCAATGCACAGCCAGATCTGGCTTGACAGTGGATCCATGAATGAGAATACACCTGGCTTCTGCTTCTCTGGCTTCTTGATCATGATACTGATTCCAAGATCCATGAATGGCTTTGAGAAATCGATCACACGTTCACGCATCGACGATATCGTCAGTGGCGCAATGGCGAGATCCGCTTCCTAACATATTATCACATTGTCATCAGCAAAGGTACAACAGGGTAGGCCAGGTAATGCAAGGCCAGATAGGGCCAGGATAGGTAAGTTTTACAGAGAAGTCTAGATATGTAAGCTAAGCCTATGTATGGTGAGGTTAGGTAAGTTAAGGTAATGGAAAGTTAGGTAAGGAAACACAAAGCAATTTAAGGCAAGGTTACGGGGTACGGTTAGACGAGGAGGTAATAATAATAACAGAGATAACTGATGCTGAGAATTATTATGATCACGATGATGACAACTAATTATCATCACAGTGATGATAAAGTAAGTAAGTAAGTATATTCTTTAATATAGACAGTTGCCAAAGGTTGTATAGTACAATTTTGAAATGTCTGTTGTTGGTTATTGAACCGCCAACCTGTTGATTGCAGCTGCACGTAGCTGAACCACTGTGGACTGTAGAGGACATAAATCCCTCAGCATTGCTTAATATACATCAAGTGACAAGGAATGCATTGCATCATTAATCAGCAAAGGTTTATGCTAAGAGACCAACTCCTGAATGTTTCAGTGACATCTGCCCACATCCTGCGGCCATGACATCCACTGCTACAAGAAATGTCTACTGTCTACAGACACTACAGCTGCTCCAACTGATATCTCTCACACACTGCCATTGTTCCAAATGAAGCGGGTCGGTGGTCAGTGTAGCCTACAGCCAGACAGCCACCCTGGTCTTTTATGTCAATTAGAGAAAACCTCTGCCTGAGTACCGAACAAAAGACTTCTTAGCGTTATGGCCACAATATCTGTATGATGTAAAGTGATCTTCTGAAAGCAGTTGTGCTGATACAATGCACTAAGTCTTCTAGACTGCGTTTTTGGTGCTGACCCTGCGTGGCCTTTCAGTTTTGCCAGTCTTTCAATTAGCTGAAGTTTTGCTCTGTGTAAGGATGACATGTTTTTAGTTTGGAACCAGTTCTGTTTACATGCTTCACTTTGAAAGATTTTGCTCGTTTGACACTGCGTGAGGCTGACTGGATGATGTTTGCATAAAGAAGCGATATTTTTCCTATATATATTACATTAGAATAACATTTCAAATGAAACTGGTTGGTAATTGTTCATACTACCAGATAACTTGTAACAAAACACATACATTATACTGTACACAGATAGATACATAACAAGCACATGGTCCAATGGTGACCATCATGAGACAGCTCAAGGCAACCAAAATCACAACTGCTTTTCAAATGATCATACAATACTAGGCTAATCTTGAGACAGCCTGACAGAGTCTCTTAATGTTCAGTTACATACAAACATACTACGTAGTAACAACTAATCTAATGTAAACTTACTTCATTTATATACATTATACAGTCACTGTATAATTAAAGTATGCATGCATTCAGTGGCGGCTCTAGGCTTTTCCAACAGGGGGGGCCAAGGAGGGGCCGGGGATCCTGACAGGGGGGCCAGCTGACGTCACACTGGACCCTATATTCCAGTGGCGGCGATCTTGTTTGACAGGTGGGGGGGACATTTTGGAACTGATCTAGTGAAAAAAGAATTTTGAACTGATCTGGTGAAAAGAGAGGTAAAAAAAATTTTTGCGCATGAGCGCGAACAAATTTTGACCTTTTTTGGGGGTTTCCTCAAAATTTTGGGGGTCTGATGTATGGCATGGCCCCCCCACTCTTAAAGGTGGGGGTCTTGTCCCCCTCGACCCCCCGGGATCGCCGCCCATGCTATATTCACATACCTATCTAGTGTTGGTGACCTGGGTGTCACCCTTGATAGCACCAGTGATGGGCACTAAACCATTTTTATTAGTTAAACTAAAACTATTTTCCAACTAAAAAAATAGTTTAACTAAAGTTGGCAACTGATTTTGGAAATTAGTTAACTAAACTTAAAAAAAGTAGTTACACTTTTCCAACTTTTTTCCAACTTTTGCGACAAACATTTTCACAATAACAGAGGTTAAGTGAACTGTAATAATGCAGAGCGTCAATGACAATTTCAACTTCAAACTATACAATGTGTAGCCTACTGTTCTGGCATACAGTTACAGGCGTACTGTGTAGTGTATGAATTTGAAAACACAGGTTGTTTATGCTAAAACTATGCAGGGTTAAAATGTTTTTTGTTGACAGTGTTCAATGTTCATTGTGGAAAAATAGTTGCATATTGCTGATTTTTTAGTTAAACTTTTTAGTTAGCAACTAAAATTTTTTAGTTAAACTATGGTTTTAACTAAACTATTTTTTAAAGTTAAACTTCATCCTTAACTAAAATTTTTTTAATTAAACTAAAAGTTAGCAACTTTTTAGTTAACTATTGCCATTGCTGGAAAGCACCCTCTCATTCATTGTAGGGACACAGTTTCGGTAGTACAAAGCACCTATAACTAATATAGGACACACCTATCTAGTGTCACTGAACAGTTTCAGTTGCCTCACTGGTTACCCTGGATATAATACACTCTGTGCTTCACCCATTTCTTATATGTAATAGAACTTGAAGTAAAAACATACAACCTTTGAAGTAATTTAAAAAAATCCCTAGCTTCTGAAATTGATGCATCAATTAAACTTAGATTAAATTTATTTGCATAACAATGGAACTATATGGCCCACGGAGTCGACTGCCTTACCAACTAATGTACATCCTTATTTACACCACTCATTAGATGTGTTCATTACACTTGCACCATCATAACCTTGACCCACTAAATATGAGCCAATGTCGAACCCCTATGACTGCAAGGTATCTAAAATAAGCCCTGACAATGACTACACAATTAATTCATTTGCAGGTTTAAAATCTAGAAAGCATTCGTTAACTTCTTGTTGGGAAAAATCATATAGAGGTCTAACAAAAGATGTTCCTTGTGACTAATATCTTTTGTTTCATCAACAACAGCGATACAAAAATAAATAGAACCCCTAACCTCTTCTATTATCTGATCCATAACTTAGGACAGATTTGATAATAGCTCAGACTTTGATTTGGGGGGGGGGCCACTGGGGGGCCACAGACTCATTTGGGGGGGCACTGGCCCCCCTGGCCCCCCCTGTGGAGCCGCCACTGCATGCATTGAGGGTTATATAATCAAGTGAAAGTAAAGCAAGGTAAGATAATTGCTCATTTATTACACGACTCTGTCATCAATTGTCATTGCAGACATGACCCTAGGGTTTTAATTAACTTTCGGCTGAAATGCAGACATAAAAACAGCAATTTGATCACCTTTGTCTATCAATAACATAGCCAAAAATATATAGGTTGTCAATTCCACATTATGTATTGCACTCAAACCATAGGTGCAGAGTTGAAAAGGCATCGTAAATCTGTAACAAGCTATAGACTGTCTAACGAGAAGTTACCTGCTGTTTGATTTAATTTCTTACCCCTGTTGTTAGCTCCCCAACCATACCATTCCACATGCCGCTGTCCATCCTAGCACCGTATTTATTGTCGGTCACAATTTTCAGTTCATAATCGAACCCCACGATCTTCGAAATCTCCACCGCAAGATCAGCGCAGTATCCCTCGTACCGCTCGTTTCCCATCAGGATGTGTCCATCGTCTGGCTGCTTACGTGCCATCAGATACGGAGGCGACTGCAAAACACAAATCCAAGCATCCCATTCCTCGAAAGACTGCGTATAACAAAAGTGCTACATGCTGACATTAATCATTTTCACACCACGATATTATTCTTCGTTGACATGATACATGGCAAGGTCTTCCTGAATGCCAATTTATCTGGCATTCATCTTCACATTTAAGGAGGTCTTGTGTCACTGTTGTTTCTTAGGAAGCTTTGCAAAAATGCCGTTTGGTGTTTAACTCTGCCATGCTTCGAAGGTCATGGTAAATACTAGGAGCCATTCTCTGACTATGCTGGTATGTGGAATGACTCAGGCGTTTGGCAGATATACTCGTTTCTCTTTTTTTTCCAGAATTTAATGCTGTATACATGCATATGTCACGTATATATCATAAAAAGGTATACTATTGTTGGCTTTTCATAAGTGTGTAAAGAAATGTATATACTACACCTTGAACACCTTAACACAGATGCCTTTAATCAGCATTTTCTGCTTCTGATCCAAACCAGAAATAAGCCAGGCAGGCCGGTTATACCTTGACATTCAGTGGCACTGTTCTAAGCCACACAGCATGACTTAACGTACCTCAAAACACGATGGTCTTGTCTCAAGATTTCTACTTGAGGATTCCATGACATGCTGTAAGTTTGGCATGCACACAAAATTCTTCATTGAAATCAATGTTTAAAAATGTAGCTAAAAATCGCTCAACCTATTGCTGAACAAACCCTCTGACTTGACTAATTAGTTTTTTATATCGCACGTTATTATTATCTGTAATCTAGCAAAGCAAGCATGAGTCAGCAAATATATATATTGCAAAGAGGGACATGTCATGATGCCATGATAGTCAGTAAGCAAACTCAATTTCATAGAATGCTTAAAACAGTTGTTTTAGTAATAATTATTTAATTAACTAAATAAATAAAATTGTAAACTTTGGTATGATTACTGCAGGATTACTACATCATTCCTACCCAACACTGAAAAAAACTTATGACAAATTTAAAGAGAAGGTGAAGAAGATAACAGAAGAAAGAAGCAGGTGACAAGGGTTAATTTACAGAGAAATTGTGACTTACAATGATTGTTGTTACAATTCGTGTCTTGTTGTGGATAGGCATTCTTTCAGGCGGCCGTTCTCCCCTTAGATCTCGACTGATGTTGAGGCCTTGTCGATGTGTCCACACACCAATCTATTCACGGCATTCAGAAAAGGATTCATTAATGCATTTTATGTCTTATATTTATAATTTTATATAGCACCAATATTTAACAACATACATCAGGCAACTGTGCATTCAGGTCTCACACAGTATTCGTTTATTTTGTTTGGTAAATTAATACACTGTCTTTTCAAGGCTGTGAGTGGTTCCAATGCTTTTCGGAACCTTACTATGAGTCATTCATTTAATGGCACCTGGCCTTAATTTTATTATTTTCATTCCAGCTAGTTCCTTATTTTAATGATAATCAACATTTCTTGTACTCAACCGCAGTGCTGTGACTATTTCTACACTACTTTAAGCTTTAAAAAAGTGATAGGCCTATGTCAGTCGTGATAATCAATAGTTTTGCACATTTTTTACCCTTTCAGCCATCCAGCAGTGGCACTCTTAGAGCAGGTATATGACACCCTTGGGCGCCGCAGGAAACATTGCTTTACGGTATCTAGCAGACATGCTCCCATCCTAGCCTTGGTGAAAGAGAACAATAACCATAACACAATGACTCATACCTATATATGGTTTGTTACCAGGAAAGTGCTAAACCTACGGACCATGCAGTGTGAGAATTGTAGAAAAAAGACACCTAGTATAGTGCAGTGGTTTCCAAACTGTGGCCTGTGGGCCAAAAGTAGCTTTATTTTTATTCCTGTTAGCTCCCGTAATTTGTCCTGTATACCTGAATTTTTATTCACAGCCAAGTTTACAGCTTTATACCCTACATAAAACAATCTTCGTGGAGAAGTTTTTTATAAATTAGTGAGGGCACTGTTGACCCGTCCCACCTATTAGAGAGAAAAAAATCTCTTTTATGCGCTCTGGCCATAACGTCATTTATCAATAATATCCAGCTATAGATGCTTTGTAATTGCGGAATCATTTTGGCAATTCTATAAATTTTACTTAAATAGTCATTAAATATTAATAAAAATATCCTCAATTATGAGCATGGTATCAAATGAGGCAAAAATGTGAAAACAGAGTTGGTCGTGAATTCACTTGCGAATGCAAAGAGAAATATAGGTTTGTGCTAGAAGAGAATGGTAAGCCAGTTTGCTCAGTGTGCAGCTTCTGTGCATTCGTTACGAAAAAATACAATTTGGAACAACATTTATCAAAATTAAAAACCAGAACAAAGCCATTCTTGTAACACCCTATAACGTAGCTTAATACTTTTTGCTTAGAAGACGACACCATTCACTTATGCTGAAAGCCAGTACATAAAACTGCAGCTAAAATGCTGTGATAAACAAGTGGAAACAAATTTTGATAAGAATTAGCTGTCTTAATAACATTATGAGTATCGTAGAGGAGCCAATGAGCTTGCCAGTGATGTGAATCAACCAATAGAATGTCATGAAGGAAACTGCAAATTCTTTTCTTTGGTAATGGACGAATCCAATGATATTTCTGATACTGCTCACACGGCAGTTTTGTTTGTGTAATAAATGACAATTTTGAACTAATTGAGGAACTTCTGACTTGAATCGATGCACTCTACATCTAAAATAAGCGGCCCGCTTCAAACTCTTAAGGTGTGTGGTGAATGAAATAATGTAGAATGGAATAAATTCATAGCATCTGCATCGATGATGCACCAGCCTAGACAGGGAAACAGGGCATTTGGCACTGTTGGTACAGCACTTGTGAATAAGCTGGTGCCCTGCGCTTAGCTTTCGAGTGGCACTCTATAAATTTTTAGTTTACGATTACAATTATGATTAATTGACCTCTGTTAAAATATCACTGTGTTCTTCACCAGGAGCCACACTGTGTGGAAAGACCTTAAATCTGAAATAATATGCGATGGATGTACTTATAAGATGTGTAAACAACAATCAAAGAGCTTCTACTTAATTTCACTATCCTAGGGAAAACATTTTTGTAATAAAGACGTGCGGCCTGTCGGGAGTTCCATAATAGCATTTTCTGGCCATTGGTGCAAAATTTTGGGAACTACTGATATAGTTTAAGTACCTTACAAAGCACAGCGCTTCAACCTTCGAACAATGATGCTGATGCCATGCTTTGTATCCCAGTGAGAGAATAAAGCAATTCGTTCCCTAACAAGCCAAGTTGAGGAATGGCCAGTTGTTTGATAGGTGTTATTATCTTTGCATCATTGTCAATAAATCTTAACAACCCAGACCACATTATGAACAGACATTGAAGAAATGCAAACTAAATGTGCAATTATCTTATTCGCAGTATATTTTATTATGCAAATGACTTTTAGGGTTGGAATAGGTGACGAATAGCATGCACCTTTCAGGTGTGATTTATACATTTAGGCAACTCCACCACCGAGTCCATCCCGCTGAGGCTCATTAAGGAGAGAAATGATGGAGGTGCTATGCCAGAGATGAAAGATGATGTGTTGGTCAGTTTGAGCCAAGTTTCACCGACAGCAAGAATATCTACTGGGTGATTAAAAATGTAATTTTTAAGAGAAGAGGATTTGCTGTGGATAGAATGGATATTAAGGTCACAGAAGCTGATAGTTCAAGATGTCTAGGACGAGGGTTAAGCCCATATCATCTGAAACAAGCAACAGAAGATAAACAAATGACAAGTAACTCTGATAAGTGATGAATATCGATATAGATCAGGACAGAATGGAATGTGACAAAGAAATGGATCACGTCAAGAAGAAGTACATATGTATTTTAGAAATTGCCAGGTTGATGAGTGGAAAGGAATAGGCAACAGCAGGATGGTGAAATAAGATCACTGAGTTAGTTCTGAAGGCAATATGAGGTGATGGCTGAGATGGCTGGGTTCATATGTATGACAGTGAATAGAGAAAATGCATATGAAGACCACAGATGGCAGATGAAGAATGGTCAGTCAATGAGACTTAGCATAGTCCTTGGAGAGGTCATCTACAATATGGAATAAGCTTCCTCATCAGGCAATGCGCCACCCTCCTTACACTTCTCAGTTCCATTCGCTGCTTACGACTACATTCTTCCGCTTATCCTGGGTTGGAAGCGTCTCTGAGTAGGGATCTTGAAGGGGCACTATAGAAATTTGGATTAATCGGTTGTGTCTGTACAGCGCCCTTGTAACGGCATGGTCGCGTTACGATGCTATTGAAATTGTCCATATTATTATTATTATTATTATTATTATTATTATTATTATTATTATTATTATTATTATTATTATTATTATTAATTGATTGATTGATTGATTAATATTATCAATGGGTCGAAAATTTACCAGAGTACATAAAGCACCGCATTGAGCTTCAGAAAGAAGACAGGGCATACACAGGAAATGTAAGGACTTCAGCTGGTGGGTGACTTAACAGCAATAGAAAACCTAAAGAGTGCCAGCCATCTTAGTTTTGGACCTAAAATTAATTTTAAATTACAATCCTATTGAATGGAGTGAGGTTCACTGGGTGAAACTGTTGGTCAGCTGTGTAAACAAAGCATGCAGAGTCAGGACCAAAGTTAATAAGCATGTGTAGAAGTATGGAATAAAATTTATATTAAAAGCACACTAAACTATAAATAGACATCTAAATGTAAGAAATTCAATAATTTAAAACTGTAAAACAGTAGAAGGACTTGTGTGAAAACTTAAGGACAACATGTCAAATCTAATTCAACTCTTAGGAGTGAAAATATGCTGAGTACTATTACAGTGATGCTATAGAAGTTCTTAGATAATTATTAAATTATTATTAGTTATTATTATTCTCACCTGCTTTGGGTCACTGTTTATATTGAGTTCAAGAACGTTAAGTTGAAAGTCCTTGCGATAGCCTTGTTCATTGAATGCCACGAGCCCAGTCTTACCAATCAATTTAACCTAAGTCCGTAAAACAGAACTGGCATTTCATTTGCTGTGCAGACGATAGATTAGAATACACTGAATGTATGATTACAATTAATATTGAACACAATATTTCATCCCCTAACTTCAGTCCTTACCAATCAGCATACTGTGAAGGCTACCCCACTGAAGCCTTTCTCAATTTTATGCTGGACAACTTTCCATCTGTTGATACTGGAAAGGCGTTCCCCTTAGTAAGCCTCAACCTTAGTGCTGCTTTTGACACTGTTAACCACTCTAGACTGAAGAAAAGCTTTGGTGTCTCTGGGACTGTCTTAAACTGGCTAGCTTCTTACCTCTGCAATTGACCTCAGCAAGTGGTTAATGGCACTGACCTCAGCAAGTGGTTAATGGCACTGACCTCAGCAAGTGGTTAATGGCACTGACCTCAGCAAGTGGTTAATGGCACTGACCTCAGCAAGTGGTTAATGGCACTGACCTCAGCAAGTGGTTAATGGCACTGACCTCAGCAAGTGGTTAATGGCACTGACCTCAGCAAGTGGTTAATGGCACTGACCTCAGCAAGTGGTTAATGGCACTGACCTCAGCAAGTGGTTAATGGCACTGACCTCAGCAAGTGGTTAATGGCACTGACCTCAGCAAGTGGTTAATGGCACTGACCTCAGCAAGTGGTTAATGGCACTGACCTCAGCAAGTGGTTAATGGCACTGACCTCAGCAAGTGGTTAATGGCACTGACCTCAGCAAGTGGTTAATGGCACTGCTTGTTCTGATCATTCTCTCTGCATTGCTTGCATCCCATATGAATCTGTTTTCAGTCCCTTATCACTTAACCTTAACCTTAACAGTGTCAAAAGCAGCCACATAGCCAATCACTTTGGAGTCCAGCTACATCAGTACACTGACGATACTAAGCTTTACACTACTCTGTCACCCACTGATCAGACCAGTAGGGCAAGCTGGATGAGTGCCTCTCTTCAGCGCATGCATGGTTCTGCTTCAATGCTCTGGCCATAAACCCAAATAAATCTGAGACAATCATGTCTGGCTCACACCAACGCTTTTGTTCTTTCTCTTTTCATTTCAGTATTGACCTTTTGGCACCAGTGTTCTTCTATCTAAAACTGTCAAAATACTTGGAGTCACTTAAAACAGCAATCTCACAATTTGACCCACATAAAAATCCTTTGCAAATCTTACTTCTATCAGATCAGGGCAATATATCACATAAGGTCTGCTTTTACCAAGATGCATAACAAACCACAGTCTTCTCTGACTCCACTATGCATTTGACATGGTATTTGCAGGTCTCTGACAACCTGAAGTCAAAAGGCTTTAATGCATCCAAAATTCTATGGCTTGTATGGTGCTGCATGCTTCTTCTCGAACAATCCCTGCACCATCAGCTGCACTGGCTTCCTGAAGAATTCAGAATAAGATTTACACTGGTCTGTCAGACCTATAAAATTATTATGATGAGCACTCCTACCTACCTTTAGCCACTAGCATCTCCTTACATCCTTCCATACAGTCTACGATCTTCAGGTTTGAATCTCTTGCTTGAATAACGATTCATTCTATGTTTCTGCGTATAAGGAATGGAACTGGCTACCAATTTATCTCCAATGCTTGAACTGTTTTCTTTCCTTCAAGAGATGCCTCATTGGCTGTCAAACATCTCGTTATCTAACTGCTCTTCACCTGGCTACTGACAAAACCATGCCTCACATTCGCATTTCTGAGTGACTTTACATGTGTTAGAAATTTTAATAATAATAATAATAATAATAATAATAATAATAATAATAATAATAATAATAATAATATACAGATGGTACAGAATGATTGCATCATTTCTTGGTGTATGTAAGTATGTATGTTTATATCTGGACTTTTATAAAGCGCATTTAAGGAACTTCTATCTAAGGGGAATGCTCAGACCGACACTCATGAGTGTCTTTACATGCCAGTGGTGTCATATGACAGATCATTTCTTGGTGAAACACACCAAGAAAAAGGTTTCAACCATCACATATTTTAACATTGGCTAGGCTTGAACTGTGTCAAAATGCAAATTACCTTTTATAATTAGGCAATACTTACAATGAAATATCATATCCAGAGGAATCTGACTGGTTTTAACAAGCCCCTCCATCTGGTGAAACACCCAAAACTTGACCCCAAATTCCCCATGTTGGTCGAACCCCGTTAAACATTCTTAGCTACAACCCCAAAGTAACTATAACCCAAAAAACTACAGAGAAAATTAAAATTACATATTCTAACAATAATCTAAAAAGCAACAACTATAACATAATTTCCATTTTTGTTCCCCAGGAATAAAAGATAAAATCTTTAGCATGAAGAATCAGAAATAGCAGACAACTTTTCTGGCAGCCTGTAGGCACTCGTCAATGTCAAAGCTTAATTTATTTATTCCGGTTACAAGTTAAAAATAGTGCTTCGATTGAAAAATGCCTTCAAGGCAGAAAACACTGTTATGCAAGGGCATCGTCAGCTGAAGTCAAATACCTGTGCTTGTCAATAACAACTTGGATCCTAGTCAAAGACGGAATTTTTAGGGTCAGCAGATGACAAAGCCTCAGTCGATGCCACAGAACACAGACCAACAGATGACAAAACTTAGCAGCCTTTCTGAGGTACACATAGATCATTAATTAAGACGATCCCTTCATCAAACTCTTTCTGTCTCCAGACTACTCAGATGGTTTGACCACTGCCTTGTGATGTTATTCTGACTGGCCATGATGTCAAGAGAAGCAAGGAAACCACAATGGAATATACACATTCTAACCTAAAGACTAGAGAGCAGGGGAATGTTATTCAATTCTAAATGATAAACTCAAAAGAACTGTGTGAAGTCTTGAGAAGAAAGGGTGACTAGTACCTGAAAAAAATTAAACCTCTTAAGAGCATTCAAAATAATTTTACCTAATCTTGGTCAACTAATGCTAAAATATTTTAATTTAATTAATTTCTTTACAATTTTGAAGACATCTTAGGTTAAATTCCTTACAAATCTGAGGCAATTTTAGGCAATTCCATTGCTTGCTCTAGGTAGTTTAGAAACTTGTTGTACCTCTTTTATGTATTTTAGGATAGCTGGGCCAAGAACAAGAGGAGAAGGCAATTTGGTCCGACACTGGATGCCCACAGTTCCGTTGTTGTACATCTGTCCACGACGAAACGTGTTTCGAATCACTTCTGATTCCGTATTAAGCACCATCCGAAGACTCTCAATTATCACAGATATGGCATCAATTGTTAGTGCTGCTTCCAGCTACAGAAAAATAAAAAAAAATAAAAATCTCTTCAATATTACTGCATAGTGCATATCATTGTTAAACCTGAAGCCAAAAGATCAAAGTATATCCAAAGAATAGCCTCATCATTATTATTTTCTTAAACAACCTAAATCATGTGTTTGTTCTTTTATAGAAATGGGTGACAAAATAAATTTTGTGATCCAATTCATTCATTCATTCATTCTGGATATTTATATAGCGCCTCTTCACAATACCTACTCACAGGTGCAGTGGCACAGAGGATCCAATGCCTTAAAGAAAGAACATAAAAGTGAATGACAATCTTATTTCTTACACTTATAATCTTAGATTTCATGCAGGGCCAACATATAAAGAGACTCCACATGAAAGACTTGCTCAAGGGCTATACACGCTAATCAAAAGAAGCTCAAAATGTGTATGCTTCACATTACAAGATATGCATTCAGTCTACCATGCTGCACATTTCTAATACATTTTATCACAACCAGTGTCAATCTCTCTTGCTGAAGGCTCATCCCGTGTCCCCACCCACTTTGTGCATGCCTTAGGTGCCCCTTTCCTTGACAAGCAATCTCTTTCTCCTGAGGATATATATCAAACTATAGCCCCATATATACTCTCAATTTTCTCTGAAAAAATCATAGACAGGTAGTTGTGAACCGCTTGCACAGAATTTCCAGTCTGCTAATAATAAGTTTGCCATGGAACTGCACTACTCGCCCTTCACAATTATATAATCAGGTAACTGTTCCCATTTCAGTATGCAGCCTTTGTTACTGTCAATTATATGATATTCTTCACCACCTTGAACACTAGTTTGGCCTTTCTGGCCAGCTCTCGGCTAGTTTTCATCTCACCTGTACCCTCATACTCGATCAGGCGATTCATCCTCATTATACCAGATCCCAAGCTGGCTTCTACAGCGCCTTTGCTAGGACAAACACAAGATCATTTGCAATTAAGCTTACTGGCCCATCAATATGGAATTCACTTCCTCTGGACATCCGTTTGGTACCATGTTTATCACTATTTAAAAAAATGCTACGACAGTTTCTATGTTTAAAATGATTGCGCTTGGCACAGTTGGCAATTAATTGTGCGCACATTGATATAACTAATTTTTGTAAGTTCATGTTTGTTGACATGGACTTGACTAGTTAAGTAAGCATACATTTAATTCTCTTGATTGGGATGTGCTTATTTTGTGTGTGTTTATTTTACCAAGTTCTTTTCTGTATTCCTGTTTACAGTAATAGGTGCTCGGCTGAGCCATGCTGATCATCTGATGCATTTTTTTTCGGTTTTTTGTTTGTTTTTGTTTTGTTTGTTTGCATTTTCTTGTATTTTCAACTAGTCCTTTACTTTTCATTCATACTATACCTCAAGGACATTATTTTCAGGGCCTGGTTTTTGTCCCCATCATTTTTCTTTTTCTTTTTTGGTGCCATCTTATTACTATGTAACAAATAGGCAGCCCTAATTAAGCAGGACTTATATCCCTTTTGGGCTTTCCCTATTGTATCCCGAATGTTTTTACATTTCGATTGGTGCCTACTGTACTTTTGTATTGAATTCGGATCAATAAAGTTGAATTGAATTGAATTGAATCCATATAATCAATTCCCTTGGATGCCAACTGTCTTGAACCTTGTTCCACAAGGTTCTGGGCTGAGCTAACTCCTCTTAACATTATGTGCCACTTCACTGCTCATTTTAAATTCTCTACACTACCAGTTTATGCCAACAAGGAGTTATTTCTTTAAATCAGTAGCTCCTCCTCTAATTCAACTCTCCAATTACTTCTGTTTTGGGTGATATTCACTGTGGGATGGCTGGCATCTGTTCAGTTAGGTGGATTGACTGAATGACTGTTGATTGGTCTAAATATATACACAACTTGGAAGTACGTAACTTTGACTCCACCATATCCTTCTCTGACCATGTTAAACAGCATGCAAATCATCTCACTTTCCACATTTGGGATATTTACAGAATCAGATCATATATACCTCAAACTGTCTTAGTCTCATTCACAACTGCTCTGATTACTTGCCATTGATTACTGCAACTCACTTCTCATTCAGGGGTAGATAGTTCTTGAATGAGAGGGTGGATGTTTATTGGAAATGTAACATTTTTTCCTTTAAAGACAGTGTCCGGTTTTACAGCCACTAGGTTGTATTTCCGACTTCAAGTTACATGTGGTATAATTCTCAATAGCACAGTTGACATGTGTGACAAATAAGTTTGTTAAGTGTCCTCAGAACAAAATTTCACATGTAAGCTCGACTTCTTATGACTACTACTTCTCGACACCTGTTATATTTGTCATACATGCTTGAATTTTAGTGTTTCACATAAATTTCTTTAAAAAATTTCAGAGGGCTCCTAGACTAACACTATTAATAGACGCTGATGAATCATCATGCAAAATTTTGTGCTTTGATCCGCCGCCTAACATTTACCTTGAAATACAGCACTAAGCCACCGCACTATGTGGTTTAAGGCATTGATTACAGTTTCACTGGAAGTGACCATCGACTGATGCCTTGTGCTTATCTTATCTTATCTTATCTTATATAATTATTTATAAAGCGCCTCTCACAGCATAGACTATTCAGAGGCGCTCCCAGCGTGTCAGCCTCGAGGGAAAAGAAAGGTCTTTAAGCAGCGGAGAGAAGAAGGCGAGATCCCAAGCAAAATCTTGCTACGGAGAGAGGGGGGCAGGTCATTCCAAAGGGAAGGGCCAAGGATGGCAAACGCACGATGCTGAGCCATCGAAGTCCTTGCACGAGGGACAAGCAGATCAAGGCGGTCAGCAGACCGAAGAGGGCGGGAAGACAGAGCAGATAGAGGTTTGCGCATTAGGTCACAGAGGTATTTAGGAGCTTTTCCCAGTTGAGTCCTAGAGACCAGGAGAAGAACCTTGTATTGGATGCGGGAAGCAACAGGAAGCCAGTGAAGTACATCAGTCATAAAGGTAGTTATGTGAGAGAAGCGAGGAAAACGGGCAATGAGCCTGGCAGCCGCATTCAGAACAGACTGCAGAGATGAAAGGCGCGCTTTAGGGAGCCCAGCAAACAATGAATTGCAATAGTCAATGCGGCAGCAAATGAAGGCATGGACCATAGTAGTAAACACTGAAGGAGAAACTGATCTTCTTACAGCCCTCAAACGCCTCAGATGATAGAAACAGGAACGTGTCAGATGGGAGAGGTGTTCAGAAAACGAGAGGGTACTATCAAGGGTGACACCCAAATCCCGAACACTGGATGAAAATGAAAAAGCAGGGTATATTGACGACAGAAGTGGGATATCAAGTTTAGAAAGTTGCTGTTTAGTGCCAAACCAGATCAGTTGGGTCTTAGAAGAGTTAAGGTTAAGTCGATTTGATGACATCCAAGAGTGGAGATCATGTGACAGGGAATCAATGGATCCAACAAGGGAGATCTGCTGAGAGGATGGGCCTTGGACAAAGATCTGAACATCATCTGCATAAAGGTGACCAGAGGTAAAGTGTTTAGTAAATATAGAAGGAATGTCAGCTGTGTAGAGTAAGTACAGAATGGGGCCAAGGACAGAACCCTGTGGGACACCATACTCAACTCTAACCCAGGCAGTTCTGGAGTCACCAAGGACAATCCTCTGAGTACGGTCAGAGAGGTAAGATTTGAACCAAAGAAGAGGGAGACCACTGAGACCACAAGATAGTTCAAGACGTTGAAGTAGGATTTCATGGTCAACCATGTCGAAGGCCGAGGAAACATCAAAGAGTGCTAGAAGCGTCAAATGAGACCTGTCAATGGCAGTATAAATGTCCGAGAGAAGTGACAGGAGGGCAGTTTCCGTAGAATGGTGACCTCTAAACCCTGATTGACTAGAAGGGAGGAGTCCAGACTGTTCAAGATAGGGCAGAAGTTGAAGCGAGACAAGTCTCTCAAGAGTTTTAGAGAGAAAAGAAAGGTTAGAAATAGGACGATAGTTAGAACATACTTGTGAGTCAAGATTAGGTTTTTTGAGGGTAGGGAAGACAATAGCTTGCTTCTGAGATGGAGGGAGATGGCCCTCTGCTAGAGACCTATTGAACAAATAAATCAAAAATGGGACAACATCATCCAAAACATTAGTAAGAATAAACGGAGGAAGCGGGTCCAGTTCACAAGATTTCTGATTTGAAGAGCTGAGAACACGTCGAAGATCAGCCTCAAGGATGGGATGAAAGTCACCAAACTTGAAGTCCGTGCGTGTGAATTCAGGTGGAGGCGAGTCAGCGGTTGAAGCACGTAAGCCCGCAATCTTTTCTGTCATCATTCTGAGGAAATCATTGGCCGAAAACGCAGGAGAGGAAGACGAACGGGAGGCTCGGCCCAGGAGTCCCGAGATGGAAGACCAGAGACGTTTTGGGTTCTTTTCATCTCGAGCGACGAGTCTCTCCCAAAATTCAGCCTCCTTGCGGTGATATAGACGATGGAGCGATCGGAGTTGAGTCACCCACGTCAGGTGGTCGGCCGGATCTTTCGAGCGACGGTAGCGTCTTTCAAGACAGCGTGTACGTCGACGATACTGGCGGCACTCGCTGTCAAACCACACAGCAAGTGGTCGCATGCGCATTTTGACCCTCCGCTGAGGTAGTAATTTATCCAGTATTTCGTTCATGGTGGTGGAGTAAAGGTCAAACAGGTCAGCCACCGACAAGACATCCAGTGAAGAGGAGTCAGAAGCAAGTTTTGAGCAGCGAAGAGCATCACGGAAAACTTGATAGTCGAGGGTCTTCCAGCCACGCACCATACGAATGGCATGTATGGGTTGCAGATGCAAGAAGGGAAGAGTTAGTTCAACGAACTGGTGATCAGACAAAGTCGGCGGGTGAACGTGTAGATCACAGACAGATACTTCGTCAGACGTGATGATCAAATCAAGGATACCGCCGAGCACATGAGTGGGCTCACTTACATGCTGACGGAGACCAAACTGAGCAAGCAGATCAAGGAACCGTAGAGTAGATGGGTCTGAGGAGTCTTCTAGATGGATGTTGAAGTCACCTAAAATAACCAGCTGACTGTTTCTTGTGATTAGACTCTCCAGAACAGATGAAAACTCATCAAAAAATGTTCCGGTTAGAGGAGCAGAGCCAGGTCTGTAGAGAGCCTAATTATCGCTAAGCAATGAAGTAGATTTCTTAGTGTGAACATGCTAAGGGGCCATCCATATATTACGTACACAAAAATCCGGGAAAATTGGACCCCCTGTTCGCAAGCGTACTTTCTTCCACCCAAACTACAAACTCTTATGATAACAGCACTATAGAAGTCGTTAGATTAGATTACTGGGCAGGTGAAGTAGTAGTAGTAGTAGTAACCCTTTTTACCAATGTAAAAACAAATGGCGAAAGGAAACTTATCCGGTTACACAAAATTCAAGAACTGTATGAGCAGATTTAATGTGTAAGCAGCCTATTGATAACGATGGCAAAGAATTGGTCACTAAACTGTAAGTAACTCTGTTACGCGGCACGCAATCGTCTCAGTCACTGGAATGTTATAACGCTGTGATCAACGATGATTAAGAAAGGTCAGGGAGCAGGCATAAAGGTCGGCACGCAGACACTGAGCCATCTTGATGCCTTCCGAGATCTCTTGATGCACGCAAACGTAAAGGAGACATGACGAAGGATCCGGGTCCAAGCTGCATTGCAATTAGTTTGCACTGACATAAGAATGATTGATTGATATTCAATATCCAGACAGGCAACCACGCACGAAATGTTGCTGGTGGCAGGTTATTCCGCCAACGCTTCCTGTACTTCCAGCTGAACACCCGCATTACCATTGATGATCACCGTGTTCTCCTTTCAACTGCCGGACTAAATTCCTGTTTCTTTCTGGTAAATGGGTCATTCCAGTGCCTTTGGAGGTTCTAACAGGTGCTATACAGATGTTCAGATTTTTATAGATTACAATGTATTGCCGGAGGTAGTCTGATTCAGAAAGATTTAGCATTCCCGAAGCAATCGTCATTTGCTAGAGACTTGAAAGCAATCCCTGTTGCATTCATTTGTCAATCAGCGATGCTGTCATCGCAGTCCATCCCAACGTTTCCATCTCTCCCGTTCGCTAATAATAATCAGCTGCGACCATTGATGACTGGCTAATGCAATCTTGTCTGATACGGATCTGCTCCGTATTTTGGTGCAGCCTAAGCGGTTGTTTCGTTTTGATCTACAGGACATGTCCGGCACAAAGCAAATTTTGTTCTGACTGCAATATCACTACCATCATCACAAAACTAATCTCACTGCATGCAGTGTGATTTTGAGAAGCATAAAAGTGTTCTCACAGAGCTACAAAGCAGAATTTCATTATGATATTCACTCAGTTTGGACGAATTTAACATAAAATAGATCAGTCCGTGGAATTCAGTTTGAAGCAGTGAGTGTGTTCATTTGGCGTGAATGTGGACTGCAGAGACTAATTGCTTCTGAATATTTTATTGCTGCCATTTATCTTTTAAGAAGCAAAGTGAATTATTGTACTTATGTGAAACAACGCGGTAGATTGTATCACACACAAATAACAATTAAGGTATTTCGCATTAAGGCATTTCTATTTTATTATTTAGATGTTTTGAAGATATTTTTCATAAAGCTATGTAGCTTGTGTTAAACACTATAGTTGAACACATCTAATAATATAACCTGTTGACTATGGTAAGCACTGCTGTATTAATGCACAAGATATCAATCAACTTGTGGTTCTTTCGGCAAAATCGGACCCATTCTACAAACTCCAAAATCAATATGCATGACAAATCTGAGTAAAACCGTTAAAATCCAGTGCTAGCGCAATCTGCAGAGATAAGAGAATAGAAATGTGGAAACAACGTAACTGCACTGTAAGAAATGAGGTGAAATGACCAGAATTTAAATTTTCACAGATTTTAATTTAAAGAATTAGCTAGACAATAAAAAGTAGTTTTTAAACTTGGTTTTGAAATTGAGCTGAAAAGCATACTAGACATGAAATCCACAATTTCACATGCTTAACTGCTCAGTTTAAGTGTGTCTGGCTCTGCAAGTGAATTGGCACAAAAAGGTCAGGTTTAGTTCACGTTGAGATCCAAGGGTTTAGACAGGTAGATAGTCAGACGGCCACAGTAAGTGGTGTATAGAATTGCTGAGGCAAAAGATAAGAGAAGGAATCAGGATAGGATTGCAGAAGAGGATTGTATTCAGTCTTGAATAACTCTTTAATGCCGGGAGTACACTAAAAGTGACTGGGGAACCAATGCAGCTCGTCTTTAAAGTTAAGGACGTGGACAGAGATAGCAAGAGTTGTAGTGTTGGTGAGTTTGTAGAATGGGTCTGATAATTGCACTAATTCTGGCTGAAGTTTATTCCAGATGGCAGATTAATGCCATTTTGGATAATAATTATTATTCTTAGCTTGAGATGATAAAAGTGCAGAGGATAGAGGAAGCGGACATGAAGACCTGATACTTACTAATTTCACATTGCGGGTCACAATGCAACAGCATTTGGCAAGCTCAGCCATTGTTCCAGAGAGTTGTGGGCCAATGTGAATGGATGCGAGGATCTGATCGCGGTCTGGCTGCCACTCCTGGCAAAATTACAGCTGACTCCCTGAACCTACATTACGGGTTGATATCAGATGATCAACACTATGGCCCAAGGCTACAGTCATCAGAAGCAATGACCTGTTCATCGAAGAATACCGTGTCTTCTGCAAGCTGAAGGCTGCCAGAAGGACCTCAGCCGGACCCGATGGTGTGCCACCTTGGCTTTTAAGTAGAACCACTGTAGTCATGGCACAGCCAATCACAGCCCTCCTTAACCTTTCAATCGGATCTGCATACATTCCTCCTCAGTGGAAGATTAGTTGCATCACTCCCATCCCAAAGGTTTCCCACCCGAAGACAAAGGCTGATTTCAGATCAATTTCAATCACATCAGTCCTCTGCTGGATACTTTAGAGGACTGTGGTGCGCAGATATTTCTATCCAGTGTTGATGCACAAACAGAACAACCTGGACTTTCATGATCAGTATGCATTTCGGCCCACTGGATCAACTACTGCCGCACTTAGTTCATTAACACACCAACTAACCAAAATGCTGGCCTCCAGTGCCTGTGTCCACCTGATAGCGCTGGACTTTTCCAAAGCATTTGATATGTTGATGCATGACTATCTAGAGGAGCAGTTGGCAGAGTTACCCATTCCTGACGTTGCTTATAATTGGATTATCACGGCCCTTCATCTACACCAATGTTGTACAAGGTTTAAAGGAATTATATCTGCGGTGATCTAAATTAACTCCAGCATTGCCCAGGGATCAGGAACCGGTCTGTACTGTTCTTAACAGCAACATCCAAGCTCAAGCCTAAACATCCATCTAATTGGATACTCAAGTATGCAGATGATACCTACCTCCTGGTATCAGCTGCCAATAGCAACCTGATTGACTCAGAAATGAGATAAGTCGAGATCTAGGTTGCGAGGTGCAACCTTAAACTTAACCAAGCAAAGACCCAGGAAATGGTTGTCCGTAGGCCGAGAACAAAACTGAATGAAAGCCAGTCTAAAGAGGTACACATACTTACATGCTGCTCAAAAAAGGTCTATATGATTATATATTTTCAGTTACAGTTATTTACATTATATTACCATATTGCAACACCTTGCCAATCTATGCCTAGAAGTTGCTCAAAGATTAACATACGTCATATACTTCCGTTCTGCTGCACTACATCACCTCATCAAATCCTCTGGACAGCCCTTCCCATTACACACACTTTTCGAAGGTTCAGCTAGGTGCTATATAAATTTTCAGGTCTACTGCAATACATCACCTGACAGGATGTTTGCAAAACTCTTCTCGCTATAAAAGCATTTCTCAAAAGGTTATGTAAAGATGCTACTTAGCTCAAGATTTAGTTCCGCTGCCTTACACAACCGGATGCAGAGCAGAAGATCTTGGCACTTACAGTCGGCTTATTGAAAACGTGAACTCTGGCCGTCGATGACGCGGTAGTCTGAGCATCGGAGAGAGACGTATCGACGAGTGTAAATCCAGTGATATTGACGCCTCCAAATGTAAAATCTCTCAAGTCTAATTCATCCATGGCCTGAAGTAAACACATCAATCAACTTCAAAGTTCAACATTTGCCTCATTAGTACTGCATTAGTACCACGATTAAAAAAAGACATTAACTATTATGGCAACCTTATGAAGTGCATATCATAGTAAAGTTTATTAAGCCATGTAGACTTTCATAGTTCCTAGGAAGTGCTGGTATATTGATGCAAAACAATGTTTCCTGAGAGTATTTGTTGTAGAAATGCACTGATTGATTTGTGTAGATCAATCAATCGACCATTTGATCGATTCATCAGTTGACATAAGTAGGGCCAAGCAGAAAGCAGCAAATGAGTCAAAGAAAACAACAGAATTACTGTGAAGACATTGGTTTCCACTGTACGATGAGAGAGATGGATGGCGATGATGACAACGATGATGATGATGGTGGTGGTGGTGGTGGTGGTGATGATGATGCTAACGATGATGATGATGATGATGATGATGATGATGATGATGATGATGACGACGATGATGATGATGATGATTAGAGTTAGTGTCTTGATGTTGTTAGGAAAGTCATGAGTTCAGGGTCAGCAAATAAACAGCTTCGTCCTGTTGACATCTGTTTTTTTTCCAAGAGCTCTAATGAACAGAAAAAGTCCTCCACTGCTCCTCTGATGACGACGGAAAAATCAGTGACACAACAAATGTCTTCGCGACACATAAGAGAAAACATGTTTAAAATGAGGGCAAAGACCATCCAGTGACACATGGTACAATATCACTGCTAAACAAAGGAGGAAATCAGTGAAACACTAATACTCACCAATCCACCCAGAAGATAATGATAATTGTCACGGTTCATGCCAACCCGTTGAATCTGTAAAATCAGTGATCGATGACACCACTGTCAATAAGTTACTTTCAACAAATCTAATCTTAATCGGAAAGCACTGAGACAAGCAGATACAAAGCATCTAACTGTATGAACATTTGGGTGCAGAATAATACAGAACAGTGCCAATGGTATCTCGTTGTCTTCATCTACCAAGTCTACCAGTGCGACGCAATAAACTCATGTGACAAGAGTTAGAGATTGGAAGATTCCGTTATGTAAAATGTGAGAGCAGAATCAAAGAAGCAGAGATCAGATTCACAAACAGTGATAGCAAGATAAATAGTGAAGCAGAATCAGGGATAAGAGAAGAGAAAACAAGATTAATGGTCTGAAAGGTGGAAATGTGCCAACAATAAACCTCTGCATAGTTGGTGGAGTCCATGGCATCCTGTAGCAAAGAAGTAATTATAATAAGAATTTTTAATGTTGTTTATTGACTACATCAACTAATTGTCATGAATGATATGCCTTTGTTTGATCTAAAGTTTAAAATTGAATGCCTCGCCTTTAAGGTACAGAGTACCAGTCTTCCATCAGATTCTAATATATTGCTAACTCAATATCACCTCCTCCTCCTCCCCTAGACTGTTGCATTCTCCTGACACTGGCTTACTTTTAAACATGGAGCGTACATGTTTGAGCCACACTATGACGATTATTGAGCAAGATCTTTGAGTAAGTCTTTGCATATAATTGCTAAAGGCCATCAATTACTGCTTATAATTAGATATTTGTGTTACATCAATATAACAATAAATAAAATATAATCAGTGCAGAACACAACTAGTGCAGTGCTTTGAAAAGTTCTTAAAAGGTGTTTTTAAGCATTTGTAGGTACGTTTTGTTCCCGGAAAACGGTCTGATACTCAAGGTAATTTAAAAAGTATCAACTGAAGATGCTTGAAAATAAAACCCAAAGGGCAGTGCTTTAAGTATGGAAGACAGTCTGTAAGTCAACTCACCTGATGGAGGAGGTCCTGAAGCCTAGATATGTTCGATATATCAAGCACAATGTATTTGTTTCCAGTGGGCTGTCGTTGGTCAAGGCTTCGGAGAGCCATGTAAGACCCTCTGATGTCGATGATATGCAAGCACTCAATCTCCACTGCCAACGTCTTTTGAGCGATCTCCCGATAGATACGCTCCAGTCGAGACAGACCTTGTGAGAAACAGTGATTGTACATAAACGTAAGAAAGTAAGGATAAGAAAAAGTCTGATGAAATAAATCAACTACCCATATAATATCCGAATTGGTCTTTGAGTCCCTACAGCCGAAATACAGTCCTTATTTACAACAGTAACCCAAATTTACATTTTTTTCTTACATATTAAATAATTCAGTGCTAGTGGTCTGCCAATTTCAAATACCTCTGAATTTAAACTCTGCAAGCTATTCTTTCTCCTTCTTCTGCTAGTATAACAACTCCATTCATTGTCGATTTGTCTTCCAACATCACCTCTGAGCCTCAAGCTTGAATGCAACCTGACCAAGCCTTTCTTTTAATAGTTTAGTTTCAACTTATCATCCATGAGTCGGCTCGTTCCATAGACTATGGGAACAGAAGCACCATGTAGCGTTTTGGAGATGCTCTTAAATATTGTAGATCTATGTGAACTTCTGTAAGGCAAATAGGCTCAAGCACTCTCAATAATTTAGGTGCAAGGCTTGCCATAGTTTGATGCACCACTATCTTTGCATCAGTTTTTATATTATTCAGCATAAGTACAAAAGCACATAGAGAGGTTAAAATCTCTTGTTGTTGGGTCGATGTAATCATGGATAAAGAAACTTTGCTACTGTGAAACAGGGTCAAAAGAGAATAGTTGACATTCATGTGAATGGCTAAATTTGCACAAAATTAGACAAAATTGACAATAAGTGCCAAGACTTTTAACTTCTCTCGCAGCTCAGCTGGTACGACACGTCACATTTCGTGACACTACAGACAGAGCGCAACACTAAGCACGTTGAACTCTATTAACGATCTTAATTTATCACACCAACAGACACTTAAAACAGCAGCAGCAGCAGCAGCTTGGCGTTAAACGACTTCTCCTCCTCAGTCGACGGCAGAAATTGGCATCCGATGAAGTGTCACAGTCGTCCGTCTATGCCTATTTATTTTCTGGCACGAGTTTCCTGTCAGCCGACACCTCAGGCGCGTTGTAGAGACGGGCAAAGCTATGCCTCACATGTTGGCAAAGTACTGTTGCCGAAGACTGTGGCACGTAGCCCGATAAATTATGGACTAGTCTTAACGGGCGCAAAACAATGCCACAAGGTAACAAAGCACAACCCATGAATGGCACGGCGAGGTCACCAGTATAAGGTTTTGAAGGCATCGGACCAGCAACACATCCATAGGTCGGCTGTGAATTCACTTAGACCACTGACTCCTCGACCCAACACAACTGGGTGGAAATCTAATTAAATTAGACAAAGTTTTTCAGTAGCAAGACATTGGAGCAGTTTAAGCAATGAGCTTAAGTGTTTAATTCTTAGTGACAGACATACAATAAGGTAGTTCATTTGTGCTCCTTACACCTACACTCCTACAGTCATTAGCACACTGCATCATCAATGGGAAAAACCTAGTGCTAGAAGATTTCAGTGCGAGTCTGGCTTGAATGAAGGAATTACGATCACTCTGTAATTTCGATATTGGTTTGATACTGTAGATATTTACCTAGTCTTTTACAGGTTGTCGGATTGAAAGAAGTGTTTTATAAAAAAAAACATCTCCCAATGTTATGCTTCTTCAGCTGTGAAATGGTCTTCCTAGAATGGCTTTCCACTATATTTGCATCTCCAACACAGGAGATGCACACTTGTACATGATCAGTTTCAGCACTTGAAAACCGGTATCTTTCATTGGGGCTGGAGTATGTATGCACTTCTGAGTAGCTGAATGGGTTACCTATAAATGCTGTGAATTAGGTAAATTCTTTGAAAGGTGCTATATAAATACTCTGAATAAATGAATGAATGAATGAATGAATGAGGAAAATTGTCACCATGATCTTAGAGACAAGTACCACTGTTAAATTCAGGTGAAGAGCAATATATGCTGCCATTTTCAATTAAAAATCATCAAATATGGAAGATAATAACTGCATGTACAAGTGCATAAACCTATGCATACTTTACAGATTAAAATGAAATGCAACACAACACATACTCTATCAACGCAGATACATGTCTGGCGTCATTGGCTTCCTGCAACTTGAGACATATTAAGCCAATCAGGGGATTGACAAGCATGTAACGTTCACTTAGAAATTAGCTAAGCTGTGCCAAATATAATAACTATAAAGTCAACCGGATTTTGGTCCAAATTCACTGCTCCGTTGGAAAAGATACTCAGTACGTAAAACAGTCAATTCACGAAATGCTACTCAAAGCCTGAAACAGAGGACAAAGCATCAACTGCAAATGCTTTCCTCCAGACGCAAAATGCACCAGGTCAGGCAGAACTGATCTTATAACTGGGACAAACAGCAGATCGAGTATTTGCACCGAGGACATACGCAGAAGCAGTCAGACTAGGACATCATTCAGTGAAAGATGGAACATCGAACATCCGGTTGAAGACGATAGCAGACATTTCTCATGCATGACATTCACTTGTCATGCCATGAATGATTAAGCTTTCTTCGTATGCATAAACAATGACTTATGATAGCGCACACACACAGTTACGCATACACACAGACAGACAAGGACACAGTCATTTCAGCAGTCTAACTCATCCTCAGACACACACATACACAGACGTGGGCACATATGCATGCACTACACATACAGTCACACAAACACCAAACTACTAGATACAGGTTGGTGCAGTGCATATAATGCTGGTAGTTGCAGTGAAGTTAAGCAGAATCAGCCTAGTTAGTATTTGGATCACCTTCCACGGAATGCCCGGCCATCTGATGCCAACGCAACAATGCACAACACTGTGAATTTTTAGAGCCTACATACATACATACATAATTATGCACATCATACATACATGCCCAAATGCAAACCTACATCATGTATGCATACACATACATGCATCATACGTATACACATCATACATACGTACATAACCACCAGTTTATTGTTTAAACACATATAGACCAGTCTTGTTGTCAAGACCTTAAACCTCAAGACCGGTTTAAAGATATAATTATCTAGAACGTTTACAGTACAAGTTATACATCATCTTACATTATGAAGGTTCAGATGTGCACAATTGGGGCACCTCAAAGGACCAAAGTCTCACTAATTAAGGTCCCAAGTAAATGCATGAATACATATATAGATACATACAATATTTAATACATTATACATACATTCATACATAGCATACATACACACATACATACAGAGACCTGCTGCCACGACACCATTATGACACCAAGACGTTCCCTAGCAGTCAGAGGCCAAGACTGAGACTTTTGATCTCTGAGACGAGACCAAGACCTATGGACTCCGAGACAAGACCGAGATATTTGGCTTTTGAGAAAAGCTGAGGCGAGACCTAGTCTGAAACATCCCTCAATATGTAGGCCTATGCTGTTGTCAGCAGTTGGCAATTTTGTTACTGTTTTAATGTAGGTCTATGGCTCGGCTCAGTGTAGCCGTGTCAATGACGCGACACCAAGCCACCCTGTCCTTAGCCATCGTCCATGCTGTATGATGGATGAATTTCAGGGTTGTCAGATCCTACTCCGTGACTGCAGTCCAATTGGTCCTAGGTCAGTGCATTGTCTTCTCCAGTCTTTCTGGGCTTGTTCACTGCAGTCCACAAAGCTCTCTAGTGGGCCTTGTCTTTCAAAGCAGATGTCTCAAAAAGCTCAGTCCAGATTGCCATGTCACTGGCATGGTTCATGTAGGGAATGTGCACCAAATGTTAAAGCTGTCAAGGCTCTTATGTAGAGGGATACTGGCAACACATACAGTTTATAGAGCTGCAGCATGTTATTCAGCCTAATCAAAGCGTGTAAAATGCTCTTATTTAGGGAGGCCATGCAGGATCTGATGACAGAAATTCGGTGCTTGATCTCTTTTCTGCTGGATCCCACCTAGTACTGTTTGACTGTCAAGATAAATGAATGCATTCACTACCTCCAGCATATCACCTGCAATGGCTCAAAGTATCTGGCAGTTAGTGATGGTCTGGATCTTGTTTCTGTCCCTGTACATCTCCAAGCCAAGGCCTTGGCCTCCCTGCCAATAACTCCCTGCTCCAGGAGCAGGAACACTTCTGCCCTAAGCACCAGTAATTGTAATCGTAAGTGCTTAATTACATAGCGCTTCTTCAAGAAAACTCATCAGAGGTGACCTGATCTAATAATAATAACAATATCTTCGTTTAATATTTTCAAACTGACAATTACGCAGTATGATTACAAATCAGTATGAACGGATGATCACAAGTTATTACAGGAGTCGAATTTAACTGTATATGGCAGCCATGCAAGGCGCCCATCACGTCCTACATCTCATTTTTAACAACGCGCCATCTCGCGAATGAAAATAGGCTGAGGGGACCTTTTGGGAGGGTTGCGGGAAGCGATCCTGCTACCGCTTGCTCTTCACGCCAGTGATGTTACCACTACTCTATGGACCCCATAATGGTGTATGGCGTCGTCATCACTGCGATACATTGGCAGAAAGAAATTTCCTCGTGCTCTTGCCAGACTGGCAATGGATAGACAGGTGGGTTTTTTGTCTCCCATAAATCAAGTGTCCTCCATAAATCACAAACTCGGCAGTGGTGGTTAGGCTTATTTAAAGACAACCTAAACTCGCCATAACACATTCCCATCATTGCATGGCTACGGTATCTGACAGGATGACGGTGCCATTTGTCACTCCCACAACCTGTTGAGAATGCCAGGACTGCAACTCCTTATAATTCACAAGTGAAACCCTGCTTTTTTGCAGTTAACCTCCCTATGGAAACCGTTCCACTATCTGCCACCTGTGGATGCGCTCGGTTGCAGTCCAGCGCTGCCAACTTTCGGTCCAGTAGATTTAGTACACCTAAAGATTAATCCTGTGTCAGCATAACAATAATGCCATCTGCCTACTTAACGGCATGTGGAAATTGGGATCAACCGTGTTCATGCACACAAATGTGCTGATGGATTTTGACAGACTTGAAGTAACTAAGTACACATACTACTGGACAATAGTAGTACTGCTTTGTGACATAGGACACAATTAGGAATCACTGACACTGACATCAGATCTGTCTGCCTTGTTCACTTGCTGTTGTTACTTCAATAATTTGATTCCACTGCAGGATGGTGTCAGCGGCCTATGATAGGCAAAAGATGGCCAACTAAACCGAACAGTCTCGTCCAGCGGTTCTCAACCTTTTGAGATTCAAGGACCACTTACAAATTTTGTGTCTCGGTCACGGACCACCACTAAAAATTGTGCCAAAAACCAAATTAATGCAAAATAAAATTTTTGCCATAAATCCGTGTATTATTAGTTTCCTGCTGCTATCTAGCCGATTCTGGCGAGTGAAATAAAACAAAAATTTACAAAATTTACAAAATTTGTCTGTTTGCATGTTTTAAATTGTAAAAATATAAATTGTAGGCCTTGCTCGCAGACCACCAGACAGATGGCCGCGGACCACCAGTGGTCCGCGGACCACAGGTTGAGAACCGCTGGTCTAGTCCAGGCTTTATTACACTACATCTGCCCTAGAGCTAGCTATAAAAATATAGGTTTATTTATATAAAAGGTGCAAAGTAAGTGACCGAGAGAGGTAAGGGTATAAGAGGCATCAAAGACAGTTTAATGAATGACTCCACTGCTGTGTGCAAGCAGTGTGTGTGTGCGTGTGAGTGCTGCTTACAGAAAAGTTTAGAGGAAGAACAGAAACGCACAGAGCCACATATAAAAAGCTTAGAGACTGCGGTGAAATGCACAAATGCTCTGGAATACTGCAACTGGTAATGGAATCTGAAATATGGCACAGAACAACTGCAGAGAATGTGAAGTACAAAAATGATTTGGGGCTACAAGGATCGGAGCTATGAAGAAAAGGTGTGGTCCAACAACACTGAAGATAAGGACAAGCAGTGTGACCTAATTGAAGATTATCACTGGAATGGGAGGTAAATGAGTGGAAGAGGCTCTATGAATTAGCATCAAACAAGGCAACCCATGACATAGGAATAAATTACTTAATAAACAAAAGGAACATTAAGGCATATATTCTTCAATGTCACTACATCCCTGATATACACACATTCATGCATACATACATACATCTATATGCACATATACATACATACTCGACACACAAAGACACATACATACACAGCAGACACACTGGCAAATGCACACCAACACATTCACGGTTCAAGTCCTGCAACAGTGACAGCTTACGCAAAGCAGTCACGGCGTTTATACATGAAAGTCGGACAAGCGTGGCAGGCGACTGCACGGTATGACAGAGGCGGCAGTGGCCTGTAACCGCATGAATGGGATCATCGGCTGAATGGAAAGGTACGGACAGATTCCCAATGAAGCAACACCTTGCATCTATTCCAAGAAACTTCAGCGCAAGATTAATGTCTCGGATGCTGAAAAATGTTGACGCAAATGTTTAAACGTTACATCTTCAGAGAATGTTTATTAGGTTCTACCTAAACAACATAGCCTCTATTTGTCCAAATCATTTAACCTTGATAAATTACCATATTTATGTTTCTTTTTACCACGAATATTATTAACTAAACCTGCATTTCTCAAGAGTATTCTGTGGAACCATAGATTTCCGTGAAGGGAAGACAAGGGTTCTAGGAGGAAATTGGATAAGTGTTGTTTGGATGTGTTGTTACCTTTTAAATCAGACAATGAACTGCAGACAATTAAGGGTTCCCTGGGAAAATTTCTTTTGAAATACTTTCTAATCTAATTTTTATGGATTAAAACTGTATATAGATTAAAACTGATAAAAGAGAATCCAGCTATTCATAACTGTGTTACTAATTAAACCTAATATTGGTCTGCTTCTCAGGGGCTATGCATACCAGAATATGTTTTGTTTAGGTCAGGTTACCTCAAAATATTTTCACATCAAAGGTTTCAGTAGCCAAAAAAGATTGAAAAGTAGTGAACTATACCACTAAACACAACTGCAAGTCTTTCTAGGTTTAGTTTACTATGTGATTCACAGCATACATGCTAGTAAGAGGCGCCTAAATACGACCCAGCATTTATTAGAGACAGGCGCTTAAATGAGGCCAGTGTTTTTGGCACAAACTGTGTTTACCCTCCCCTACAGCTATTGGAGTTCGGCGTTTAACTGGGATCCAGCACCCTAACAAATGTCTAGCGTGTGATTATAGATTAATTAAACATCTCCTACATAAAACCTGAGTTTTAACACATAAATAGATTATAAAGCAAATGCATTTGCTTTTTAGACAGCACGCAAGCCAACAAGCCACGGCCAACAGTTCATTTTATTTATTTACAGCACTGACTATGTGTGCAAAACAGTAAATCTGAATTTGAGGTATTGATGTATGTTTGCAAATACTGAAATACTGAGACTTGATTAGTGACTTCAACAGCAAACGCTGAACTACTTTAAGGAGAGTCCTCACATTTTCACTTATACATTCAGTATAACATTATTTGTTCTATCACTGACAGTGAAACAATGACCTGCGGTGAGCTAGATAATTATGGATTTAGCATGCATGTCCATGCCTCATGACATCCAAGGCACAATATTTGTTGAGTATAAAGCCATGTCTCTTAGACTTAGGAAGCCGTGTCTCTTAGCGCGATGACTGCTCTAGTCTATATTATCAGACAGTTAATTCTGTTGATAGTGCAGTGCTAAATCGTTTAATCCCATCTAAATTTTCCAACTACGATGTCAGACCCGAGACCTCCATTAAAGGCTAATCAATGTTGCTACCTGAAATATCATAATTATTTTGAAAGTACACATGGAAATTACCAGTGATGTAGTACTCGAGTCCGGCCAAGGACTCGAGTCTGACTCGAGACCGATTTTCTGCGGACTTGGACTTGGACTGTCACGACTCGGACTCGGACTCGAACCCCTGGACTCGAATTTGACTCGCTGTCTCGTTTTCCGAGTCACAATTTCTGGGCAGAACAGGCAACTGTATTGCCATGTCACGACCAAGACCACCTGTCATGGGAGAACTGACGTGAATACCCGGCCGACCGTCGCTACAGGCATCAGCCAGAACAGATGGAACTATTCCTACCAGCAGACAATAGAAACTAATGAAGTGCAAACCAGTATCATTAATAGACTGGGGTCTATGACAGAGGTCTCTATTCCGTATAGGCATCTATTGGCCTATTAGCATAAGCCAGGACAGGTGGAACTATTCCTACCAGCAGACAATAGAAACTAATGAATTGAAGACGAGTATCATGAATAGACTGGGGTATTAGACTGAGGGTCTCTAATCGGCCACTGTTCCTACTCTGACAGTTCCAGTCCCAAGCCTGGATAAAGGAGGAGGGCGACGCTAATCTTTGTTATGACACAGCGTCGCTAAACTGCAACTACATCGGCGTGGATTAGTTTTCATGAAAGTGCTAAAACAAAGGATTAGTTTTCATTAAAGTGCTAAAACAAAGCCATGCACAAATTGACAATCCAATCACTAGAAGGCTTTGTTAACCAGCGGTCACTGTTCTTACACGTTTTTCTTTCACTATGGCCACCTAGAAGGTGGTTAATTTTTAACAAGGTTAAGGGCAAATGGAAGACATCATGGAAAAAAGCTGTGAACTGGGATAAAAAACAATTCAACTTTGATGAAACTACTGTCAAAAACAACCCTATCATTGTAGAAACCTGTTGTTATTGAAACAGCTTTAAGTTAGTAATATAGATAGACATACTCACCTAAGAATTGCCTCTATTTTAAATATTTTACATATCTAAATTGTTTGCAAATGTTAACTTAATTCCGATTCTAATTGATATATTCTGTAACTATGTTTGTATTACGAGAAGTAATAGATTTCTTGGTTATGTTATGGTTAACTTGGGGTCCTGAATTGTTCATTTTGAGGCAAGATAAATGAAAATGTAATTCATCAAGTGGAGAGTAAGAACATTGGTCAAAATGTATCCTACGTTACATAATTTACCTAATTTAAAGCATATAAACCCATCCATTAATTTCCTGGAAATCACGTTGCTGTCCAATCCAAAATTTTCCCCAGACAGAGGACCGACCGACCGCTTGGGAAGAGCTTCTGATGTTTCCGAGTCTTATATGCAACGCATTTGCTTTGAAGTCCAAATGCGATTTGTTCAAAGGTCACATCTGAAGAATTACAAGGTTGTCTATAAAGAATAATTTATTCAATTCGCTGGATATGAGATTGGTGTGCCGTCGATATATATGGCTCCTTACAGACTGCTGCCAGGATTACATCAAAGCGATTACAAAATTCAGCCCGTTAACCAAACATCAATTCCTAGGAAACAGATGCCATAGCAACACAACTGCTACTGCATAACAGACCCACAGAAACAAACTGTCATGGCAACATAAGTACAAAATATTGCACTTCCTCCGACAACTAAGCCTCCAAATAAAAAACCACAACAAGCACATTACATCTGACTTCAGTAATCACGAAGTCCATGGTTCTAACAAAGATTATATGTCTAATGAGCTATTTAAAACTCTAGTTGTGTCACGTGATGGTACCTAAGGCACACAGGCACCATCATCATCATCATCAGATGGTGCAACAAGTGTTCAAACTCTACAAGGTTGATCAGTTCACAAAGACAGCATACGTCTTTAGCATGCATATTTCTGAAATGTGGTCCACAATCACTAAAGGGCAGCGGCAAATAAACCCCAGAAGCAAAACTCCAGTTTCTGGCACACAGCTCGACCAACAGGGGTTGAAATCTCGCACAAACAAAGCATATGGCACATAAAGAACAGGGAACACAAGAGATCCCAGAATTATCCGAGGCGTCATTTATATTCAGCGTGGGCAGCTCGGCGACTATATGGGGTGATAAAAAAGACTTAGTTGTACTCTAAGCCTCTATTATTTATATTTATTGCTGTAATACGTTGCTGATAATGCAGGCGTTTGTGAAGCATCCTTAACTAAATGCCGAGTCCAACCAGCATTGAATTTCCAAAGTCAGTAGAGATCAATGCTTTATCCGATATTCAAAGAAAACTTCCAGGATAAATTATGAATGACTTGTTAATTTGAATGGCAGCACTTTGATTATTCAAGAAATTCACTTAAGTCCTGTGGTTAATTTTATTGTAGTCATCTGAACAAGGTCGGCTTAAACCTGATTTGGAACATCCAACCACGTTCTATGCAGACACTTACACATATTTAAAGACAATGATAATTCCCTTAAGTCCTGTGGCTAAGTTTTTTGCAGTCACTTGCGGTTTGATTATATATGAACTTCCCTCAAGTCCCCGTAATTAATTCAATTAGGAAAGCGACCTTGCACTGCTGGTTTTGTGCTGTGGAATGGGAAGCAAAGTGAAGTTGAGCAATGCCAAGCGTGATTGGTGACTGCATGGGCGACTGTCCATAAGTACTACACATAGTCCAAATGGGTCTTCCATCTCTTTGAGGTCAGTAAATGAGTACTGTGTAAAACATTACGGTTTCCTGTTGGTGTCATTCAGACGAAAGATCCCTCTACCCAGGACCCCACTTTTGATAAATTTGGTGTATAGACAACAGGATCAGGATCACTGAATACAGTGTCAACTGTTAACCCTATTGGGGCTCCAATGACAGGTTTACAAGTGACAGCCCACCAGTGGTCACTTTTCCTGTTACGTAACCACAGCTACATGTAATAAAACATTTTATTGCCTATCTTCTCTTACAGCATTCATATGTGGTCTTCCTCAGGGTTCTGTGCTAAGTCCCTTACTATTTCTCCTGTATTCTTCTCCAGTGCTTTCTCTCATGTCATCATTTAATCATCATAATCATGCATTTACTGACATCCTTCATCAACTTACATAATAACCGTTGTACGTCTGTCTGTCTGTCCCGTAAACAAACGCTATTGTGACGTCACTATACTGCCGCCTTGGCGACGGTTGTCTTGACGGTTGTCTTGACGACGGCTATAGGCCTATAATATGACGTTATTAATAATTGTTTTTTATATACCGTGATTTTTCACGGGTTTACAGCTAGTATAGATATATTCATCTTCTTTAGTTCGCTCATCTAGTAAACTGTCTTTAAATACGTCTCAGCATATTTCCACAGCACATGGCTCGATGTCTCAAAAGCGATCTGGTCTTAACATGAACAAAACTGTCGTTCTCTGATATGGTCCTCCCAGTTCTTATCATGTCTAGCATTCCTAGTTTTCTACAAGATATACAGATCCCACCAGTTCTTCATGCTCATGACCTAGGTGCAACTTTTAAAGCAAGGTTGATACAGAATCGGCTTCCTCTAAGGTCTCCAGTAACAGACTTAATGTCTTCAAAATTACAATGGTTATCTATCTTTACAGCTCAGGGGTACTTTAAAGTTGCTGTCCTTCGATACAAGGCACTTCACGGTCCAACACCGAGCCACCTTGTTGACTTTTGAATTCCAGTCACACTTAATCTTTATTCCAACATACCAGAAAAAGATGTTTCTGTGCCTTTTTACATGATTGTCTTCATCTAATCTAATCTAATCTAATGACTTCTATAGCGCCTTTATCACATACTGCACAAGGTGTCAACTGATGGTCATTAAAGTTTCCTAGAACTGGAACGTCATAGTCCATTAGATCCATCTATGAATAATTGAATATTGATCTGATTGTATTGTATTGTATCTATTGTCTCTGATTAATTATGGCTTGGCTTTGTGCACCATCGGTTGATGCCGTGTGTATCAGACACCAGCGCATTAGAAATTACTAATTACAAATATGGAATTCCTTACCACCAGCTATAAGGGACCCTTCTCTTTTTTCATTTGATTCTGCGAACGATTGAATACTTATCTTTTTTTTGCGAGAACACTCATAATTAGTGCAATATAAGCATCTGTTCAATAATAATTAATAATGGTTAGAAACCAGAATAGGGCTGCCATTCAAAGAAGATGCTGAAGACTTCAGCGTCCAAACAGTTTTGTTCATGTTAAGACCACAGGTCGAAGTCTGGCTTTAGAGAGGTTTTGTCCTTGTATATAAAACACTTCAATGTCTAGCACTAAGCTACCTTGCTGACTTATGCATTACAGTCACGCTTAATACCCCCAGGATGAAATTAGGATCAGCTTTCTCTGGTCAGCTGCTTCTTCCAACAGGTACCAAAAAAAGACATGCACTTTCTTTGCCTTTTCACACGTTAGTCCTCATCTTAGGAATTAACTACCAAGAGTTTTGAAGGACAATTTTATTTCTCTTATATGATTTCACAAAAAATGAAAACTTATCGTTCCTCAGTTACCCATGATTTTGAGATGAATTCATAAATTAGCACAATATAAGTAATCTGAGTAATAGTAGTAGTAGTAGTAGCAGTAATAATAATAATGATGATGATGATGATGATGATGATGATGATGATGATAAAAATAACATAAGTAAGGAAATTTTGCATGTTGCTCCAGAATTTGAACCCATACACACAGTGGTGTATGGATATTTTGTGCCCGAGGACGAACAGTGAAATTGGTTCCCCCCTGTTTTATTTATTTCACATTTTCCCAATACATCGTCATTTGTAATGAGTATATGATGCCCCTTAGTACTCAATGGGGTGCCAAAATCATACCTGACCACTGGTTTTTAAGTAATCAGGATATAACTGGATATTTTTGGGGTGCCAAGATAAAATCTCATAAATTTATTTGGGATAAATTAGTTAAAATTGCATAAAAATTAAGAGTAAAATTAAAATTATTAATTTTAACCCTCATTTTGGTGCCCCTTCCTTTGGCGCCTGGGGACACATGTCCCCCTGCACCCATCTTAGCTACGCCTCAGCATA
Source organism: Allolobophora icterica (assembly GCA_963556255.1). Lineage (NCBI taxonomy): Eukaryota > Metazoa > Annelida > Clitellata > Crassiclitellata > Lumbricidae > Allolobophora > Allolobophora icterica. The sequence goes on from OY744605.1 coordinate 50,376,435, forward strand.
CACATATCGTCGCCTGAGAATTACACTGTTCTATGTGCAATTTTGGCGTAATCGAGAAAATCGAAAAAGAAAGTTTAGTGCCTTAGAATTTAGTATTAAAAACTCTTTGGTGGGACAAAATAGAGAAAGAATGTTTAGAAAATATTTATGTGGCCATCTGCAACTTTTAATAATCACAACGATTGAAACTTCTGGCATAAGAAAACATAATTTGAAGGCGATTTGTGGAATCATGTTCAAATAGAACAAAATATTACTGAAACAGCTATGTAATATTAATTGTTATTATGGTTCATCATCATATGGAACATTATAACTGTTAGAGAGTCCACATTTTCAGTAAACTCCGCTCTTTAACAATGTCTTAATTTCATTAATAGCACGGAAAGTATTATGGTTTGAAGTGGCACGGCACATCTGAAGAAATTCTGGAAAAATCAACTGCTATATACACTATATCGATGTCTAAATGTCTAATCATAACACCACGCGGCCAGTTATTCCGACGACAGGAATAATTGTTATTTAAAAATTCTACATATATACGCTATCACCGGCAGAAAAGTGCTCTAATTTACTTCCTGTTATAAACTTTATTGAAAATCTGCTTCCTATCTTGAGTTAATTTTTATTTGTTGACTTGGTCTTTCCATTTTGTCTCTTTATGTAGCCTAATAATATCCTTCTCTAACGGAATGCGCTTAATATAATAATGTTCTATATGCAATTTCCGTTCAGACCACGTGACCATTATAGAACAAAATAATTCTGGGCGATAATCATGAACACATTTTGTTCTATAATATTCACGTGATTAAATCTTAGAAATATAATTGGGTGGTTCACATAGAATATTATAATCCCAATCGATTAGTAAGAATATGCAAATAGAATAAAATACTTCTGTTCTTTTCCCAGCAAAGGCACCATTTCAAGAAACGCGATTTTGTACGAAGATAGAACAAATTACCCTGGGTCGGAATGTGTGCTTAACTCAAAAGTAAACAAAAATGCAGATAGAACAGTATAATTCTCAGGCGACGATATGGTGAACAGTCAACCCTAGGACAATTCACCTTTCAACAGAGCCAAAAACTTTTGTATGCAACAGAAATCTGAATTCAACTTCTGCCTTCTGTTTATTGAGCACACTGTGTAATATTATTATTAATCAAAATCAAAATACACTGATATTTTCATATAGGCTTCTGAAATGTTAAAAATGTAATTCCATTAGAAGAGGAATTTTTTCCTTTCCACATAAATCTTCTTTGAAGATAGTCTGCTTCTGAAACGCTGTTTACAGCTTCCCTAACGTTTTCAATCTTAGCAAAGTAATGACTTCTTGGGAACCATCATCAAGAATTACACCATTATAGGTGGCACAATAAGACAGATTGCTGACTTGTTTGCCTTTGAAATTTGTATCTGGGGTCTGATTTCTGGTGTACATATCACATGAAATTCACAGTTCACTGTCATGCCATGTCACTGTAGGGCAGAGTGCCTGGTTGTCAGATTGTTGGTCTTTCAGCCATAAAATCGTCAATCTCAGGACCAAGCTTCTGATGAATTATGCTCACAAAGGTCTGTATCATAAATCAAGTCTCACTTTTCGTAGGCTTACAGGATAACTCTTTAAGGCAAGATGCCTTTCCTGATGTCAACTTACCAAGGTTATGCCAATGCTCGGATGGCAAGGATAGCTGTTCAACCTCAGCCTAACATAAATACATGCATGCGCACCCCACTTAAAGTGGCATCATCAATAACCTTTTTGTAGCCAGTCCTGAAACCAGTGACTACGATTTGAATCATAGATCCGGAACTAAAAGTGACCCTGATTAATGCTGGTCAACCCATTTTACTGGTCCCTAATGACGGAAAAATGTTATCCCTGCTCTCTTTTCTGGCATCCAACCAGACAAACACGTTTCTGCAGCTTCGAGTGGGTCCATATCGCACCCCTGGTGGTAACTGGTGGCCAGCCATGGCGCAATGTCGGTGAACATGGCTTTCAGGGCAAAGGCCAAGGATCACACATAAATGTGCCTCAGAGCAACAAATCGAAAAATGATGCAGTACATTGATATCTGACATCAACGACATCGTATTTTCCATAGAAATACTAGATCTTGTCTCTCCAAATGACAATACAAATCCACAGAAATGAATCTTGATCAAAACTTCCTGCGTTGTCCATTACTTTTAAAGGAATTGTTCGAGTGCATGATGAAACCATCGAACGAAGGATTGACTTTCAGTTAAAACCAAGCAATCTAATTTTAAAAGTCCCACAAGAACAATTTTTCCTCTTTTACGGCTATAAACTTCACAGCCATATATCAGTAATGTACTGTCAGAAAATATTTTTGTGAAACTCGATCTGATCTGCTGGCAATAACAAAACCAAATTTCAGAAACTGGACTCTCTTGCATGCATAGTAAGTCATATAAAGAGATTCATGGCCTTATCAGGTTTAGTACACTGACATTTGGTTGACATTGGTTATATGTTTAAAACTGTTTTTGCAGTTGAAGGAATGCGAAGAAAGATTTAACTACTGTCACTCACTGGATTACTACTTCAAATGATTCAGCCTCTTAGGAAGTAGGCAACTGCTGCTCATGAATTTTAGAATTTCTATCAATATAAATAGATTTTGCTTTGCAATTACATGTAGTTTTATTGTTGCAAGGAGGAATATGAATGATTTTGCAACTGTAGTATGAACTGCCTAATTTATCTGTTTTACAGCAAAAACACTCCAGGTTAAATCAAAATTTAAGACCAAGTGCTTTAGTAAACTTTCCGTAATTCATTTACTTTAATACTTATTACAACACTTAGTTTCTTATGAGATTCATACACTTGATTAAAAGTGCATACATGTAACAGCCAGACATCCAATGAGGACAGGTAAATAAATGATACAGTACAGGCCAAATGACCAGGCTTTATAGACATAGCACACATGCTAACGATGCAAAATGAGAAAAACCAATTCTTATGCTACGCTCTTGAGTTTTAGTGCAATTCTAACCAATCAAGCAACGTGACAGTCTGAGTGGCTGTGGGTCGTTATAAAGGAGACAACACCACCAATGCAGAAAATAAAGGAATTGCTGTAAGGTGCTGTAAGTCACCATCACCACCTTTGTACCTGGACTCTAGAAACTCAAACAAAGGAAGCAAAGCAAAACTCTAAATGTCACGACAACAACAGAAACATAAATGCATATATACAGATGAACTGGACATCAGGTGGTGCCTAAGAAACTGAAATAAATCATAGGAAGTAGAGATTCTTACCTTCTATGCTGTCATAGATATAGAGAATGTGGGTCCATCCATAGAAACGTATTACATCCATCATGGCTTCCTCGTAGAGTGGTCTCACATAGACTGTAAATTGGCCGCGAAGTGGATCTGAACTGTCGCGCTGTCCAGAAGGGCTTGTTGTCACGAATGGCAGATGAAACGTGCGACTAAACGAACTTATCGACATCATATTCGTACCCGCAAACAGTATAAAAATTCCACCGGAAAATGATAAACACACTGCAACAGAATATAGAAACATGAAATTAAACCTCGTCTGGCAGACACCGCTATTTTTAACAGGTTTAACTATTATTGTTGAACATTAATACCATATATCTTGCAGGACAGTTTGCATTTCCAGCACACATTAGCTCCTCCGGAGTAGTATTTAAATGTCAGCTTAAGCCTAGTTACATCATAAATAACAGATTCTTGGGACGTGTTCCACTACTGCTTGCAACATGGTTCAGGCTTGACTCGACGTGAAACAAGCACAAGAAGAGTAAGTAGAATAAAGATGTGGACGCACATGATTAATTTGCAGATTAAAACAATGTCAGAAAGTAGTTAGACCTAAGCTATATGCGTATGTGCTGAGAGCACCTCTGAATAGTCATTCTGCAATGGACTTTACAAATTTCTAGATATGATACGATACTTGTAAAATGTGGTATTACATAATTATGTAAGTGTCTGTGTGTATGTACTGGTATGTACCATAACCATAACCATAAATTTTATTGGTCCCGTTAAACAACGACGGCAATTATGTATGTATGTACTGGTTAGTATGTATGTAGCAAAATTGTTCATACGTAAGTTCTGTCCATGAATATCTACACATGCAATGTAGGTATGCATTTATCTGGATATAAATGATGTGCCTTATCAAGAATACCAAAAACATAGTTGGTAGATGTGCTATATGACCTGATGTGTCTTCAGTTATAACAGAATGTAGTTGTCTACCACTGGCGAGTAATTAAGGCTAAATTAATAAAGCTCAACCAATTCTGGTAATTTCATTTCATACATATTGATCAAGAAACTCCACACTGAAATGTTGAGGGTTCGTGATATGATGTGGCCATCATGTCGGAGGCATATCAGAATGCAGTTTTGTTGTCAACATGGCTCGGCTATCTGCTCTAAGAAAAACCACAAGGGAGTTGAAGCAAATTATTGGAAATCATAGAAAATCCGAGAACATATGTTTCATGGAAATGGCATAACCAGGCATATTATCAAAAGAAAAAGAATTGTGACAGAGCAGATGATACATAATGGCTGGAAAAACACCGCAAGACCAAGAATTAAGGCGGCCACTTTACTGTGCTCACATTTGCAAAATGTTTCTGCAGAAAGAAAACAGGACACAGTGTTCGTAAAAAAAATGAGAACACGACACAGTGTTCATACAGAATATTTAAAAAAGTATAGTTGTAATAAACAGTGACAATATTCCGAAATCTTATTTTTAAGATAACATGTCACACACACGCACGCACGCATGCACACACGCACGCACACACGTGCACACACACACACACACACACACACAAGCTGATGTTGAGAAGTAACAATCTGCAGTAATGCTGGTAAAACAATTACCAGTCAACAGCTTCAGAAAAGCACTGTTCTACATTATTTCTTTCTTTTTTTACTATTCCTTATTCATCATTTTGAGGATTTGCATGTTTTTGCAATATTCTTATATTTTATATTCTTTCTTCATTAGTTTATTATTCCATATTATTTCTTCTTTGCAGCAATATTTACTACATTTTAATATTCTACATTACTTCTTTTACATAGAAGCTGTGTTTGGTCTAACTTTCTGGAATAGGTTGCCTAGCACCCTGTGAATTGGTAATTCTATTTTGGACAACCCCTCTGATATGACGGAGCACTCGTGAACAGACTGGTGCCCTGCGCTTAGCTTTAGAGTACCGCTTTAGAAATTTGGAGTTTATGATTACTACTTGGTCTTATTGACTTCTATTCCATATGCACTTGAAAATCTTTCTGCTTTGATTTTGGGTTTCTTTCGTTAGGTCTGCGTCTCAGGAATCTCCATTGAAGACATGCTGTAAAAATCTTGGACTACAATCACAATTATATTCTGAACATGCATTTGTAAGTTTAAAATATTTCATACTTTAAAAATTCCCTGTTATAGTCAAAAGCCAGCAGCAATAATTTTGGCCATGCAGCTGGACTTGTAAACCGAACAGATATTCTCATTGCTATTACCATTCTCTCTCCTGTCCAGTTTTGCAAGCGCCTGAAAACATTTCTCTTTGTCAGTGAAGACACTGACTCGGGTCGTGGGCACCTCTGATTTGAGTGGCGCTATATAAATTCTCGATTACAATTACAATTACAATGTATATCAAAACACCACATTAAGCCCAATTTGTTCTTTTACCAGCTATAAAACTTTGCATAATACATAACCAACATGAAGGTCTCTATATTTCTTGTGTCATTGTTACTCTGCATATGTGGCAGAATGTATTTCACCACAGTACAAGCAAGTGGACAGTTTCAAAGATGGCAAATTGCTAATAATCACACGTCATTAAAAAAACAACCAAAAATACATACTGAAGAAGAGCAGTCTCTTAAGCTAGGCCTAAGGCAGCCATGGGTATGACATGTTAGCGACTTCATTTTCTTAGCCTCGGCATATGAGGTGACCAGTACTCTCCATCGTTTACTGTCGACGTCATCTTCATAACATTTGGAATGCATTCATCTGAAGTTCTGAACTAAGCCGAGTGGTCACACTTGCTAGATTCGTGCAAATATATGCAAAGAATCACACCCTGCAACATATTTACATCTGAAGCTGTCTCCCATTATAGTATTGAGTCAAACCACAGTATTGCACTTGTATCACTACACAAGACATCACTTCAACAATATCTACTGTCAGTTACTTGTATATGATAAAATACCATACATCACCAACTCACTCTCACTTTATATCTTTCAGAGTTGATAATATCAGGTGATTATCAATTTATCAGTAAAACACTTCCACAGTTTATATGATACAATTAACGCGTTATGAGAAGACTCGTATATCTATGTGATATCATTCACCAAAGAAAAGGACTCACATCTGCATATGATACCATTAACATTTGATGAGAAGAACTTGTGCATTACAATAATGGAGCTACATAAATGTCCACGTTAGATTAGATTAGCATGAAAGGAACCTGATAGATTGCTTCGTTGCAGAAAATGCATCGACAAAAACTGGCCACTCACGGCTTTTCACCGAAATATTTCTGCAGGCATCGATGGATCGGAATTAAATATTAAATGATTACAACATCAGAGTTTTAGTGCGTACAATGGTTTGTGCATCTGAGACGTGAAATGCGTCAACAACGAGCCATATCTGAGGGCTCTCCAAATGAAAGAAATTATGCTTGCAAAATTTAGATGCCAACATAAGTCTGTCAAAAGAAAATGAATCTCCTCATTTTGACGTAGGGTAAAAACAGAAAAGTTTAAAGTAATGACGAAGTATTATTTTAGGGGCTTTTAAAAAAGTTTTAAATGCTATTTTCCTAAACGTGCAGACCATGAGAATGAATTTCTTTCTGAAGAACACAAACCTTTAGAGTGTAGAGCACACACAATGGCAATTAAAAACCATGCAACTTCTGGTTATTGTCAGAGTTGACAGTACTGATATCAACCCAACAGTGTGCAGGTTGTTGTTTTATTTGGTTACTCTGCTGTCAATTCAAGTGCCCAGTTGTAAAGATGAGCATGTACTGAATGTGCTTTATTCTAATCACATCATTCCCATCAGCAACACACATGCACTCTGAATCAGCACCAACTGCAAGAGGACATGACTCTGTTCATCTGCTTGCTTCTACATGTGTGCAGAAATAGAGACAGTTTCAATCCCATTTGTGCACCATTCAAATATGAACGAACATGTCATTTTTAATTAACGCTAACGTCATTTAGACTAGAAGGTACCATACAAATATCACAGTACATATATACATACAAACATACACACACATACATACATACATACATAAATGGCTTTCATTTAACATATTTGGTGTAGGCCTACATATTTCATTGCACCTGTAAGTCCATATAGAGGCTGGGCTTTTCACTGTCCACTCTGTCCACTGTCCACTCCGACTTACAGAGCGGACAGTGTCTCTAGTCTTCGCTTACAAACCCAACAGATCTTTGCAACAAACAAGTACGTGAATATTTTTTTGAATCTGATAATCAATCATTCTATGCAAAAAGCAGAACAAAAGGTTTCCTTGAAACATCATAGGCGAGAAAACGATGCATCATTTCATCCTTTAATTAGAAAGCAGGTCGTCAAAATGTGAAGAGTTTATAATACAATAAATGGAACCAAGAATGCATGTAAAGATCTTCGCAACAGAGTCCTCTTACATTCCTTATAATGTTATCCTAGAACACATGCACAAGGGTATAGTCGGGCTTTGTCTTGAAAAAGTACTATATAGGATAGGGGCCTAATGTTTGATTTCACTAATGATTCATTCATTCATTCATTCATTCATTCATTCATTCAGTCATTCATTCATTCATTCGTTCATTTTATTTCATGTTGTCTCATCAAGATATCTACTCAGAAACAAACCCACTCAAACTCCACAGAAACATTTCAGGTAGATTTCACATTCACCCCATCCATTGAGAAAAGTTACCTCAATTACTGGAACTCAATTATTGAACTTCTGCTCTTTCTATTCCTGTCCCCTCCATCTAAAATAGGTTGGCTCATACAAGGCAAGCTGTTGAATATGTCAGAAACACTGATTTCCTTTATGTAAATCCACCAAGGAGACTCATTCATTCGTAAATTCATTCATTCGTAAATTTATATAGCGCCACTTCAAGGGAACTACTCAGAGGTGCTCCCGACTCCAGCACGGCGAAAAAGAGCAGTCACATCATAAAACAGAGCCCTAACCCTAACAGTGGTACAACCACTATCTACCTAGATCATTGGAGTGGAAACAAGAGTATAGCTGCCTTGTAAAAGTTCAGGTGGATACACCTGTATAATGTATATACCTATATTATATATTTCAGGTAGATCTGACTGAACTGTTTGCTCTATAAAAAAATTCAGCATCATAGTCACTCACAGTTTTTTGTTCACAAATCAACCTTTGGTTGCCTCTTACCAAATGACAGAAACAGTAGCCATATATCTGAATCCTTAGGCTACCAAGCACTTGAATAATCAGTTCGTTGAAAATAAATAAATGAGCACTGGTTGTGTTGGTTTGGCCTTGGTCACATCGTCACTAAGGAACAGGAAGAGTGATACTAATGATACCCCAAGAATGATACTAGGACATCCCCAACAACAGCTTCTTGACCTTTCTCTGCCGCTAATCCATCAGCGGTTGAAGCTACTCTTTATAGTAGAGATTTTCATTGTACAGTCAGGAAGACCTTTGACGAGTCCCCTTTGAAAAAGCACTTTGCTATTATGAAAGTGCAACTGCAACCAACGCTGCAGCCAGCGTAGGCAGGACATTTTACATTGAATGAAGTAAGACTATGAAGCAGACGACTGGTATGAGTAAGAGTGAATCATCTATGTGCTAGTATCATTGTTGAGTGAATATATCACATGATTCACCGGTCAAACCCCAGAATGATACACTTGTACGTCTGGATCACTTGGAGAGGGTCAGTCAGCTAGGGTTAACTGTACTATAATTTCAATTTCATACCTTGGCCTCATTTTACTGACCTAAACCAAAGAGCCCTAGATACCTTTATCTTGGGCTACTTGGTTTGCCTAAACCCAATAGCCTCTGTAAGGCAAGCATTCATCGGTCCTATGTTACAAATACCAACAACAGCGTGCATTTTTAATAATTTGGCATCGCAAAGAGAAAGCATCTGTCTGCAGATGAAAGAAGAGATGTTAAGTGTAGAAAATGGTGAATCCAAGATCAGAGTTGTGAAGCATTTAGAAGTACAGTGTGGGCTCATTAATGCGCTCCCGGATAATGTGTTGTTCCACTTAATACGCTGTAGTGTTAATCCCCCAAGCTATTAACTTAACACGCCGTATCAACAAATGCGCCGTACAAGAAATGCAGTGTAGCACTAAATATTGGCTTTTACAACCAGTCGGATGAACGGTCGGACGATAGATGGTCGGTAGGATGGATGGTTGGATGGACGGTCAGTCCGTTGACAGACAGACGTACGGTCAGATGGATGGTCAGTCCGTTGGAGAGAGGGACGTACGGTTGGATGGATGCTTGGTTCATTGGACAGATGGACGAAACGGAAAGCCTAGATGGACCGTCGGATGGACGAGTCCATCCTGCCAACCATCAGTCCATTGGTTGGACTGATGGTTGGATGGACAAACTGACAGTCGGATGGATGGTTGAATGGACAGGTGTATGAATTTAGTTAAATAATAGGTTATTTCTGCATTAGTCTGTTTTACATGCGGTTTGGTTAACGCGCTGTGTCAGACAGATTGTTCCCAATGACTGTGTGTCTATAAGTTGTCATGCTGGATAAAAAATAAAGACAAACTAGTGGCCACCTATGATTTGAGCAATCACGAATGAAAGCTTGCTGATATCGATTACAGAAGTTGGTAAAAAAAGAACAATAATACTTAGCAGCCTTGAATCAAATCAGGCATGGTAGCCAGTTCTTAGGATGGACCTCATTTGCAATTATGCAAATGAGGTTAATTAGTGTAATTCCTTAACAGAGGGTGGGTTTGGAACTGGGGCTGTTACCCTAGAACCCCTGCATTGAGCTACTGGTGCAACTAGTGGCTAACTACAGACGCAATGGCTTACAAGGCAACTGCTCTACAAGAGCTGTCCAGCTTGTCTTATCAGCTCCAATAGCAAACGGATGGCATTCTCAATCTAATTACCAACATCCAGGGGTATCCAGTTATTAGTTCTAAGTCAGCAACTGTCACGATCATATTCATATCATATTTCAGTACATTTAATTTATCATCACCTGAAACATGGATGTCGCTTTGCAGTCAGGCATTGCACTGAACAAATATTTTAGAACATAGAAACCAAAAACATTGCATCTACCTTGTAAATGTAAATGTTATTTAACTGCAAATCTCCACAGTTTCTCAATACTACACTAAAGCCACACCAGGAAGACCCGCCCTGTATCAAATTCAGTCTACAATAGCTAGGTTGTTTGGTGAGGCTTGGTACTATGTCCCAATCCAAGATCCACACTTGAAGTGAACTCTGAGTATACAGCAAGCATATGTGACCATATCTGGGAAAAGGGACCTTATGTGGGATATGGAGTTATTGATATCCTCAAATGCAGTTGGAAACAGGCTTTCAGAGAGAAGAAACTTCACTCAGTTTGGTCCATAAATGATGAAGTTATTAAAAATTTAGCAACGTAATAGATAAAACCATTATTTCGAGAATATCAAATTTAAAAATTTGACAAGATGGCACTCAGAAAAGCCAACCACAAACAACAAATGTTTAGTTTTTCACCATGCCAGAATCAATGTGCTATATGCACTCTATAAAATGACACATAAAACACACAAATACATTGCAATTTATTGCCAGAAATCACTTATTAACACATACATCAATTCCGAAGACTCGCAATAAAAATTCGACAACCAACAACTGCCTATCTAAAACAGGCTGTAACTCCGAAACTAGAACCCGACTTTAGGTCCCTTATCCCAGATATGGTCACATATATTAGACTTGCCCTGTGCATCTTAACGGCTGAAGTAAGCCTGGAATGCACCGGCAATAACCTGCTTGACAGCAATGCGATACAATGCAATCAAATGTAAATGATTTTGAATCGCCCTCTCAGTCGAATCCATTAATGGCTCCTACGAACGAAGCAACGTTCATCCCATGGGTGCAGAACTCTGCGGCCGTAAGACTTTGAAACACAACCAGACGACGACAGTCTGGCCAAATTCGATTACCTGCATACGGCACCACGGTCTCAAAATCAGCCTAATAACACCGGATGCAAAATTAGTGGACCATACAGTTTGCATCTGAAACCGATGGATCCGCCTTCCTCCGATAACCGAATATGCCCAAATTCAAATCACCAAGACAGCCTATAATTGGAAACCAAAAGATGCACCGCAATCACCCTGTAAAATTGCAGAAAGTATCCATTCATGCAACTCCAGATCTAGACTGATAAGGCTGGCAGAAGCGTGGTGACCTCTGATAAGCTCTCAAAGTGAAATCATTCAGTGTTAGTACGGATATAGATCTGTCTCTTCTTGTCTTAGAGGGGTGTGTGTGTTCCAATTCTCCACTCTGGGAATACCAATGCATTTGTCCTCTTTCTGAGTACTTAATAGGGGGTCTACCCGAATCGCCGAATCCCGAATCGCCGAAAGCCCTTAAACTGCAAAATCCACCGAATTGCCAAAAGCAGTTTTCTACCAAGTGTGCGATTTGACGAAACCTAGTTTGGACCCGAATTGCTGTGTGTAACCAGATGTATTCACCTTTTACAAGCCTGTCCTTAATGTTTACTTGTTTGAAATTTGAATTGAAAACATAATGCATTTATTTACTACTTTAATACATGTTAAAACATAGCCGACGATACGGGTTTCCTTCTCAAAATAGTTTCGGCGATTCGGGATTCGGCAATTCGCAACGAACAGCATTTTCGGTTATACGGGTTTTCTTCTCAAAATAGTTTCGGCGATTCAGCGGTAATACCATTTCGGCGATTCGGGATTCGGCGATTCGCTACGTGCCCCTTAATAGTAGTCTACTGCAGTACACAGTCATAGTGGATATGGTGTTTATCAGGTGTTCATCAACATTGAACTGACCTTCTTGAACTCTGTCCTCTCCTTCACCCTTCATAATTCGAAATCACCAACATCAAAGTCTGCATCTCTTCTGAAAGAGAGCATTGATGTCCTGAGTCCAACCATTACATCAGTTACCTAATCTCATTGCATGTGGGATCCTTCTGATCTGCATTTGCTCATGCTATGAGTCATCCCTACCTAACGAACTTTCTCTTGACTCTGACGACCTGTCAAATTGCAGACCCATGTTAACTTTGAATTTGAACACTTAAAAATCTTGAACAGATAGTTAAAAATCGTATGCAACTCACTAATCTACTCATTCCAGTCTTTATATTGTAAGTTTCATTCAACAGAATCCGCACTTCTTGCTGTTCATAATGACCTTGTGTGCTCTGTGGATAACGGTGTGGTGACAGCACTTGTTCTTCTTGACTTGTCTCCTGCTTTTCGAGGAATCAACTGCAAAGATGTTTTCATAGTAACAAGCAAGCCACAGCAGCCTTTTCCATCAAACCTGCACCATCATTTTATGCAGGTGATATTTGCTAACAATTCATTGGGGGAACAGAACTCTATTGACCATGTGAAGAATGCGTCATCTCTGGAGACATTCAGATCACAGCTCCAGGTCTATCTTTTTAAAGCATCATATGACTGTCACTGAACTCAAAACAGTGCCTTGTTCTTTGGCATCAGCTGTGCTACGGCGCTATACTAATCGACTTCTTATTATCATTATTATTGCACGTGCAAACACATCACCTGCTAGCCACCAGTAAACTAATTGTCAACATCCTCATTATCAAGTCAGGCATCTCTGCACAAAGGCATACTCATAATATTCAAAGCATCTGGTAGAACTCCCTACAACATTATTAAATCTATTTAATAATGGTAAAAATTTAAAATCCATTCAACACATTACAAGACAAGGAGGAGTTCAAAAATGATGTTCTGTTTCTGAGCAGTTGAAAGACGCTTTAGAAAACTGGATAGTATCAATCTGCCAACCATTCATACAACTGGCGACAGACGTGGCTTGTGGATCAAAAAGATCTCAAAAAAGATTTTTTCAACTGAAGAGCACACAACTACTACACAACTTTCGCTCATATGATTAGGGTTTCATTAGATGATACGGATCACTGAATTTCACAACTGCTGGACCACCTGTCTGGAATACCCTACCACATGGCATTCATATCCACCAGCTGAAAATCAACTGTTTCAGGATATGACTTGAAACTAGAATGTTCCTTCAAGAATATTTATATAACTGAGTGAGTCTGTATCAGCCCAGGCTGTAACAGCCATGAAATTAAAAAGCCTATATAATAATAACATTAATAATAATATAAAAAATAATAATAGTGACACTAATAAATAATAATAATAATAATAATAATAATAATAATAATAATAATAATAATAACAATAATAATAATAACAATAACAATAATAATAATAATAATACTAGTAATATTAGATATGATATTCATGCATTGTATCAAAGTAACTGCCCAGTTGTTATGAGGTTTATCTGGAATGTAGTATCTTGTTGTTCATCCATAAATAACTCCTATAGGTTTACACATTAAAAACACAGCTATTCTTCAGTTTGGACATTTTATACTAATATTTTTATGCTGGTATATGATCCTTTGAAAATATCAGTAGATGGCATTATACATCAGTATGTTTTCCAAGAATCTGCCCAGAAGGTTTGTGTAGGTTTGTGCCTTGGCCAAAGCCGCTTAACAGTGAACAGTGCTGTTGAGAGTTCCCTAGGGCCAAACAATTGGGAATGGGTTACTGTCTCATCTGTATGTTGTAAGTCATGACGAAAGGGAGCTGGCAACAGGAAGGACATCCTGTCAAAAAACAGCTTCAGTACACAAGGATTTTCCTTGCAAAGCAACCAACTGACCCAAGCATACCTGGGAAGTGGTTTTAAAGGACATACTGTATATGCGTAAGCACATTTTAATATGTGTGTGAGTGCGCATCTGTGAACAACAAAGTTTTGCATGCCTAATATGTAGTATAAATCGAAGTACAGCAGCAAAAAAGCAGGCAATCATCGTGGAATGATTTAGTAACAACATGAGATGGTAACCAATGAAAATGATGGCCATGCTTAATTCGGTTCATGCATGCATCTTTCCTGATTAAGAGTCTGAAGCACAGACCAAGAACCACTGGGCATCTACACTGATGGGCATCTGTGCATAGAATTCAAGTTCATTTGCTGCCCTTCTATCGCCTGTTCACTCCTCTGGACTCTTCTTATGCATTGTTTCCCAGTTCATGTAGCTCAACATTTAAGAGCAATTCTGCCAGTAAATCAGTCCAGACGAAATCTAATTTTATCTGCACGACGATTTCTATAGATCCATTTTCGTAATGCAGGAGGCATCAACTGACAGCGGCTACAAACGAAATTGTAGTCAAACTGTAATCTGGTGGTGAAGAGTTTAAATCCGATAGGTCAGGTAACCTGAAGAAATAATTAACATTAATAGGCGTAATCCATAAAGCTGAAGGTCACACATGAGGACAACAGCATACGACATTTAACTTTGCCACAACAAAGAGATAACTGGGAGCAAATTACTGTTAATCGTTGGGATTGGGTTTATCACCTGAGTGAGATTGATAGTCACAGCATCATAACGATTCTAAACTCCGGCAAGATGGCACACGAGGCTGGCTGATGTTAGGGAAAAATGACACTATTCTTCACCAGGCTGAAACATCAGACAGCGCTATCTATGCATTTTTTATTAGGCCAAATACAGACTTAGAAGAAAAAGTTAATGTTACTTAGGCACTGTCAGAAGACGATGGCTAGCCGTGAGGCATCATTCATATCTGAAATTCCATAGAGTATTTGCTGCTCAAGAGTCACGCGCTGCAGATGAAACAGCCGTTTATTTACACATTACGCATTTCGGATTCATAATCACAGACATAAAATACGAACAAGAAAAGGAAATGGTAATGAATTCTAAGAGAAATGTGGATCCTATGGTCAGACGCAAGGCTGAGAAAGACAGACAGCAGTCTGGAATCCATGAACCCAAGAGACCATGAATCTCTTGTGGGTCAGAATAAGGCAAGAGATCGTAATTGGACCAAACCACTAGTTGTTGAAGCTGCTCAAATCATGCCTGATGGGCTTAGCATCATAGAAGAGCATTGAAACACAAAGCATAGCTTCTGGGCAACAGTTCTGCCAAGCCCTGTTTGTTTAAGTTGACAACTCTTCCAACTGTGCCAACTTTAGTGCAGTTCTTTCAATCCGTTGCATCAACTGATTGAAAGGATTAACACCAAGACAGTGGCAAAAACATCGTACAACTGAAAATAATCGTTAACATTACACCAGTATCTCCAAGAACCAATAATGATGGCTTTTAAGTAGTAAAGATAAGTAAACATCTTTTTGTTTTAGAAAATGATCAGTAGCAGATGCCCATAAACAGCCAACTTCTGTAATGTTAGTATTTGCTTTAAATGTATCTTTTGAAAACCATCCAAACTTGCTCAGTAAAATAATAAATCAATTGAAACAATCAACAAACTATTTAACAAGATCCACAAAACCAGCAATCAACAAAACAAAATAAAGAAATCCAAACCCAACCAATAAGCCAACCAGCAATGAGGAGTCCTTTATCAAACAAACAAACTTACAAACAAACGAAACAATTAACCAATCCAACAAAAATCAACAATACTGACTCAGTACATCATTCTATTTCTATTCTGTTTCAAAGGCATATACATTTTTATCTATTAACTTTCTCTTTATAACTATTCAGCACTTCTCTCCTTGTAGAGGCAACAGATAGTAGTAGTAGGACTGTCAGTTTCATTTAGCCAGGTGCTGTGAGACAATTATACTCCGAACAGGAACTATCTTTCTTGGTTACACAGTCTCTGGACTATTTTCTAAGCTCTTCATCTAAATATGTGTGTAAGTAAATGATTGTGTGCATGCAAGCATGCATGTGTGGCATCCCTGTATGTATGCATGTGTGAGTGTGCATGCAACTATGTACATGTACATATGTACATGCACAATTTTCTCAATTAATTTGCTTTAACATACAATTTATCAATTAATTTGCCTTAACATACAATTTTCTCAATTAATTTGCTTTAATGTACAATTTTCTCAATTAATTTGCTTTAATGTACAATTTTCTCAATTAATTTGCTTTAATGTACAATTTTCTCTTATGACTTTTTGCTACTGTCAAACAGTTTGGTGTTATTTCTTTCAATCAGAAGCCATTCTCAACTAGAGTATTTGTCCGTCATACATGACGGGTTGTATCTGTTTCCTGAAAGTGACAATGCAGCATAAAATGGGCCATGTGGGTTAGCAGGGCCCATGTGCCTGCATTTGCCCGATGCAGGCATTAGACAGCATGAGTTACATTCTACAGAGCAGCCCGTGTCCCTGCATCGGCCCATGCGCCTGCATCGAGCTCACCCGATAATAGCACATTCCAGACAGCCCGTGCACGATGCACATTCCAGACATTACAGAGCGTTTAGCTTACGATGGACACATAGAAGTGGGAAACTATATAGTAGATTGATTAACTTCTAAAGAACGGCATTAATGTTGACACAGTTATGGTAACAGTAAATGTGTTGCCCACTTAAGACATACAGAATTTTGCAGAACTGTTGAACAGAAGCATGCATACATCCATAGCATGTATTAAGGTCGAATCTTCACCCAACCATAGAAATCTGAGTTCAGCACACATGGTTGAGGTGTGATTTTCATGGGGAGGGAACTTCCTTCAAATAGCCCGGGTATCTTAAACTTGATATAATTTTCTCCTGCTCCCGTTGCTATTCAAAACAACAATCCTGTTTCCTGTGGCGTGTCTCAATAGCAAGTCCTCCGTTGTTTCACATGAAGCACCAAGACTCAACGAAGAGACAGAGCACTAAATGACCAGCACACAAGCACACAGTCATTGTGCCCCAGCACTGGCCAGATGTTCCAAATGAAGCAAATTTCCTGCTGTATTCATCAAAACTGGACAACACCGCATTCTGCCTGGCCTTTTCTGTCGTCATGATCCAAATGCTATCAATTACCAATCGCTTGCTTTGTCTATGCGATGCAACTGTCACTGAAATTATAAGACGCCATTAATTCCACCTGGTAGCGAGTTCACTTACCTCATAAATCAGAGTCCATAACATGCCTCAGTCCAGTCTTTGCTTAACATCTGCGGATATCTCTAGGTTAATGCTCTGTCTTCAAGTATGCACAATTAAAAAGTCCTTTGGTTAATTCATCGGGCTTTAAAGGAAACCCTGATATATGAGTGTTGGAAGCTGTGTGGGTCTGTATTGCACGAATTTAAGTGGCAGTGAGTGTGTTCAGGATACCGCCTGTCCATCTTGCCCTGCCTTAAACCCGTAACTCTAACTGAAAGACCCTCTGAAAATCACTACTAAAATTAATCTGAAAATCACTATTAAAATTAATCTGAAAATCAATACTAAAATTAATCCTAAAATCAATACTAAAATTAATCTGAAAATCACTACTAAAATTAATCTCAAAATCACTATTAAAATTGATCTGAAAATCACTACTAAAATTAATCTGAAAATCACTACTAAATTAATCTGAAAATCACTACTAAAATTAATCCTAAAATCACTACTAAAATTAATCCTAAAATCACTACTAAAATTAATCTGAAAATCACTACTAAAATTAATCTGAAAATCACTACTAAAATTAATCTGAAAATCACTACTAAATTAATCTGAAAATCACTACTAAAATTAATCCTAAAATCACTACTAAAATTATATATATATGTTCATATAAGATAAGATAATTACTGTGATAATCATCTCCATAACCTTCTGATTATGGCTTGGTTTTGGTGCACCATCAGTTTATGCTTTGGGCATAACCATCTGTGCTATATAAGTTATATAATTTCAATCACAATTACTTTAAGACCATCCAAATATTACAGCATGTGATATCATAATCACTCTAATGACCATCTCTAAGTCAGACATTACGTCTCAGCCATTATAAAGGTTTCTAGGCATACAACTAATTTCACATCTACTTTAATAATCATCTCTAATTTTGGCTTTGGTCAGTTTCTGATTGATTTGATGTGACCTTTAGAATCTTACTTCTGACACAAAATTCATAGAAATCTATATCTATAAATTTACAAGTAAGGAGTTTGTGCAGAAAACAGAGCGAACCATTCAAAGCATAATGGAAGTTACTCTAAATATATTTCAATTCTGTCATGACTGCCTGATACCAAGCTCATGAAAGAGACTCCCATACACCCTCAATGTAGTCAAATTCTCGGGCAATGGCAATCGAAATCAAATAACGTCTGATAGCCAGCGAAAAGGAACATTGACTGAGCTGGTGAAAAGTAAAGATCCCGTATTCCATAACGGGACTTAGGGAAGGTGCTTATTTCTTCTCATAGGCCACTAAGCCAGCAATAGAAAATCCCATTTCACAGACCATATTGATCGTTATTAACCTTCTACGTCGTCATTTCACGAAATTATTTTGTCTAAATTCTTCAGCATGTTGGAGTTTTTCAATGTTGCATATCAGAATAATTCTTCGTTTCTGTTTCACATTTTGACAATATTTTCTTTAAATATGCCCTCAGCGTAAGTGTCTGAATGATGAGGGAAGGGTTTCCTGATCTGCATTCAGCCAAGTAATCTTTGTCCTGGTCGGATGAGAAAGCCATGTCCCAGCACCTCTGATAGGAGCTTACAAGGCAGTGTGCAAATATCGAGAAACATGTACACGCATACAGACATATCTACATATATATATTTATTATGCCCAAAAAACATATCTACATATATATATACACACTCACATATATGGCACCATGCACCTATCGTGATAGGTGCTTAAACACATATAAGTCTTACACATATATGTTTATATGTGCATGCATGTGTGTAATCATGTATCTCAATATTTGCATTCAATATTTGTACAGTGCCTTTTAAGATGCTATCAAAGCTGAGCAGGGATATGGCAATCTGACATAAGTAAAGAGGTCTATCTCAAGTACAGTTACTGAAATAGAGTTACCCATTTCAGGGTTGGATGTGGTGGAAAAAATCATTGCATATACAAGTGCATGTGTGTGTGTCCGTGTGTCTGTGTGTGCACAAGAAAACACAGTGATGGTTGGATTAGCCTTTTGTTTACACCTACTTGCTTTTCCAACTTGGTAGCTGTTGGATGTATCAGTGATCAGTTCTCTGTGATCCAGATGAAACATTGCCCTCGTGCTGTTGTTGCGTTGCTCAATTTCCCTGCGGAAGACAGCCGCCATGTCCCTCGACTGTGCGCTGAAGAGAGCACCTGTCAATAATGAACATTCAAGATGCTTCGTGTCACTCATTACTACAATTGATTCCTTTTCACGTTTGCTAAAAGTTGGCTGTGGAAATATTAATGGCTGAAGTCGACCACAGAACAAATTAGAACCTGGGTCACAAGTAGACTAGATAAGTAAGTAAGCAGAGTAAGTAGGCTACAATCTAATCAAACACTCTAATCTAAGACTTTTTAGCACCTTAATCATAATGCACAAACCACAAATTGATTGTCATTTTAGAAAAAGCGTAGTAAAATATCATAATCCTTTTGAGAAGCCCAGTCAAATTCAACAGTATCATGCCGCTGTATCGGCAGAGTTCCAAACGATAATTAATAGCAAGTTTAAAGTTCCAAATGGGAATTTAGTAAGCCTGAAGTTCCAAACGGTAATAGTATGTTTATAATGCATGATGTTTCACCTTCATATAATGAGAGAGAAAAACAAAAGAGGAACTGCAGAATCTGACTCTAACACCAGTGAGATTTCCTTGAAGGGAGCAACGGAGCAACACTCTACTAACCACGCTGCAGCTTCAGCAAGATGGTCATTATAGATGCAGGTGTTTGCAACAAATTCCATTAGCCTCAACCTTAAAAGGAAGGCAGTTTCTGTTCACACATCATAAGAAATGGCCAGAAAAGTTGGCAGCAAGACAGTCACCAAACTACGGTTCGATATCCCTTGGATTTTCCGTAGAGTAATCCACAAACTCAGATGTGGGCATGTGCCTTATATGCATTCCTAAGCCAAGAAGGGAGCTGCCTCAACAGAAGTCAATGATGCACACATTCTAAACTAACGTCTATAAATTAGCAAGAAATATTTCTCATAATGAAAAAATGATTTTTAAGACAACAATAAAAGGTAATAAAATAGAACGAATGTGGCTATAATGTTACTTGTTACAAGTTTAATGCTATTTTACTCGTTTGCTTATTACATAAACACTGTAATGAAACTATTGGTGTGAAAGCCCTGGCATCAAATAGGGCCTTCTATTTCACAGGTGAGAGATTTATGACTCTTCTAAGACTTCTCTTCTGCAAAATACAGTCATATCAGAAGTACCTGAATATGATTGTGCATCTTCTGCACAATATATTCAAACACTTCTCATATGACTGAATGTTGGCTCATATTTTTGGGAAGAGATAGATAACTCTTTCCAGAAGAGAATTTGAATTCAAAGAATTGTGAAAACTCATAAACCTTCTATTCTTATCAACCAGAAATATATACATTAAATCAACAGTCAGAAATAGACATGAACTAAATAAATAACTACAAATCAATGGTTGTTGATTGGTCAAACACTGATCTTGTGAGCGAGACGGTCTAACATCTCCACCATCTTACCACCATCGACAGTCGGAGTTCAGGATTTCTCTATGATTCTTGCTATGGAAGGACATTTAGAAATTCTCTTCATTGCGATTGCTTACCAACATTGACTGATACTTACTGTAGTCATTACCTCATGGCACTACATGAACAGATTCAAAATACTAATGCCCCCAAAATACTAATACTGCTGCTGATGATGATTATGAACATAATAATATATAATACGATACAATGCAATATAATTCACAATTTGGTAATAAACGAGTCATATAAAGCAAATTAGTTATTACACCAGTGCTGTGTTCAAAGCGTGTTTCAAACCAATCTCAGAAGTAATCTGTTGCTTCCTAAGAAGGACCAGGTACATTTAACTGAAAATTGCCTACAAATGTCAATGCAGGTGAAACTTATGTAACAATAAAGAGAAAACCACTTTCAAGCCATCAATACAAAAAAAATTGTATATTTGTTCGGCAATTTGTCAGCCAAGCAATGACCAATTTCTATCGGTCAATGCCTTTACTGCACTTTCTGCATGTACACCGTACCCTTGCTATAACACGAGTCAATATAACATGAGTTGATATAACTCAAAATCGAGTATAACCCGGTCGCGCCACGGATCCCTTTGAAGTTTTATTACACACACATGACCTATAGACAAACACGTGACCTATAGGACAAAGTATATAATGCCTACAGTCTATCTGCACTGTTCTCTTTTCTTGTAAGACGCTGAACTGATAGCTGGTCAAACGGGTGTGTAGTATACTGAATTAGCAGATTGAGTAAACTGCTACAACATGCCAATATTATATCTGTAAATGATTTTCGCTAACTCTCCAAGGTATGTAGAAGACTTATTCTATCCGCAGTTAATATAACTGCATTGCCAAAATAATTTATTCAATTCTCTAGGATGATCGTGAAACTTAAACTGCTAGACATTGCAAGAGAAGAACCTGAACTGTGGACCTATCTGCTTAGCTCTGCTCTGAAGTGGTTATAAATGGTTCTTCAGCCTCTGAAAATTATGCCCGTCTATGTAGCCTGTTACATTTTGCTCAGAGAATGAGAAACAAGAATGACTCACTGATATCTTTTACAAAAACCTACACTAGTTTATTTCATTCAACAAAAAATCCAAATAACACAAGAATTTCTTTATTGTATATTGCTTCTTGCAAATAAAAGTTGATCTAAAACAATTAATATCATATAAATTTAGCTACGGCATTACATATTCATAGCCGAAAGTTGATGGCCCTTGAAAGCATAAAATTAATACAACAATACAAAGCAATCAACTCCATTTCTTTAAAAATCATTTCCATTCTAAAATGCAATATAGAATTAAGCAGAATTTTGTGGCCACCTTCAAAAGATAAATTATGGCCGATGAGAATGTTAAGGACTTGTTTTTGCTGACCATGGCAAATTCTTAGCTGTCATTAGCCCACTACAACCTGCAAATACACAGCTACATAAGCAATACTGTGCAATGCCAAAAATTACGACTTCGGTATAAAGCGGCCCTCGCTATTACATGGTAGTTGGTGACAATCTCAAATCCCGTGTTATAGCGAGTTCCAGTGTACAAGGAAGAATTTGGCATTTAGAATCAAGAATGCCGGCATTCCTTATGAATCAAATAAAGAAGATCAATGTCCTCTCTAACAGCATCTCATGAAACTGACATAAACAAATACCCACTTTCCCCATTCCTAAGTAAAAACAACCAGGAAAATAGTCATTGGAAGCCTTATAAAGTGGCTATCCATTTTGCTTCCAACCCGTGACCCACATCACTCATCAAACACTCACAATGAAAAGTGTTTCCTAATTTGAAATCTCTTAGTGGGTAACTCTGATGAATAGGCAAGAGTAAAAAGATTTTTACATAACTCAAATAGGCGAAATTTTGAAATCGAAACAGTGAATTGACTAGAAGATGATATAAACTTTTTCTGAGCACTGAATGAACAATTATTATTATTATTACAACAGTTTTATATAGCACACCTTCAAGGTCACCTAATCATGAGCGCTCCCAGCCAAGACCGGTCGAACAAGTTAGTTTTAAGGGCAGTAAGAAATGAAGTAAAGAAACCAGTTGGGATTTGGCAGAGCATGACAGGAAGACCATTCCAGATCGCAGGGCCAGCCACAGAGAAGGCATGGTGCTGCACAACAGTTGTCCATGCACAGAGAACAATAAGCTCAGCCTGAGCAGCTGAGCAGATAGAACTAGGCGCTGAGAGCATACGATAGGACAGCAGAGCTCCCAGAGGGGCCAGTCCCAATATACACTGCCTGTGAATAAGCTGGTTCCCGCGACTTCCCTTTTGTGGGCACTGTAGAAATTTTGAGATTATGATTACAACGCTGGACCAAGGCAGAGATTCGGTAAGCAATATGCTGTGGGTAAGGGAGCCAGTGGAGGACATTCCGCTTGTACTCAGAAACTCAACCAAACTTGGGAATGTGACCAACAAGGTGGGCAGCAGAACGCAGAATCATATTCTGGGACCCTATTCGACAAGCCGGGAGTCCATCATATATATATATAGCCCTGCAGTCCAGCCGAGAGACAACAAAAGCATGAAAGGGCATAGAGGCTACACTGGATGACAGAGAGCGGGAAATCACCTTGAGCTGCCGAAACTGATAATAGCAGCTGTGGGAAGAAGATTTATATGCTGGGTGAGTACCTGATTGAAGATGACTCCCAAGTCCCGGACCAAAATCGAGAAGGTAAGCTGTGGGAATTTCAGGGCAAGGGAGGACAGATCTATTTTAGACAGCTGCTGGGGTGTGCCAAGCCAGATAAGCTGAGTCTTAGCCGGATTAAGCCGAAGGCAGTTTGCAGATAGCCAGGCAGGAAATGCTTTTAGGAAACAAGCCACTTGGCTTCCTAGCGTTTGCCCTAAGCTCGACCAAGACCCAAAACTTACATTATGCTTTGCACAAATGCCATCCAAGAGCCTTTCAAGAGTGACGCTGATGTCATACACAATCAAGCAATGTCAGAAAACCACAAAGATTACTTTAAGCTAGAGACATATTATCATTATTGTGGGTCAAAAAGACAATATTTGCCTACAGCGGCTCACGATGAAATCATTTCTAGTAGGCAGTACAGTGGTGAGCAAAAGTTTGAAATCATCAAAAAATTTTGCCTTTCTTCAATGTCTAGGGCTGTTATCTCTATTCTGCCTTAGAGCTAATACAGTTAATTCTATAAAATGTTACAGTGAATATATTTAGCTTTGAAAATCAACATCTGCAGATGGATGACTTTAAATTTCACATTGGTTATGGTACGAATACATGTGACGGATTGTACATCAAAGTTCAATGGAGATTAACCAATCACTGATCGTTAAGCTGGCCAATCAGAAGGCTTTTTTGTCGGTCAAACACGGTGGAGACAGCTCGCACACGTGAAATGGCTATACATACAGTGATTTTTTCAGCCAGAATGCTGCGGAACGGTGTACCAGCACCTTTTTTCAGCTACTAAAAAATCATTTAATTTTAATAATAAAAACAATAATTTAGTTATTTTAATTTAATTTCAGTGCTGTGAACTGTTTTCAGTGTTATTGACACCCCTCCCAACCCCCGACCCCGTTTTCTTCGGGATTTTAGCCCTTCCATAATTCTTCAGTTCCGGAACCTATTGTTCAGTTCCGGAACCTTTTTTTCTAGAAAAAAGCACCGTGTATATATATATATATATATATATATATATATATATATAAACATGGGGTTCTGGGTATCATTGTCGTTTGGAGACTTGGACAGCATGCATTATCTACAATGAAAAGGATCGGAACCTAAAAATGGAGTAGCGAGTTTGTGTGTCCGTGATACAGCAAAAGGGTTTCTCCAGCCTGCAGATCACTGGCAGAATCAGCTGCAGTCAGAGAGTGGTCAGCAAGATCCTACTACAGAAGAATAACGAGATGGGGTCAGTAGTTGACAGGGTTCAGGCCGGTCATCCACTCGTGTCGACGTCGTGCCAGGACCACACACTTTGCAGCATAGCATTGGCCAACTGAAAGCTATCGTTGTCTGAACTGCTGTGTGAGTGATGGGAGAAGTGCAACGTGGTTGCCAGCTCACCAACAGTTTGTCAACAGTGCCTGCAGTTCAGTTTGAGGAGCTGCAAGGCACGCAGGACGCCACTTATGACCGACGTCCAAAGGCTCAATCGAATCCCGTGGGCTTGGCAGTACTCCAGCTGGAGTTAAGAGATGTGGAAGAAGGTGCTGTTCAGCGATGAAAAGCACCTTCTGTCTGTTGGCAACCAGGTCCATACATATGTGAGGAGGTTTTGTGGAGAAGAATTCAAGCTGGAGTGCCTTAACCTGATGGTGAAGCATTCTCTGAAGATCATGGTCTGGTGCTGCTTGGCTGCCTGTCGGACGTCTGCATATTGTCGATGGAATGGACAATGCGACCAAGTGCATCGGCATATTGCTGAAGTGCATGGTGCCATCAGCGCAGCTGCTGTTCCTGCATCAGTTATTGTCTCTGGATGAGACAATGGATGAGATGGTTACCATGCCACTGTACCAAAATGGTCACCAACTGGAGGCGCCAGAACAACATCAAGACACGAGGTTGGCCTGCCCAGTCACTGGATACGATCATACGATTTAGAATCTCTGACATAAAGTAGTCTTGTAGAAATCCAAGAGACATCCGACCACCAGAGAGAGCTGATCGAGTTACTCATTGCCATCTGGAACCGTGTCGTACAGTACATGTTCATTATTTCATTTCAACGCATTTTTGTGTACTATACATAGAAGAAGAATGGGACATTGATATGCTTGTTTTTCACATTTTTCATATATAGGCAAATCCACCATGTGGTAAAAAATTATCGTCATGTTATTTCAAAGAAACAAAATTACAAAATGGTAACCAGAGAACAAAAAAAATTTATCTTACTAGCAAATGTTTACTGGAATACTATTTACCTTAATACAGAACCACGAATCATAGAATTGCAAAAATCGGCAAGTGATTCCAAAGTTTTGCACAACACTGTGTGTAATGCAGCATGATTCCAAGTGCATATGGCACCTCCTAGTCATTTAATTTTCATGGTTGTGTTCTAACTCGCATTCAGGGTGCAAATCAAATGCCCAATAGAATTAAGCAACAGCAGAATAGCATAAAGGAAAAAACTGAATATTTTATAAATATTAAGCAAGTATTTCATGAAAATGAACCAAAAACATTTTTACACTGCAAACCTTCAAGCTCCATTACAAATTTCTTAATTTTTTACAGAAAAGTTTTGCTTACTAATAATATCAAATTACTGCAAAATTGGTATAAAAATCAGATTATGGAACCAAAGCAGACCAGTTTTGGTGGTACTCAAGGATACCCAGTCACCACAGAGCTCAGTTTGGAATTCAACGCATATGGCTTCTGGCACCCACGAACTCTGCAGTGAAAGGTCAATGGCAAACCAGTCGGCCAGTATATATTTATCAGCATAAGTGCACTAAACATTTATTTAGCACAGCTGTAAAGAGGCAGCAGACAGAACAATCAGTGATGTAAAATTCCCCTTAGCATCAAGGCATCTCGGTAACTTTTCAAACTTTCACAGAAAATATAGCTAATTAGGTGAGTGGTAGACAAAGCAAAAACATCATAGTCAGAGCACGGGCTGTCACAGAATTAGTCCAGAGGGCATTGGGTTGTGTCTACTCCAGCTGTCGTTTTATGTTGGATGCTGCTTTGGTTTGGATTTCCCAACTGGCAACCATGAGGCAGAGGATTCTGGCCCCAACCTAAGCTCTGGAGAGCAACAGCTTTATCATTTTCAATAACAGATACACGAAAACTACATTCCCGTTATGCAGAGCTTGTCATGGGCCAGAACAGCTACACAGGTGATTGTCACGTAAAGTCACGACAGATTTATTCTAGTGTACCCTCACAAGAATTGTTTCCAGTAAACAGCAGAAACACAACATTTACAGGTGACAGATGGATTTTCAGATGACCAGGCGTAGTCCTGCCCTATCTGGCAAGGGTCAGTTTTGTAAATTTAGTTAATTCTATTGTTTATTCATCACACAAACACAATTAATAATAATATCATTATCCCTATTACGAAATTACAAGATATCAGTAACCAACTGACTTTGCATACCACACTAGGTTGGTTAGGTCTAGTAGTCAGTCAAAGCCAACCAGTGGTAACTGGTTTCCCAGATGAACCCACCATAGACTGGCTTCTCATTTCTCTGACCTACCCAGTTTGGATTGGTAACTGGTAATGATTTGACAACAATGTCATCACTTGAAGAGACCATCAACTGATGCTTTATGCATTATGATAACGGCACTACAGAAGTCATCCGGGGGGTGTCGATGGGGGACAAGACCCCACCTTTAAGAGTGGGGGATACACCACACATTTGCCCCCCCCCCCACATTTTGAAGAAACACCAAAAAAGGTCAACAGTTTTTTTTCATGCATGATCTCTATTTTGACCAGATCAGTTCTAAATTGTCCCCCCCTCACCTGTCAAACAAGATCGCCACCATGCCTAATATTACCTGCTTAAAATGATCTTGTTGTTCCTAATGAACCACTTAGGCTTGTGAGCACAACACTTTCAGAAGTACTGAATAGGTGCTATATTAAGCATCTACATACATACATGCATATTACATACATACATACAGTATTAGAAGCACTGACTTGAAGAACAGGAACAGATACAAGCAAATTGGCCACAATACTTATCCAAATGTTGTTAGAAGCATTTACACATAATTACCGGTAGTCATTGCATTGCATGACATTTAAACAAAGAGCCCTTTGTGAAAGACGAGTCAAAGCAAGTGACTTCAGCCTATATATAGAGACTATGTCTGTTTTCCAGACACACGGTTTCATACGATTATAAATATAAGTTTGTCTGTTTCTGTCTGATAATTTTTTAGGTAAGCATGTGCAGAGCAGACATTGTTTACTAAATATGGGATTAATTACTTACTTTCTTACTAAGGACAATCAGCAAGAAGTCATTGGCTATGGATACAGCAAGACTTCTAAATATGATCATACACATTGTAGTACCACATATTACCTCATCAGACTGACCTTGTATCACTGATCTGCTTTGGAGACAGGTATTATTATTAAGAAGCTTTTATATAAGGTGATCTACTCAGGAAAGGTATTTTATATTGTCTTATGCTATTACTTGTGCTTAGGCTTTACACTGAAATGGTTGAGACTTTTACCTGTGAAGTTAAAGGAAAACGAAATTGGTTTCTCTTAAAATAGTATACTTTGAGATCTCATAGCCAACTGAAAATAAAGCGATAACAAGTAAATCAAATGCTTAAATGTGTATTTCTAAACTTATTAGCACCCATATTCAGCAAGGACAGCATATAGACAGCAGCATTGTCAGTTGGAAAAAACTCTTATATTCTTAGACAGTATCGGACTTAGTATTCAGTAGAATAGGCTCATGGTACTTAGTTTCACTAGAAAAAGTATTGCTGCACATCAGCCAAAGATGGCAAGTTGAACCAATTTTTCCAGATGGGAATATTCCAGTTGCATCAGTGCAATGCATTAAACCAAGTCCCAAGACAACGGTGTAAATTACAGCAATGTCCCAACTTTGAAATGGAAAAGAATCGACAAATGTTGAATATGAAATTTATGTCAAAAGCCCCCCAAAACATCAAAGTCTGGTGTCATTAGGGTCTTATTTGAAGGCACCACCAACACTCGATGTGTTACGTGTTCGGTTCAAGTAAAACTGCATTTAACTGATTTGAGAATTCGCCCAGAGCAGAGTCCTGCTAATGACTGCACACAGCGCGACTCAGCGAAGATGAGGAAGCAATTGCCACTTTGTATATTCCTAAGGGAAATGGCAACTCGTGGGCAATCGGGACTCAGGTCAAAGCCACGGCCATCAGACGACCACTGCTGCTGCCAAGATCAAAGCGCCACAGGGCAGCTGAAATAACTGCTGCTGTGGTAAACGAGTTAGGACCTCACGGCAAGACAGACCGTTTCTGACTCGATCGACTTCGGCAGTTGAGAATACTCTGGCAGTTTCTGGTTCCATGTAAGAACGGGGCCAATAACTTACAACTTACTACAACAGGCAATCAGCCGATAGTGGCAGAAAGAACACATGCACTTCGATTAAACGTTGCTACTGCGCTTCAGTTATTTCGTTTGGTATTCATTGCTGTTGCATAATGAAGTGCCAAATTCACACAACACTCTAGAATTTGAATTCATGCAAAAAGTTACGAGTGTCTGGCAGGTCTCTTTTCCACACAAGTAAAACGGGTTGCAGAAGTTGGTGTTTACACATTTTGTGAAACAGTAATCATGATCATAATCATATTCTAGATTTACTCAATGAATAGAAACCAAGTACGGCAAAATAGATTATTTCAAGAAAAATGCATAGATGAGAGAGCTGCCTGACATCTGGTTTCAGGTCAAGATCCAACTGATAAAAGTTCAAGACCAAAGAAAGTTTATCAATTTAATTGTTTGAGCACATGAAAACCTTTCTCCACAATCTGCAGCATCCTGACTGTAGAAGAAAACCTTTGCAGATGTCAGTCAAAAGGGAAAGTCAATTCTGATAATGTGATATTCAATAAACCAGTTGAATATCATGTAATAAAACATTTATACAGTGCCCCTTAAGAGCCTCTGAGAGGCTCTTAATACACATCTGTCATGGACAACTTGTACAACCTACTAACATTAAAGCCATGTTTCTATCTATATGAGAAGAAAATGGTGTTGCTGCAAGAAAGTCAAACATCTTACATTAACTGACTTTTCACTGCAACTTTATGACCTGTTGGGGAGACACTGATCCGATTTCCTCCACAAGAACAATTATACCACAGCAAATGACGTACTGAACCTGAACCGGAACCATCCATATGGAACCAGAAACGGAAAGATAGCAATAGTCAAGGCACTTTCTGATTATGATGATGCTGATTATTATTGTTATACAGACATTTTAATTTCAGGCTCTCACAGCCTGGACTGCCACAGACTCTCTCTCAGTCATGCTTCAAGGAACACTGCAGTTTTAAGTCCTATTCTAAATCAATCGACTGCTCGTGGTTTCGGATGTCAGGCGGTACGCTGTTGCAGAAAGATAGCCCAGTAACGGCAAAAACTCCTTGAACCATGTCGTCTAGTTCTCATTGCTGGAACGTAGAGGTTGCTTTGAGTTGCCAAATGCAAATGACACCGGTTGTAGAATGAAGAAATAGGCATGCACAATCTGATGAGGTAGTCTGAAGCCAATTGCAGACGGTAGTTGTAGACCAGTAACCCCATGTTGCAATTTATTCGATCGCTAATGGGAAGCCAATGAAGTTCATCACCTATAGTTTCAGTGATGTGGTCACACTTCTGCTTACATGTGATTGGCAGGCAGCAGCATTCAGAACGGACTGTACCCGTTTCAGGTGTGATGAGACAATGCCAGACAGAAAGTATTGTTACATTAGACAAAGCACCTCGTTGTGACCGCTTGGCAGCATTTAGTGAAGTGATTTAGATGGTGGTAGAAGCATGCAGAAGGTTTAATGTCAGTGCACTGAAGTTTGTGAAGCTGCTGGTGTGTAGCACAACACAACGCAAACCGGGTCTTATCTGTGTTCAGCCTAAGGCGATTTGACCTCATCCACAGCTTCTCAAGGACTTAATGAATGTTAATAGGGAAGTGGACCGTGTTAGAAAGGAAGTGGCATCTGTGTGCTGATACAATTATGTGGCATCGGCATAGGACTGGACACAAATGCCCTGGCAGTTGGCAATGGTGATCACGTCAGCTGTCTGCAGTCAGAAGAGAATTGGTCGCCGCACACTTTCTTGTGCAACGTCGCAGGTGACAGATGCACGAGGCGACCATTGAAAAAGACGGTATATATTCTTAGCAAAACGCTACTTCCTCATAGCCACATCGAACTTAAACACTTGAGCATTACATGTAGTTGTATAGGGAACTCTAATCAGTGACACACAGCTCTGTTCATTCCAGGCACAAAACCTAATAAATATTTAGTGTACTCCTAATATTAACAGTACTTATTATTATTACTTTAAAAACTACTTTTTATCAAATCATTATATGTCATTATATCATTATATCAAGTCGCTGTGTCAAGTCATTGTATCTTGTCATTACAAGTCATTATACGTTACATTCATCTGGTTGCTCAATTTCACATTTCTTACAGTTTCACAACTTCAAGACAATAGTTTTTCACATTCCAGTAAGCATTTCATTTTGCATTAAATTTCATGAATTAAATACTTCACTGGGCAGTAGCCATAACATTGGACAAATTGCTGTTATCCACCCACCTGGTGCGATACATTTATCTCCTTCACTTTTAAATCTAGACAACCTGAACAATTCTTTTTGCTATCAGTGAGCAAATACACATGATACACACAAGTCAGTTGGAACCTGAGGATTTCTGGTAATCCTAGCTGCAATATATCACATTCCAGATCCATTCGGCAGAGCTACAAACAATGGTATCTGCTTTGCCTGCAGATAAACACGAATTATCACTAAATCTGCACCCAACTTTAAAATCGATCTGCCTCCACAGATTTGATCAGCATAAACATCAACAGAAGGTATATGCCGTAAATTCTGCAGACAACAAATGTGAATGATGCGAGCAAGTTACGAGTCGAGTCACATAAACTAATCCCAGCTGAACCGACATTATTTGCAGCGACCAATATCATCATCGTATAAATGTACTGATAAATGTGCAGAATCATGACCCTTGGATGCTGCATGATCACTGTCAGCTGCCAACATTGTCCTGTCAAATGTCAGCACACGTTTCCGGGCTTCATGGCATTTGTCTATCACAGCATACAACGTTTCCAGGCCACACTGGATCACTGAAGCGCTGTGATCTGCTGTAGCTAACATTGTTTTGAATTTTGTCCCTTTAGAATAAGAATCTAACAGTGGACAGAGTACAAAGCAGTGACACTACAAAATGTTGGCAGTAAGCAAACAACACCAATGACAAATGAAAATTTACTTACATATTGTTTAAATAAATTGCAATTTATTTAAACAATATTGAATTTAAGAAATTGAACTGGCATAGAGTGCAAGCAGCATCCTAATTTTCAACTGTCCTATGTAGTATTAAACTGCTACATTTATGTCACACTTTTTACAATAATAAGCATCTTATGACAAATGACAATAATTATACCCACTTGAAAATTTCATGGTTCTGTCTTTACTCGTATATCTTGTTTTACTTAAATCTTTACTTATATCTTGTCTTGCCATGTGGCTCATGACATATTGCCAGTACAGAGGACGGCTGTCCACTCTAATGCATGAAAACACTGCTCAGATAAAGAATGGACTTAAGTAAAGTTTGAAGAACATTCCCTTTCCTCACAGGATCGACTTCTCTGAACAACTGTTGATGAAACTAATTGCAATCCTAATTATAAACTCCAAGTTTCTAACAGCGCTACTCGAAAGCCAAAAGCAGGGCACTGGCTTATTCATGAGTACTGCATCGTGTCACACGGGTTGTCCAGAGATATCCGGTGGCGGTTCAAGTCTGGCTGCCAGATGGACCAGAGAGAGGAGGCAGAGCAGCTGCTAAGGTAGTTTTCGCTAAGGACGAGAAAGCTTGGAATATGGAGGATTGGATGAATTAGGTAGGAATTCTTTAAGAGGTGGGGCCTTAATTTAGAGTGGAAAGTCTGTGGGGTGATTAGTAGCAGAGCCACAGAGAGAGAAAAGTTTTGTTGAGCGACAGTTTCAGTAGGGGAACTGAGAATCTGAGAATTGCGGTTGAGCAATGATGTTCATGGGGAAACTGAGAATTTGTTTTCAGTTGCAACAATTTCACTAACATTGCTGTTGCTTCTTTGATCCTCACACTTTCTGTCTAAATGGCTGTGACTAAATGACCGTAAGTATTTAATGCAGTTTTACTTAAAACGTCCATAATGAAGCCTTGTATATTATAAAAAATAGCAGCACAACAAAAGTTTTACATTTAGATTAGATGTCTACTATAATTCACATAACTACACATCATATAATTATAAGAGTGCTCAGAAGCAACTGGTACATCGTTATCCCTCTGCCATGCCTGATATAAAAATTGAGCTTTTTCAGTTCCTTACAGTGTTGGCTGGTGCAGTGCATCAATCAAAACTGATGACCAATGAAATCTATTTCCCGGTTATGCTCAGTGGAAGAGCATACTTGAGCTGGTTGCTCTTTTAAGCTCAGGTATGAGTAAAGTAACTGTTTGTTCATTACAAACCTCTGTCAAATTAGTGGATCGTGTGTCACAATCTTCAGAGCTCCCGCACATCTTTCAGCTCAAAGCATTTACAGCTGCAGCTGAGATGATTAGAACAACAAACTAAAGAAACGTTCTTGCACACAAGATCAAAGAATTACCCGCTCTGCATGTGGCACCTGTCGCAGATCAAAGCCATCCACTACATCAGGTAGGCTGGATATGTCCCAAAGTACAGCCATGGCTACAAAATCACTGTGTGACTTCCTACTATTGCAGTTGTAGTTATGCTGTTCATGATGGGCATGGTGTCCTCACTTGATGAGTGCATGTTTAACAAAAAGTGTGGACAATTCAGGGTTCAGGCACCAACCCTCCTGGCTGACCCTTTTACGCAAGAATTATCGGAAAGGGTGCTCATCCTTGCGTATAGATTAACGCAAAGCGAACGCAGAATCTAAATCTCAATTGAATAAACACTGTCCTCTGAATCTCTTCTGATTTATTGGCCAACATTTCAGCAGCCAATTCATTCATAATCTCCATTCAAGTAGTCGAGAGTCTCCATTCAGCTTTCTGTTATGGTCACTATCCCAACCATATATCGATATGAAATATCGATATATAAAATCTCCCATTACAGTACAATACCCAAAGCTTTCAGTGGTCCATGATCTAATTCTGTCGAATGTGTGCTGTAGGATCTAACGCACAGTAAATCACACAATGCCGGAATTTCTATCAGGCATTGGACAATAAACACATGGTCTGAATTATGACTAACTTGTTAAATGAGTTCAAATGTCCTGCTGTAAATCTCAGGCTTTTCCATTTATTACCTGAGTGGAATCCAAGTCAACTGCAGCTTATACAGCCTGACATTTGAATGATACGTTTATTGTTAACTGTTAGGACTCATATGAGCTGAGCGGACACATACTTCCAGGAATTTCTAATTCAATATAAACTATGGCTAACTTGACTTTTGACCAGGAATCTGTCTGTCTATCTGACCACGGTTACCACAAAAAGTCCTTAAAAACTCTAGACAATTGTACACATAATGCGCATATGTGCAAGCCGGCAATATGTCTGGACATTTATATATTGCCCCATAAGTATCTCTCCAGAGCACTGATATACATGACAGACAAAAAGCTTAATCTTGAGACAAGCCGAAACCACAGGTAAGTGTATAATTTGTGTACCTGGACAGTTTAATTGCAACCTCTTCAGAACCCTTCACATGCTCTGAAACTCAGCTGTTTAGGTTCAAATCTAAGTGAGGATAAAAGTTGAATTCCATAAAATTCATTATAATTTTGTGACATGAGCATTTACATCTGGATGATGACAGCTAACGAGTCTGACTTTTGCCTCTGTGTGTGTGTGTGCATCGATTTCTGGTGGGTCGTGCAAAATATACAGTTGCTCTTGAACCGAGAAACCTGCAGAGAAACGCTGTTCAGTTGTTTGACTGCCACTCAAAGGCACTAAAAAGATCCTTTTGAACACCTAAGACGCTACAGTCCACTTACATCAGACAGGTACTGTCAACAGCACCGTGCAAGAAACAAGTAATTACTTCACATTGAATACCTTAAGCAATCAGCCTACACGAACGTTGTGTTAGTGTAGTGAAGTTGCCACTTGGCGCTGCCAGACATTAGGAGCCTATTAACAGACAAACAGACCGGAAACTGTTACTTTCCTTTGGCTGCAAACACGCATCTTGTATCTGCAAGTGTGAATAACCTGTGGCTCTCTCTCTCGAAAGTTCTGCGTGTAGCGTAGTCTCAAGACGCCGACACCTTCTGCATTATTCCGTCTCCAAGCCAAGATCAATACCTAATCAGCTTCAGCAGCTGTCTTGTCTTCAGCTGTTAGCCACTCCATCAGTCAATTAACACCACTTCCTGTTGTAGCAGCAGCAGCAGCAGCAGCGAGAGAGATGGGGCAATCAACACCTCCAGGTGCACACCGCACAAAGGTGGACAAACACAGCCATACCAACTAACAGAAACACACTCATACACACAGACATCCAGACAGACACGAGACAGATAGGCACACACGTCAGCATACACAAACAAATGAAGAGACAGAAGGACTGGAACAAATTCCAGAGCACAGTAATGCACCTTTATTGACTATTTATCTAAATATATCTGGTTATTTAGGAAGCACCCTTTGAGAACCTCTAAAAGATATTAATTACACGTGCTGCCACAGAAATGGACAAAAAACAAGACAGCAACAAATAACAATTGCAATTGTCTTCTGTTGTTCTAATCAGCTAATAACAAACAAAAACAACAAAACAGCAATTAGTGGAAAAGTCATCATAATTAGTGGCTAGTCTTTACAGACAGCAGCACCCTTCCCTCAGATTTAAAATCCTTCAAGCTCAATTCTACCAAAACAAAAATGGAAGCACCCTTTGAGAACCTCTAAAAGATATTAATTACATGTGCTGCCACAGAAATGGACAAAAAACAAGACAGCAACAAATAACAATTGCAATTGTCTTCTGTTGTTCTAATCAGCTAATAACAAACAAAAACAACAAAACAGCAATTAGTGGAAAAGTCATCATAATTAGTGGCTAGTCTTTACAGACAGCAACACCCTTCCCTCAGATTTAAAATCCTTCAAGCTCAGTTCTACCAAAACAAAAATGTACCAAAATCAGAAAATCAATAAACTAAGCTTTGCAATGAGTTTACAGTATGCATTTGCTCATTTCATAAATTTCAAAGGAGAAGCGATCAGGTGCAAACCTCCGCAGTAAGCATCAGGTTTGCGTAAGGAGACCGTGTCTGAGAGATCCTAAGGTCTGCCAGGTCTCGAAAGGAGATAATCCATATTTTATCTGCACTGACGGCGCAGTTAAGTCGCTCAGCATGGCTCGATGGACCTGTCAGGAGGCGGACTTAATCTATGCGGATGGACTGGCTGATAATTCTGCCGTATTGCAAAAGCCAAACCGAGTGTTGAGCAGCTGAAGAATAAAGGATCAAATTTTTAAGCTGACAAACGAACGGCCAGGTGCCCGCGACTTGTTTCCATGCATTTAGACACCGAAAGTGGTCTAAACATTTTAGCGGTGGCCTCTTTCGGCATAACCAGCAATCCTCAGCACATTCCGGCAATTACTTGCTCATAGGGAGTTAATAATGTATGAGCGGACGATAGATCTTCTGGCTGCCAACAGCCAATGGTCAAGGCTGTGTGTCCACGCTTACGTGAAATATTGCAGCCTGATGCAAATGACAACAACAGCCGTGAAGTGTAGATCTGCTCGGTTACAAGGCAGCAAACAATAAGCTTACTATAGCATAGTTGCAACTTACAGCACTTCCCGTGGATAAATTCCGAAAGGGTAATAAAATGCGCAATGTGATTGCTATATTATGCTGATTAGTCAGCAAGTTTTAGGCATGTGTTTGCAACGGATATTTCTAGGAAGACACGTCGAAGATTTGTTGGGTTGTTTACTTCATTGTGCAAAGTTTGATCATGCACTTGCAGCTTCTGGCTGAGCCTAGCTGACATGGAGTGATCACGAGTCTCAGGCTGTTAGATGCGTCTAGCGGTTAAACATAGAATGCCTGAAGCCTGAAAGGGGTGGTGTGACGTCAGCTGATGTGTAATCTATCACATAACGCTGACATTGTGATGAGTCATGGGACAGTTTAGACCAGTTTGATCTGGTCTGTTGACTAGGCCTATAAAAGGCACATATATCCCACATGCATCATTGACAGAGCGCAAAGATTTGGTACTTGTCATATACTTTTGAGTAGCAGACGTTCGTGATAGATTTAATTCTTATACAATCAAAGACTGTGTGTCTTATCTCGAGTTACTGTACAAATCAGGTGAGTTAGCAGTCCGAAGCCCCAATTGTGTGACAACTTTGAAAGTCATTGACAGGCTACATAACAGTTCTGTTACAATTGCAGTTACAATGCTACAATTCTGACAAATGACAATAGAAAGTTTAACCAGTGTCAATAACAGCCAATCTACATAGGCATCAATCACAATAGCATGCACTTTGACAATAATTATATCATCACCATTTTTCGGTGGTCGGGCTATCCACCTGGAATAGCCTCCCTCAGATCTCAACTGGCAACTGAATAAAATGACCTAGTGACTGGGTTAAAACTGGTATGAACCAGTTTGTACAATGGGGGCAGAGTAGACCAACGAAACCCAACCAAAGAGAAGGATTTTGAATTTGATTCTGTTCTCAATATGGAGCCTGTCGAATGCATTCACATGTGCTGAAATGGGAGAATAGTTTGGTAGATTGGCCACTAGCTGAGCGCCACAGAACTTCAGAACAGTTTGAAGCAGAGAGATGTAATCTGAATTTCGTTAAGCATGGCAGGATTAAAATGGCAGTAGTCCAAGTGGGTCAGGATGAAGAAATGAAACAAGGCCATTGCAGAGCTGAATGACACGTTTTGCTGAATTGACCAAATCTGACGAAGCTGGTAGAGGCATGACTTGCATAGCAAATTCATGCAGTCAGGCATCACAATTTCTCCATCAATGAGTACCAAGGTCCCAGGTGAGGTGTTGAAAACCCAGTCCAGGAATAGCGACAGGAGCCCTTCTTCGTTCTGACTGTGCCTACTGAGTTGCAGCACTAAAATATTGTGCTCTGGCTGGGTTGAGTTGAGATGATTAGGTGGCATTAATGCTTGTACCTCCATCACGGTATTCAGCACTGATGTAAGACTGGCAAGCGTATCCGATGGCTGACAGCTGGCATAAAGCTGAACGTCATCAGCTTATAGATGGACCCTTATCCAACGTGTCTGCCAATATTTAGGATTAAAGACACCCATGAATGCCCCAAAAACAATACATACACATATATGCTGTTACGATAATGCACGAGGCATCAATTGACTGTCACTCCTAAGTGAAACTAATTCATATATCTCGCGCACTGGGAGCACCTCTGAATGGTCTATACCGCGAGAGGCACTTTATAAATGCTCATATACAATACAAAATACAATACAACAAATTACAAAATTAAAACAAAATTTTATCTCATAATTCATATAACATTATTCTTATAATCTAATCAAAATCTGTGGGATCGCAACTGGATTTTCTGCTGATTTTGGCTGCAGTTTCACTTACGAGTGCCAATCAACTGATGCCTCATGCATTATCGTATCAGCACCACAGAGAGGTAGAAATTAAAGTACTCTTAAATTACTCTAAATACAAAAATCAACAGACAGTAGAATAGTAAAAAAAAGAATATCCAACAGTGGATTCAGCACGACCACCATCAAACTGTTTGTAAGCCTCCAGTGTACTCCCACGATAATCCTAATTAAATCTAAAGTACGCTAATATAATCCAAATAGCAAATGAGTCCCTAGTGAAGAATGATCTGCAACAGATGCAGTTACGCTCACTTGGGATCATTAACACAAAATGCACGCATCGCAGAAAAATGATACTCTCCATAAAAAATTCATTAACAACAGACAACAGAAACATGGGTGTTGCTGACGATAATTACCAGAAACATGCATAATAAATATCGGAGAGTGGACGGCTGCTACTGGCCGGTAATAAATCGATCAATGACAGCAGTTCACGTTCACTCACTTGAACACTGACTGTCCATTTTTGTGTCCCCACATTTTCAAAATATCCCTTTGGAACAGGAAACACCATGTGGGAAGATCTCAAGCAAGCTCACCGTCAGCCTCTGCAGACTACAGAATGTATGTATGTATGTGCGTACGTATGTACGTATGTATGTATGTATGTATGTATGTATGTACGTACCATATGTGTTTAAGTATGTATATATGTATGCATGTGTATATGCATGCACATATATGTGCTGCATTATGCATGTATGTATTTATTCATGTGTGTGTATACCAGTATATCTATTTAACATATAGAGCTATGAGTAAAATGTTTATGGATTTTAAAGCGAGTCACTTTCCATGTATAATGTCCAAACGTCTCAACATCGTACATTTATGTATAAATATATATATACATAATGGTTTATATGTAGTACATATGATATATACATATATATAATTCTAATGTTTAATCTAAGGTAAGCTGATCCAGTGATCTAGTATGAATAACAAATTTCTCAGAGTTCCCTAGTGAAAAAAGTGACACACGCACACACACACATAATATATATATATGTATATATATATATATATATATATTATAGGCATGTGTATGTATTAAACATCTATACATCAGAATCTTGTACTGGACAAGACAGATGACATTACAGTTGCACCAACAATGACCAGAATGTCACAATCCAAAAAGTTACGTTTAGAAGATACTGCCACAAGAAGAAGATGCCAGAATGAAATGACACTAGATGCCTCCAGGAAACAAAAGCAAGGACAACTTGTTCGCATTAAAGTACAGCCATTGTATGCCAAATGACACATCTTGATGGATCCCGCATCAGTTCAAACTGACATCGTGAAGATTATTAGCGAATATACATCACAGATACTTTTAACACAGAATGTACATTTTAACAAAATGCCAATCATATTAAATCAGAATTCTGTTGCTTAGTTGCGTAAAACCTTTCAAAGGTCCCTGTTACAAACCTCTAAAAGATGCCCTTTAAGAACATCCCAATGACACCTTTTAAGAACATCTAAAAGATGCCCTTTAAGAACATCTCAATGACACCTTTTAAGAACTTTTAAAAGCATATTTTAAGAAAATTGCACATTTGAAAGGTTCTTAAAAGTCACCATATGGTTGTCTAGTTACATACACACAAACATTCATCTGTACGGATTGCATGACTTTTATTCACATGCCAGCCATGAATCGTGTTGCACTAAAGTGCTACATAAATTTAAACATTACATGCTCAACAAGGTAGTAGGATAGCCAAGAATCCAATAAAGAATTTACTATTTTGCATATCTAACATAACATTAATACTGAACAGAGAACATTTAACAATATGTGTAATACTGAACAGAGAACATTTAACAATATGCGTAATACTGAACAGAGAACATTTAACAATATGCGTAATACTGAACAGAGAACATTTACTAATATGTGTAATACTGAACAGAAATGTTTGTGAAAATATGTGTAATACTATACAGAGAACATTTAACAATATTTATGTGTAATACTGAACAGAGAACATTTAACAATATGTGTAATACTGAACAGAGAACATTTAACAATATGTGTAATACTGAACAGAGAACATTTAACAATAAATATTATGTGTAATACTGAACAGAGAACATTTAACAATATGTGACTTGCTCTGGCAAAAGGAGGCAGAAGTTGCCAATGATAAAACAAGAGAAATTAGCCAAAACACCAATCAGGTGCAAATTTTTCAATTATCAGTTTTTGCATATATCAATAAATAAGATCTTATATTATATGAAAAATATTGATTTAATAATATTTCACCTATTTCATAAGAAATTTAATAAGTTTTTGTGATTGATAAAAAATATTCGAGAATTTAAAATTTTGGGGGACCAGTTTCAAGAGTATTTTACGGCCATCAATCTGTTAGGAATACCATGTGTAATACCTCATTGGAAAGTTTATGCATTCAGCTTGCTAAAAAATAGCCTCATTTGGCATGTTTCCCATAGTGATTTCCATAAGTTTAAGGTTAAAAACACTGAAACTTTACAATTTATGTTTAGTTTGTATTAAGATAATAAACTTTACATGCGTTTTTCTCGAAATTGTACTTCCGAGTACCAAAACATTCTAAACTTCATATCTCTGGAACCAATAAAGATAGAATAATAATTTTTTCAATATTTTAAACAGAAATTATTATTTATCATTTCAAGCCCAAAATATACTAAGCTAAATTTTTTGACAACAGCCTCCTTTTGCCAGAGCAAGTCACGTATGTGTAATACTGAACAGAGAACATTTAACAATATGTTTAATGCTGAACAGAGAACATTTAACAATATGTGTAATACTGAACAGAGAACATTTAACAATAAGTTTAATACTGAACAGAGAATGTTTGACAATATGTGTAATACTGTAACTCATGTACAGCGCCCTTTTCTTAGGCCTCAGCTGCACGACAGCGTTATATAAATCATCTTAGTATTATTGGTAGTATCATTATTATTAAATGTTACTTTGTTTCAACAAATGCTTAATTAAAAAAATTCATTCTTTTAGCCACAGCAAGAACTGTCATAGAGTGTGAATAAACATGCATAGAACCAACGAAAGAAGAAATCTACACTGAGTTCAGGGTAACATAGAAGTTGAAAACCTCCACTGAAGGTGGAGGTCTTACTCAAAACCAACATAATTACTGGCAATTTTAACTGCTAACCGATGGGTATCTTCTTCAGAAATGTAGGCGACAATCCTGCTACTGAAAATAGTACTGGCATTGTCCAGATCGTCAGCATGGACAACGAAGTCATTGATGTATATGGAGACATGGCTAATCCCAATCCATAATAAAAGCTGTGCAGCAGGTCGTAAAACTATCACCGCCCATTCCGAACACAAGTAATCCTTTGGAAAACATTACATGGCGCCTTGTCCTGCAACAGATACAACAGAATGGCACATTTTCAAAACGGTTTCCAGTGTTGTGAACCTATTTATCAGACTGAATCCAAAAGCACATCATCGAACCAAACTTACTAATAAAATCAGTGACCCAACCAAAGCGCTAACTGGCATGGGCTCAAGCATCCTCTTCTTCAGCAAAAGGCTGCAGATGAAATGCAAACTGCACATACACCAGATTTTTATGTAGGCCTACATGACAAATAAGTAGTACACAGTCGTAAGAAACTGGAAAAAAGTTCGACAAATATTAAGACGTTTAGCAGTATGATTCAAGAAGACATCTTAAATTAAAGAACACACATAACACTACATACATGGTGAATACATACAGGATGTTACTTGTAGGGGGTAACGATGGAATTTCACCATTCGCCGTTCACACAATCTTTTCACTTCATGAACTGTGGTCCACATCTCTAGGAAGAACTTGTTTTCCTCAATACTGCATATTTTAGATGTCCTTACAGAAAATGCACAGGAGGAACTGCTAAAGCACATAAACATGGTGGTGGTGTGTGCAATCTGGATTAAATAATAAACAAGGTTGGATTCAGTGAGGAGGGTAATCCGACATTCCCGCCATCTGAAAAGTCTATGAAAATGATTAAAAAGATTGTGAAAAAGGCTGACTGTATCTTGTTGTAATGCTAAATGTTTCTGAAAATAAACACAACTTCACCTCCAATAACATCTAGAAAAGAAAGAATGCCATACACAGAGTAGGTCTTAACCTACCCATGGAGTCTTAACCTTCCACTCTATTTTGGTGACCAAATCCCTTCCTTCCTTCCCTCACTCTCATCCCTCTCTCCCATTTTCACCTTTCAAGAGCAGTGCGCTCTAGGCCTCATTCACACTGTTCTACTAAGATACTGCTTAGAAGTTTTGGCCCTATTATGACATCCACTGTCAACCTCTCTCTCACTGAAGGCTCCTTCCCTGGCCGCTTCACGCATAGTTAACCCTCTTCGTAAAGTGCCATCTTTTCCTCTTTGGCATCAATCAAACTATAGCCCCATATCTACTCTAAATTTCTTTTCCAAAATCATGAAAAACGTCGTATAAATCACTGAAGTAGTCCGTTTATATCACATAAACTTTACTTTTACCTTCCTTCTCAACCTGCTCATTGCGTATACCACTCCACTGAAACGGCGCTGCTTACTGTTCACATTCACATAATTAGCTCCATTAATTATTATTACACATTTTATTATGCAACACTATCTAATGACCAAGCACCAATCGATGGCACTGAGCAATTGTGAGCAAAGGACATGCTTAAGGTTCCTGCACAGTAAACTATCTCAAGGGAAGCTCAAACCCGTATTCTCCGTGCTACAGGGCGAGCGTTCTAACCAATCAGCTGTGGGGCATGGTGGCTCAGTGGTAAGTTCGGCGCCTTGTGACCAGAGGGTTGCAGGTTCGAATCCCACTCTAGCCGCTGCGTACGGACCTTGAGCAAGTCCTTCACTCGCGATTGCTCGTGGCGCTTCGGCGTGAAAACTCCGACACAGTATCAATGCTGTAGTCGGGAGCGCCTCTGAGTAGTAGTTGACTTAAGGAGGCGCTATAGAAATATCCGAAATAAATAAATATTCCATCATTTCCTTCTCTGGCCATGTTAAACAGTATGCAAATCATCTCTCTTTCATATTTAGGATATTTACAGAATCATATCTTTCATGCCTCAAACTGTCTTAGTGTCTTAGTCTCATTTACAACTGCTCTGGTTTCTTGTCATCTCAACTACTGCAACTCACTTCTCATTGGGATTGTTGAAAGAGATTTTGCATAAACTGCAAATGGTTCGAAATTCTCTGGCAGGAGCCATAACAAAAACACATAACTATCAACATTTTACACCAATATTGCATTCACTACACTGGCTGCATATCGAGTAAAGATATTTTTAATCTGTCTTAGAGTTCACAAAACATTTCATTCAAATTAGCCAACTCAACTTTTTACTTTGCTCATCCTTCATGTCATCGAATATTGCAATTGATCATAGGATATCTAGATATTGCTGTGCCTCATGCCGAACCAATATTACTCATCTAGAGTGTTCTCATAGTTCTCTGTTGTAATTCAGTACAAAACTTAAAAACTCATCTAACTCTTCTTGCTTACTCTCAGTATCTATCGCTCTGTAACACACAGAGTCAGAAACTGTGCATTGTTATTCTCTATCGACAGTAGTGACAATGCCCCCTGGGGCTAATATCGATGTTGCTGCTATCACTGTTGCAAGGAAATGCCATCTCCTCTAAATTCATCTCATGTTCAGGTGCAGGCTCTGTTGCAGCCGCTCCAGAATCTGAAGCCCTGCCTTATGTTGTGCACGCATGAATTGGTTCGTCTTTAGTAGCATATTAATGTCTTCATGCATGTCACAACTTGCCATATTTACTTGTGGCAGATGTTGCTGTCGTAGATTCAAAGATGGCGAGCTATGTCCTATGAAAAACTAGCAATGTTGTTTCAGTGTACTGTTAAGACATTAAAAAGAGAAACATTTTCTGCTATTTTCAGTATTTAAATGAACAAGAGAAATTTTCATACAAACTAGAGAGTCTACTTACAGGTCCCCTAGCAACTCGGAGAAAACTCAGTTTGGTCAATGGTCATAGTGGCAGCTCTGCCCTCGTCAGATGTGTCCTGAAAGCGGGAAGTGGCAAAAAACTGCACTGTCCATCCCCGCCTGCGTCTCCTGAACCCAGAAAAGGATACACAAAATGACGACGCCCTCGGCCGGCTTTGAGACATTTGCGCCAAGCTGACACCCGAGGTCAAGGTCATGCGGAGGACGCCAGATGGCGTTCAAATCACCATGGTGATGAGTTGAGGCTCCTGAATGGAGCTCAAACCATACTGAACAGGAGCTTTTGTTCCTCTTCACAGTGGTGTGCCTGGCTGGTAGTTTTTGGTTCAGAACCCCGGA
This sequence comes from Allolobophora icterica, assembly GCA_963556255.1. NCBI lineage: Eukaryota > Metazoa > Annelida > Clitellata > Crassiclitellata > Lumbricidae > Allolobophora > Allolobophora icterica. The sequence goes on from OY744605.1 coordinate 50,421,362, forward strand.
TAAGTGTCAAACAACACAGATTATTTTCTAGGCCGATTTCATGATTTAGAGAAAGAGTAGCCCACACACGTAGCACAAATGTGTGCCATTTAATGCTAATTGCTTGCAAACCACAATGGGGAGCATACAACACTCCCCAATCCCCCCCCCAAGTCATTAAGGGTTCACCAACCAAGACCTCCTTAAGTTCCCTCCACAAAACCAGTACCCTGGCTACGTACACCAATGTCTGTCTAGATTCTGACATGCCACATCTGGTGCCTGGCAATGTCCTTCCAGCTTCCGTTCCCCTACCACGCAACTGACTGTTGTCTCACAGCGTCTTTCGACCTGTCACACCGAATGTAGGCTGGTACCATCCTTGGTTAACTAACTGTTCCAAATAAGGCTCCACTGTTTCTGTTGAACGACTGGACTTAGTAGACCGGCCTACTACCACGAGTCATACCACATTACCATAGGAACCAGAAACTTGAAATTCTTCAGTTCTTTGGCCATGGCAAGTGCGTCAGTTGGGATGTTTGGTTGTTTCAGAAAATTAGATCAATGCATCACAGAGGTCATGAACATGATTGAATTGCTAACGCTGTTGACTCATAACGCTCACCTTATATCACACAAGGGTTTCCATCTTAGTCTATACACGTTCTTTCAAATTTGAGTTATGGTATATAGGGGGCCTATATGTTCGGATGCAGCTGCCATTCTTACCAATTCAAATTTCAAAAATTGCGATCACAAATTTGGCAGTCTTCTACTATCTACAGTCCTGTTTGACTAAACACTTTGAACACGGTCAAGGTTTGTGTCACAATAGTCTTCCTCCAAGCAGTGTTCCCAAATAATGTCTCCATTCGAAGACCGTTTTGAAACAAAGTTTCCCCCTACTGAAACAGAACTTCCCCATCTACAATACAAAGTTGTCTCCCACTTTAACTCACCCCTTAAATTTCAGTTACCAATTTAATTTAAAACTTAAACTTTAATGTATAAATTATTTAAATAAAATAATTATTTCTGATTTTCTTCATTCAATTGGATATAAAATATATTGTTTTCGACATTACTTAACATGACTTAATAATGCAAATATGATGTGGGGCATACTTCTGCAACTAAAATGCAGAGGAGAGGTTACACATGTTGCTTAATTTAAAAAGCCTCTGATCAGAAGTAGACATTTCACTGGTGAAGAATTACATGCAGTTAAACAAGTTAAAATAAGTCAATATTCACAGCAAATGCATACTCGTTTCTGAATGATTTTGTAATCAATAATCCCTCTTTCCTAGTTACTCATTGGTATACTGGCTTCCTGATATCAGTAAGCACCGGTTTTACTGCTATTCTTGCAGATTAGGGCTACCATTCAACTGGTATTAGGTTATGACATTGACCATTTATTATTATTACCTACAAGTGGTCTTGGGCTAAGTTATTACCTGATATAAGGAGCACGAACTAATGTATGGAAATCTCTGTACTAGTTTCCTGATACAAGCTATCACTGACTACTGTGCAGGGCATATTTTAACTGTATAACTAGTGGGACAAATGTCCCAGTAGTCTTAGGATTTGTCCCAGTAGTTTAGGCTGATTTGTCCCAGGCAATGTATGTTTAAAGTATAACTAGTGGGACAAAATGTTGCAAGAGTTTTAAGATTTGCCCCAGTAAAACGCATTGTCAAACTTTTTCTGGAGACGAGTTCTAAAAAAAGTCATCAAGTTTTTTGGAGAGAGGAATTCCTAAAAAAAGGTCATCAACTTTTTCGGGAGATGAATTCCCCAAAAAAGGTCATAAACTTTTTCCGTTTTTAGAGGAATTCCTAAAAAAGTCATAAACTTTTTCTGGAGATGAGTTCCCAAAGAAAGTCACCAAAGTTTTTCAGAGACAAGTTCCAAAAAAGGTCATTAGACCCATGGCTGATTTTGTCCCAATAGTCTAAATTCCTTAAAATATGCACTGCTTCTGTGTGATTCTTTGATGCGAATTGGGCCCATAGCTCAACTGGTATTGTTAAATTACTGCAGAGCTATTATATCCTTGTTAGTCTCATAATGATTATTATTCTATTATGCTTATTACTATTAATATAACATAAATGAGAATTTGTAAAGTGCAACTACAAGGAAAAACTTATCAGGTAGTGCTCATGACCCGACAAGGAGAACCCTCATTCAAACAGAAAAGACTTCAAGCTCTTGCCGAACAGAGAAGGATATAGGCTGACTAGCTCAGCTCCAGTTTTAGGAGGAAGTTTGATCCAGGCCAGAGGACCAATGAAAGCAAAGCTTCTGTGCGGAGCTGTAGAGGAACGAGCTCGGGGACAAGAACAATGAAGGGACCTACAGCCAGGAACACATAAGGCAGAGATCACAGTGAGTCAAGATAGATGGGGCAATTATTCTTATTATTATAACTGTAATTACTATTATTATTTTTAGTTTTAATATCGTTATTGGCCTCCTGATAGGGGATAGAAGCTAACCTAGAGCTGTGATTTTGTTTATGCAGATAGTACTACCATTCAAGTTCAACTGACACTTGGCTAAGACATTGGTTGTTTATTATTGCCTGGTATTAGGAAGTCATAACCAATTAACGGAAACAAAGTATTGGCTACCTCACAGGAGCTTAATGCCAATGGCACTGGCTTTTCTACAATTCTTTTATGTAGATTAGGCCTACCCTATGATAAACTAGATAGAAAGCATTAAAACTAAAAAAAACTTAGCAGTGCTGCATTACAGAACCACCTCACCCAAATTTTCTCATTCTCCTTTCATCCTCTACTCACCTCCTTCAATGCTGCACTGATCATCGCTTTTTGATCATGTTTCACTCAACGTGAGTACCTCTACATTAAATTATATCATAATTCGGCTGATATGCAAAAATAAAACCGGACATTAATGAACACATGTGCTGCAGAACAAGCGAGGCCGACCGCGATGGTCAGAGCCAACGAGGCGGTAGGATGATGGATTGATTCTGAAGGATAACAACCGACTGAATCTGAATCTCCTTCGACTGCTCGGCATGCAGATGTCCGACAATTTCAGCAAATAGACGAGATAAATGCAGAAATCATCGTCTGCCTAATGCCACCTGTTGGCCATGCAGTGCCTGACCAATGTAAATGGTCATTAGGGGTTTAGTCAGAAATCCGCCTTCATTAATAGCTTCGTCCAACCTGCTCAAAGAACCAGCAGTCGAATAAAGATGCTACTCTGTGACACACGTGACACATCGCCCAAGTCACCAACCGTGATCACCTCCAAAAGATAGAAATATACATTAAGCAATAACCCTTTACTGGAGGAAGCTTCTATTAACTGGATGGGAAAACTGAAAATAAAACTTAAACAGATTATACTGGAATTTTTGTAGAGCCATCATATCACGATTGATTCCCATTCTTATTCCATATCACTTCCATATCAGTCCCATTCTTATTCCATATCAGTCTTCTAAAATATCCAATCTAATGACTTATATAATGTCTTCTAAAATATCCAATCTAATGACTTATATAATGTCTTCTAAAATATCCAATCTAATGACTTATATAATGTCTTCTAAAATATCCAATCTAATGACTTATATAATGTCTTCTAAAATATCCAATCTAATGACTTATATAATGTCTTCTAAAATATCCAATCTAATGACTTATATAATGTCTTCTAAAATATCCAATCTAATGACTTATATAATGTCTTCTAAAATATCCAATCTAATGACTTATATAATGTCTTCTAAAATATCCAATCTAATGACTTATATAATGTCTTCTAAAATATCCAATCTAATGACTTATATAATGTCTTCTAAAATATCCAATCTAATGACTTATATAATGTCTTCTAAAATATCCAATCTAATGACTTATATAATGTCTTCTAAAATATCCAATGTAATGACTTATATAATGTCTTCTAAAATATCCAATCTAATGACTTATATAATGTCTTCTAAAATATCCAATCTAATGACTTATATAATGTCTTCTAAAATATCCAATCTAATGACTTATATAATGTCTTCTAAAATATCCAATCTAATGACTTATATAATGCCGTTATCATATCTAATGACTTATATAATGCCGTTATCATATCTAATGACTTATATAATGTCTTCTAAAATATCCAATCTAATGACTTATATAATGTCTTCTAAAATATCCAATCTAATGACTTATATAATGTCTTCTAAAATATCCAATCTAATGACTTATATAATGTCTTCTAAAATATCCAATCTAATGACTTATATAATGTCTTCTAAAATATCCAATCTAATGACTTATATAATGTCTTCTAAAATATCCAATCTAATGACTTATATCATGCCGTTATCATAATGCATCAAGGCATCAATCGGCGAAATGCCAAAACAATATTCCAGCCGGTGAAGGATTGTATTATAATCAACTGCATTGAAAGCGACAGAAGATTGAGTAAAATGAGAGCAATTATCTTTCCTTTGTCCATGATCAAGCGATTGGAGACGACAAGAAGTGACAGTAATACAGTTTCAGTGTAAAGGTAATCACTATAGGCTGACTGGAGAGGAAATATAATGAAAGGAAATAATTCATGCAGTTTGCACCTAGCTTGTCCAGGATTTTGAAGATGAGGTTGAGAGTCGATGGTTTGACAGATCCTTACAAGAAGAAAGAGATGTCTTTTATGGAGGGCAAACTGTGGCAGCCATGAAGGCCTGTAGCTAGGAGACTGATTGACAGTGGATGTGATAATTTGGTCAACGACATCAAAGTTGTCTTTTAGAAGAGCAGTATTATACCGATGAGGTCTAGAGCTAATTGCTCATCAGAAGATGAGAAGATTAAATTACCAACCTCAGCCACAGTTTTTGGTTTGAGTAGCTAAGAGCCGGAGGAGGGGGCTTAAGGCTTGATGAGCCATCAAAGGAAAGAACATTAGGAAACCTGAGTCTGAGTGCCGAGATCTTTGTCTGTGAAAAAACTAACAAATTATCTGCCAGGTAAGAGTGCGGTGAATAGCACACCGCTCTACAGCACGTCATAGTGCAGTATCTTATTTACTGCATATCAGCAACTTTGGAGAAGAGCTTTCATAGACAATATGAGACCAAATACCTGGATTTGGCATGCAGCCACCCTCCTGTACTTAGTGGGAATGTGCCTGTAGCTTCTGTGGTGGGCAGTGACACCACAGTGGGAAGCAGGAATGTTGACTTTGAAGATTGGAACATTAAGCAATTTTCAAGGTCTGTAACTAATAAATGTGAAAAGTGATTTATGCCAGAAGGAACCTGAGCGGTATGAAATATGATCTGAAATATGCAACTCAGAAGCAGATCTTATGTATTTTTGCACCAAATCACGAGTTGGAAAGGAAATGTGCTGCATAAGATCAAAGCAGGCAGAAGATCCAAAGACATTTGTGAAGCATAGTTCAGAGTGTTGGTGCACATATTCAAAATAAAGTTATCACAGGTGCTCCTGACCTAAGAAGCTAAAACTACAATCAAACAGAATGGATATAAGGCTAGCACAAAGAATATCCATTTTGTCTGATCGTGGTTTCATGTTGTTAAGTGCCAATGATGAATTTCTCTTTATGTAGCACTATATAAATTTACAATTACAATTACGATTAAGTTATAACACACAGGTTCACAATGAAAGACACGGGGAATTCAAGGATTGACTAGAATTCTGCATAAAGTCAGAAAGTGAAAAAGAGGGAAGATCATAAACATCGACAAAGGTGAGGTGCACATCCCAGAATCCAGGGTAGAGATAAGGATTTCAAATGACTTCAGAAAAGCAAGCAAGCTTTAAGAGAGAGTGAGTCATGGAGGGAGCATCTAAACCAGCTAGTGCATATGGGCAAGGTCGATTTAGGAGAAAAAACAGGAAGATGTTCTCTCTGATACGAAGGAAAGTGTGTCAGACAGTTTAAGTCAAGTTTTCTTGAGAACAAGAAAATCCATTGAATGTGACAAGATGTAGTTTAAAGAGAAGAAGACTTATTCCAAATAGAATGGATCTTAAGGTTACAGAAATTATTGCTTCAAACGGCAGGGAGTACATGGCTTAATTCAATGTCACCAGAAAGACTGCAATAGGTATACTATGGCAGGCAAATCTGATGAGCTTTGGACTCGGCTGTAGATTTTGAGACAGGAGGATGGTGAAGGAATTAACAGACCCATTATAAAAGCACATATGGGTATTTTAGACATGTATGACCTGTTGAATAAGGTAATAGGAGTAGAAGGATAGGCCTAGTGAATAAAATAGAGAAGTGTGTGCCAAAAACAATATGAAATGATGGCTGGGGAGGATGAAACAGTGAACTGAAAAGACGTACAGTGATAAAGCGAACTGCAGTGGCAGAGTTGTATAGTGTCATGTTCGTTTGAATATGTAGCAACAACAGCTTGTAAGAAACGCGACGGCTTTGTCCATTACCAAAAAGGTCAGTCTGAAAACCCACAGCAGGTATCACAGACAAAACTTATATTGTCTAAGAAGATAGTCAAGAAATTCAGCTTATCATAGATGTTAAAAACGTTTTTTCGTTTTTTACTTTTTTCCAAAAAACGTCGTTTTTTTCGTTTTTTATTTTTCTCATCGTTTTTTTCCATCTTTTATTTTTTGTATGTAACTTTATTTATTTATTTATTGTCTGTTAATTTTTTCATTTTCTGTTTAATTTTTTTTGTCTGATGTACTTTATGTTGTCTCAGTACTTTCAAGGATTCAGCTAATTTACTTCACTATTTACGTCATCATTTGAGAAATAAATACTTTGTGATATAGCACAGTACAGGAAATAAAAATTTTTAAAGTTATTTCTAAGTTATCCAAATGCCAAAAGAAAAGGGTGCGCAATGGATTCACGTTACTTTGATAAACAAGAAAGACAAAAGCTCAGCATTGGCTAAATTGAAATGCATGTACTGTGAGAAAGTTTACACTGTATAATCTATTCCTACAAACTTTAGTTTTTAATAATTTTGTGTTAGTTTAGTCAGCATGGACTTATGTAGACTTATGTTTACAATTTAAATTTGAAAAGATTTCAATATTTTTAATTTCTCAATTTCTTATTAAACCAAACTTATAAGAAATAAAATAATTTTTGTAGATTGATGTTATTTAGTGTTTACTAATAAGTTGTGTTATTTGTTAATTAAATCCTGTAAACAAGGTTTTAAATTTTAAATTGCAGTAGGGCCTGCAAGATGCGAGAAAGTCTAATTATTTTCTTTTGTCGTTTTTTTCCGTTTTTTCCCGTTTTTTATTATTTTTGAAAAAACGACGTTTTTTCCGTTTTTTACTTAGTTTCTATCGTTTTTTTTACATCTATGCAGCTTATAGACAGACTTATAAGCTCAGTTTAAAAGGGGCCAGATCCATGCTAGTTGTCCACGGACTAGTGCTAGGCTATTAATTAAAAGATAAGGAGGTAATTGGCTTACCTAATGTAATTGCAGAATAAACTGGCCAACTGATTTGAAGAAATGAACCAGAAAAGAAGAGAACAAGAGTCTAGCCAAATAATTGGATCAACTACAGGTAGGAACAGATTGAGATGAAAAGTACTTCCTTGAAAACCTCTAAACTACAAGCTAGTAACTAAGATTTCATGAATTCAGTTTAAATGAAAATCATGTCTAAAAGCCTACATATAACCTGTAGAATTTAAAACGAAAACAATGCTTCACCAAACTTCCGGAAACCATCTCATGTTGGTATGGCAGCTATCATGATGTAATGTAGTGTAATAGCATTATATTTCAACTATCTACACATTGCTACATGTTCATCAAAGTATCGGGTAACAGTAATAAGACTGACAAAAACAGTCTAGCAAACCCCAAACTGCATATGACTGAAGACTGTTTGGGAAACAGAAAAACTGTCAAATCTGACAACGTCTGCAAGAACTAGAGGGATCGTATGAAAAGACATCAACATATGAAAATATTAAACAAAGCATGTATTCCTGTTCCACGTGGTTTATTTTAAATATTTTTCATTAATTCACATTAATTCTTGAGCAAATTGGTAATTGTTTGATTTTTTTTTAATACTGCTGATTCAGTAGGCCATTTTAAGTAAATTATAAATTTTCGGTAAATTTTAAAAATACACAACTACTTTGATCAACAAATAATGTTGAAATACAGGTTGAAGCCATGAAGTGGCATTAAACGAGTTATGCATTACATTACATAATGACACCAAGTGAAAGAGAAGTTGAGGTTAAACACTCACTTCCTTACACTAGATGTAATAGCAGGACCAGAATAAGAAAGGTAAGATTGGGTAACCCAGTGGCGGCGGTCTTGTTTGACAGGTGGGGGGACACTTTAGAACTGATCTGGTAAAAAAAGAGTTTTGAACTGATCTGGTCAAAAAAGGTCAAAAATTTTTTCCACGTCTATTTACCTCATATTGGTGTTTCTTCAAAATGTGGGGGACAAATGTATGGTGTGTTCCCCCCACTGTTAAAGGTGGAGGTCTTGTCCCCCTCGACCCCCAGGATCGCCGCCCATGGAGTAACCTAATAAGGCATTTACTGTGAAACTCTGTAACCAAATAGTCCTCGTGGTTGTAAATCCTTAAAGGAAAGCACACACCAAATTGACAATTCATCGTTACCTATTCCATGCACGACTAGACAATTACCTTGTATCGCATGACAAAATGTCAAAGGCCATATCTACCTAATAGCCTCACAAATGCATAAGCATCAAAGTGTCACAAAACCCAATGCTACAGCCTCTCTAGGACCAATACATGCATTACCATCCATTGCAATACGTGGCTATATGCAACAGTCTCTTAACAGCATGTGCATAAGCCTTCAGTCTCACAAAGCTATAAGCAATCAAAAACTGATATATATACATATATGTTTATATATGTATATATATATATATGTTTATATATGTATATATATATATGCATTACACAACTTAGAATTAGTTACGACTTTGAACAGTCTAAGCAAAATAAGTCAGTCAAAGCAAGCATGAAAATTACTAAAGAGAGAGATTTCAATCATTGCTGAAGCTGCCATATGACCACAGCGATACACAGTTCATAGCAGAAATAACGAGAAACGCTTACCCTGAAAATCATTGCAAACTTGCAAGTGGCAAAGTAGTCACAGCCATATCAAACGAATAGGTAAATTTCGCCAACTTAATCCGCTGACTATTAAACACGTGAGCACACATACACACAGCCCCACACAAACACACACACACAAACACACACACAAGAGGCAGTGACAATAGAGGCAATGCAACGAAGACAGCCCTAACAAGATTCCAACGTCGAGTCGTCGACCGAAGCAACGGTCGCGGCCAAACATGTGCGTGAAAGCCAATTGGCTTAAGACATTCAGACGCACATGGACAGCGAGAAAGCCTGCATCCTACAACTGTGGCCGGACTCTCCACCTACGCGTCCTCCTCCATCTCGACGAGACTGCTTCCGACAAAATGTCATCTTTATCTACCGCAAAAATCATCGCTGTTGCACCGTGCACCATCATCATCCGCTCGAAAATGCCACGTTCTTCACAAAATCAATTACGTTTTATCTAGCTTATTCCAATGAACTCGTTTTGTAGGTCAAAATTTATAATTTACCGAAAATGGCCTGCTTAATCAGCAATATTTATCTGATCAATTATTAAAAAATACCAAACAATTACCAAGTGAATTAATAAAAAATATTTATTTTTTAAATATTTTAAATCCCTTGTGAAATAACTTGTCAACAACAATTTTTTACTTTGGCCTTTGCATGACTATGTCTCTTGGTCCATAGCAAACTCTCATCTGCACCTCAGATTCAGGTTTGCTGACTTTGCTTGCACAAGAAGTGCTTTAATTAATACATAGTTATTCAGAATAGTTATAGGATCAAGGGCGTTCAAGACTATTGAAATGCATCTACACTCACAACTTTCTTAGACCCAACCAAGCAAACAATAATTGGAATATTTTTCACAATTGTGATCTGGACTTTCCATCTGGACAGACATGTAGTAGGCCCTGTTAATATTTTAAAAATTTGTACTGTGCACCACGTCTAAGAGAAATGCGAATCTGAGGTATGCTTAGTCAGCTGCCAGTCCATAACGCAGTTAGGTATCCAGGCATTTGAAAGCCAGTGAGAAAGAGTGAGATTTGAGGCGCTTACTGAGGAAGAATGAGTTTGAGCCTCAAAGATACATTAATAGTCGGTTCCATTCTGAGGGGTAGTTCTGCATTGTGCCTCAGCCAAAAAACCCATACTCCAAGAGCTCGGCTCGTTGCCCATATCCCAAACCATGCACCAGTTTCAGATTATATGCGATTATGCGTGATGTCCTGCATTGGCTTCCTGCCTTGCCGAGCATCTCCTATAGTATTGCTTCTCTTGCTCTGGCAAAGCTCTCCGTCTTACCTATTTGATCTCTGCTATCCGCTCTCTGGACTAATGTCCGGTCGAGTTCTGCATTCTGCAGCTGGAGGTGAGCTGTTGGACCCTCGATCCCGCTCTTCAGTTAAAGAGCGTCATGCCTTCTCTGTGGCTGGCCCCTCTACGTGAACTGGACTCCCACCTTCTTTGCGCTTATTTCCACGAGGCAGTTCACCTGCTTTCTACCGCTTCTTTAAGTCTTCTCTGTTTAAACGTGGCTGGACTGCGAGCACCTATGAGTAGGCTTCTTGAAGAGGCACTATATAAATTATCAAGATGAATGATTGAAAGATTGGAGACTTTGAGAAGATATATAAGGACAGATTAGTGGTCGAAGATAGGTTAGAATTCATGTTTTAAGGATTTCATAGGTGAGACAGGCCAATTAAAATCTTATCCTGAATTCTCCAGGAGGCTAATGCGGCTGATATAAGAGGGTTAAGAAGTTTGTTCAAGGTGCACAGAGAACAATGACAGTAACAGAATTTTAGATTCATAGAAGCCTATTGAGTTCTAGACCTGAGATATCTACAAAACTCAAATTAGCATAACCAAGGTGTTCACATGCAGGCAAGAGACAAGAAGTCTCTGCATTAAGCAGCCGTATTATGACATGATTTTTTTAAATCTGACCTGATGCGACGTGACACATTGCCCTGATGTTACGCGACATATTACCCTGATGTTACGTGACATGTTACCCTGATGTTACATGACATATTGCCCTGATGGTACGTGACATATTACCCTGATGTTATAGCAACTATACTTGCAAAGGTTTGCCATATGGGATGAAAGGTGCGGTTAATGTCCAAAGTTACACAAACGTTTTGACAGTGTTTGATAGAATAATGTTGGGAAGAGAAGAAAGAAATAATAGGTGATGGTGAGAGAAACATGATAAACCCATAAAGCCATATAAAATCCTATAAGATAATGGTGAAACCACATGAACTTAAATCTCAACAAACTTGGTCAACTCTGCATTGCACTAATTAATTTGACTGATATCATCATACTGATACCCACAGCACAGGTGATGCTGATGCTGGTGGCACCGACAGGCGTAATGAAATCAAGCAAAGCCAAGCAAGGTTAGTTGGATTAGTTGCATGACAGGAATACCAGGCCACTTGGTCCCACTAGGGTCTCCTACCCTCTGGGGTCACTAAATGAGTCCCAACACAAGTTGGGAGATTAAAAAAACTGTCCTGTTATTGAATTGATGTGGTTGGGCTTCTGCTGCAGCAGATAGATTATACTAACTCAGGAATAGGCACAGCAGTTGGTGTTGCAGAGCTGAGTTATGGGGTTGGTTCACAGCTAGGGTTCTAAGTGGGGGTTTGAAAGAGAAAGGATAAATGTCCCATTCCCAGCTGACCTGGGAGCTTCCCAGCAGGGTTCAGAGTGCCTTTGGTGCATTTTTACCACTTTAACGATGAGAGTGCGTTAAAATGTATGGAAAACTAATCCCTCTCGTTCTCAAAGGGTTAATGTGACAAAATATATCAAGATGCTTGGAGTTTTACTGGCTTCAACCAGCTGTCAATATACCCCATCAAAACTCACCGGATCTCTTGTAATCTCATAAATCATTCAGGCTGCAGCTGGTGGTCTGGACGTCTGGATCCCTGGCCACAGATCAAGACCAAGCCTCTAATGAATTTCTACAAAGGCAAGTAAAAAGTGCATTGCCCTTACCTTTTCTACCTTTAATGAATCGGGAGGACAGAAACGGACAGGGAAGCAGTAAAAGAGAAAGACGGCCTTTTCAGCTGAGCTGAGTAAACGTCAATAAGCACAATACCAGGTGCACGGATTATTCGCGAACCCAATGAAGCTGCACACGTCAAAAGAAAACGTCTGCAATCGAAGGGTCTGCTGGATCCCGGGCAAAAGCATCTTTACGGTAATATTTACGCCTTTCGTCACCGAATGAATTGGACGAATTGGGAATCATCCAGCGGCGCGTATACAACACGCAGTGCTCGAGAGGAAAGGTTGCCGCCGCCTTGGTTACTGCAGGAGATGCATAAGTCATAGCGAAGACACAAGATCATTATCAGCCGACCGAGAAAAGATCAATACACACCTCAACAGTCTTCTTGGACATCAACAAACTCATCCATTGTCATTCGTTATTTACCCAAACAAAAACCACACAGACTAATAAGAAAGATCCCTGCAGGTGTCATGATGAAGCAAAAAGGCAGACACCGAGTAAATCAACCCCACACTCTTCATATCGTACAACGAGGGTGAGATTTATATTGTGGAAAGAAACAAAACCAATTAAAACTTTGTTATCCACATACATTTTGCTCCCACCCTTAGGTCTTCCCATGTTGCGGCCAGCTATTTATCACACTGTCTACAACTAAAACCCAGGCAGATGGAAAAGTAAAGAGTGCATTTTCAGCATCAAAAACAGCTAACAAGACGGAAACACATTTTGTACAGTTGACACACATAGTCTGGTGTGTTCAACAATCCAAACAAAGCCACATCATAAAGAAGTGCATTGTACGTTATCTCCAAACTTTGACCACGAGCCTCATACCATACTGCTCAAATTCCTCACTTTTAAAACCCTGAATGTGCTCAATTAAGATTTAAAAATCAAAAAGGCCTACTGACATGGTCAGTCATGGTTTTGTGTTAAGAACCATGCATCATCTAGGTAAACAGCTTAAGAGATGTAAGAGTATATTAAGAACAGCAAATTAAAACTCATATATTAAAGTTAGTCAGGGATTAAGATAAGCAAGGAAAAAGAGTTAGATAGATTAAGACAAGCAAAAGGAAAAGTTATAAAGTATAATCTGCATTTGAACCAAAGGCTCCACAAGAAAAAAAGGATAATTTTGCAGTTTGGGTTCACAACAAATATGTTCAGGTGTACATGTCCTATTTCAATGTCTGAAAATCGTATAAGTAAATACTGCAAGCCGAAATGACAAACTTCTACTGAAAGCCCAATTTTAAGAAGTCAGATTCTATAATCTATCTTTTGGCAAGGATTTTTTCTCCAATTCCATGGTTTGAGATAAATGTTTCTGTTGTAATGTATCTGATCAGTGAGTGCCCTGTCGCAGAACTTTAGGAAAATATATATGCAGGTGTGTTAAATCCCTAACCTTAAAGTGTCAGAATAATTTATGACATTCAAATAAATTTTATCAGTAATTTTAAATATAATTTTGGTCACTAAAATAATACAAAATAACTGGCAAAATAATTCTGGGACACTGTAACTGTAATCTAAACTTATAAAGCACCAATCAAAATGGTCAGTGCGCTCCCAACCCGGGAAGCGTCATCACTGACAAACAGGAAAGTTTTAAGGTGCTTGTGGAACGAGGAACAGAGAGATTAAGGAGTTCTAACAGCAGTTCCTGAGGAAGACGGTCCAACAAAAGCAAAGCTTCTGGACTGGGCCATAGCAGTGTGCATACGGGAAGCCACCAGGAGGTCACAGGCAGCTGACCGAAGGGAAACTCAGTCAGGCAGAGTGAAAAGAGTCATCAAACAGGAAGGTTAGAATTTTAAACTGGAAGTGTTGATGCAGCCATTGAAGGGAGTTCTGAATGGAAGTGGATATAATTACGGAAAACCTTTGGATGCCACATATTATAAGACTGAAACTCACAGCTTAAGGACATTAAAAGAGGAAAGGCCAATGTAAGCAGCATTACCAAAGTTGGTCCTAGTACAGATCAGGGCATGAAAGAGGGTAGTAATCGCGTGAGGGGGAGTAACTGGTGGATATATGGTGAGAAGTCCATGCAAAGGCATGAACAAGCATGGGCGTCCGGAGGGGGAAGGGGCATTTGCCCCCTGGATTTTGAAAATAGACATTGTTTACGTGATCAGTCAAATAGAGAACTGGATCCAGAATGACTCCAAGGTTGCAACCTGAGATAGAGTATGGCCATCAGAAAACCTGATGCAGAGGGACTCCATCAATCTTGGCTAGCTGGACACGGACACCAAGCCAAATGGACTGAATCTTGGCCATATTGAGGCAAAGCCAATTTGAGGACATCCAAGTCCACAGCTGAGGAGGCCTCCATAATCCGTTCGACCATCAGGGTGGACCATGAATGAAGGCTTGTGTGACTAATATATGTACTTATTAAAATGGTAAATTGTTTGTTCAATAATAATAATAATAATAATAATAATAATAATAATAATAATAATAATAATAATAATAATAATAATAATAATAATAATAATAATAAAGAGAGACTTGCTATCTATTCCAGCGGTTGTCAATCACCATACAACGCTTCAATGCTGTTGCCTTCATAGGAACTTTCATGCGGCCAGAACTTGTCGAGTGATCCGCCGTTCCAGAGTAACATCATATTATCTCCGGATATAGTTTTGGACAACCTGAGGGATTATATCTACCTTGGGGACAAAATAAAATTAAATAATAATAATAATAATAATAATAATAATAATAATAATAATAATAATAATAATAATAATAATAATAATAATAAACAGGCATCTTTTTCAGTACCTCTCAGCTGAGATCTAACAATTTAATGCTGTCACTTTGCAGCTTTTCACAGAGCTGTCTCTCTGCCTGATATTGACGAGTCTTAGCCAACCCAGACGTTAATCATTCACTGGAGCCATTTTATGTCCCAAGGCATCACACCTTGGGCATTAAAAAATAATAATAATAATTAACATGTAAATTATTTCGGTATAAATATAAATATAGATATAAATATTTAAGATATATTTAAGATAACATGT
This sequence comes from Allolobophora icterica, assembly GCA_963556255.1. Lineage (NCBI taxonomy): Eukaryota > Metazoa > Annelida > Clitellata > Crassiclitellata > Lumbricidae > Allolobophora > Allolobophora icterica. The sequence continues at coordinate 50,436,616 of OY744605.1, forward strand.
AAATATTGGTAAAACCGTAGTTTACGTTGCTATTATTGAACATGTTTTCAGGCCCGTAGTTTACGTTGCTAAATTAATGCCACGTCTTCACGTTGCTGATCATCCAACTTCTAGTTTGACTTTTACTAATACTATGACATATTTTCATCACTCATCCAACTTCTAGCTTCAGTTATACGTTCATCGATCATCCTGCTTCTAGTTTCAGTAGTATTTTCATCTGTAGGCCTAATCCAACTTCTAGTTTTACTATGAAACAGTTTTCATACGCGGTAATAGACCTAACGTCAAAGAATTTAGCAACTTAAAATACGGATTTCCAACCACTATCAATTTAGCAACGTAAACTACGTTTAACCAAATATTTAAAATACCGGTACGGGACTTTGCTTTCTGTGTTATGTTTGAGGAGCCAGACACCATCTAGATTTCATCCTTTGCAATTGTAAAAATAATAATACTTATTAAATAATTAGTACAGTCCATACTTACTTCGCTGATCATTGTCTGCTAGTGCAGAGGTTCTCAAACGGTGGTACGCGTACCCCTAGGGGTACGCCAGATGTCACTAAGGGGTACGCGAAAGAAATTTTAAAAAAATTCTAAGTTTATTCCCATGTTTCTTTGATTAGCGATTGACTATTGAAGTCACTATTCTACGACTCTACGTCCACCATACGCTTCTTTTCTTTAAATTTTCTATGACTTTATGCCCATCTTTCTTTGATTAGCTATAGGCCTATCCTATGTCAATGATATATTTTTAATGTTGAAACGTCACAGCCGCGTTGTGCAATTTCTGGCTGAAGCCAAGAGGTGAATATGGATTAATTTCTGATCGAGCTTCAAAATGTTTGATTCCCATCTGCACGTCATATCTGTGCGAAACTGGTTTTCAGTAGGCTAATGTTTGCGATCAAAATCAAATACAGAACAACGCTTGCACTCGAACCAGATTTGCATTTGAAATTGACAAATATTCAACCAGATATTGTAAATCTCTGCTTGTCGAAACATGCCCACAGCTCACATTAACACTTTGTAATAATGATTTAATTTTGCCTTTTGTTCATATGATTTCATCCTTAAAATTGTATTTTAAATTTGTCTACCTATGCCATGGTCCTACGCTAATTGCAAGGGCACTTCGAGCTCGCCTGTTGTTTCTGATCTTTGCTGGGGGGTACGCCAACACTCGATTTCTTTACCTGGGGGTACAATAAAAATAAAGTTTGAGAACCCCTGTGCTAGTGTGCTATTCTAAGCCTTTTCATGCTTTATTTTAGCTGGCAAACGTCGTATCGACGCGTTTCTGATGATTCTACGATTATCATCATGTCGAGTACAGTTTTTATGGAAACGAAAGTGAGCGGTTTGTTGCCCTCGTATAGCACCGTTGATTACAAAACATATCATTTTCAGAAACCTGCTGAAACTGATGGTTGTTAAAACTTCTTGAACGCAATGTAGGCTAAGCCTGTATTAAATTCCTACAATGGTCAAAGATTCTATATATGCTCATCTCTACTATACTTACAGGTATAAATACATCCGAAAAATGCGTAGGCCTATTCATTACTGGTGTCATATGAGAATATGCGCGATCTAGGCTGTTAGCTGTTGCAGAGGAAAAGCTATGGGATCCTACAGTCGCGAGGCCAACTTATCCCCAGGCGCTCATGCATGCAGTCAAAGCAAAATCGCTTGGCAGAAGGTGCAATGAGGTCCTTGGCAGGAGGTGTAAGATCAGATTAATTTTGGAGTAAAGCTTCCCCGGTCAGTCAGGCGCAGCTATCATAGGCGCCAACTCCACAGGGGCAACAGGGACGTTCGCCCCCAGTAGGCCTACTCACCAATTAAGGTTCGGGGGCGAGTGTAAATTTTCGCACAAGTACATTTTTGGCCATTCAAAATATCAAAAATAAAAAATGCTTAATAAAACTTACTTATTTACTTTTAATTAAAGAACAAGGAACGCCTCTGCGGCAATTTTGAGGAACAGAGCGAACGGTGGGTTGGAGGAAGAGAGCGAATGAAGGAAAGGAGAAATAGAGCGAACGGAGGGTTGGAGGAAGAGAGCGAACGGAGGGTTGGAGGAAGAGAGCGAATGGAGGAAAAAGGAAAGAGAGCGAACGGAGGGTTGGAGGAAGAAAGCGAATGGAGGAAGGGAGAAAGAGAGCGAACGGAGGGTTGGAGGAAGAGAGCGAACAGAGGGCTGGAGGAAGAGAGGGAATGGAGGGTTGGAGGAAGAGAGCGAACGGAGGGTTGGAGGAAGAGAGGGAATCAAAGGTTAGAGGAAGAGAGCGAACGGAGGGTTGGAGGAAGAGAGGGAATGGAGGAAGGGAGAAAAAGAGCGAGCGGAGGTTTGCAGGAAGAGAGCGAATGGAGGGTTGGAGGAAGAGAGCGAATGGAGAAAAAAGAAAGAGAGCGAACGGAGGGTTGGAGGAAGAAAGCGAATGGAGGAAGGGAGAAAGAGAGCGAACGGAGGGTTGGAGGAAGAGAGCGAACAGATGGTTGGAGGAAGAGAGCGAATGGAGGGTTGGAGGAAGAGAGGGAATGGAGGGAAGGAGGAAGAGACCGAACGGAGGGTTGGAGGAAGAGAGGGAATAGAGGGTTGGAGGAAGAGAGCGAACGGATGGTTGGAGGAAGAGAGAGAACGGAGGGTTGGAGGAAGACAGCGAACGGAGAGTTTGAGGAAGACAGCGAACGGAGGGTTGGAGAAAGAGACCGAACGGAGAGTTGGAGAAAGAGAGTGAACGGAAGGCTGGAGGAAGAGAGGGAATGGAGTGTTGGAGGAAGAGAACGAATGGAGGGAAGGAGGAAGAGAGCGAACGGAGGTTTGGAGGAAGAGAGGGAATGGAGGGTTGGAGGAAGAGAGGGAATGGAGGGTTGGGGGAAGAGACGGAATGGAGGGTTGGGGGAAGAGAGGAAAGGAGGGTTGGAGGAAGAGAGGAATGGAGGGTTGGAGGAAGAGAGGAATGGCGGGTTGGAGGAAGAGAGGAATGGAGGGTTGGAGGAAGAGAGGGAATGGAGGGTTGGAGGAAGAGAGGGAAATGGAGGGTTAGAGCAAGAGAGGGAATGGAGGGTTGGAGGAAGAGAGCGAACGGAGGGTTGGAGGAAGAGAAGGAAAGGAAGGTTGGAGGAAGAGAGGGAATGGAGTGTTGGAGGAAGAGAGCGAATGGAGGGAAGGAGGAAGAGAGCGAACGGAGGTTTGGAGGAAGAGAGGGAATGGAGGGTTGGAGGAAGAGAGGGAATGGAGGGTTGGGGGAAGAGAGGGAATGGAGGGTTGGGGGAAGAGAGGAATGGAGGGTTGGAGGAAGAGAGGAATGGAGGGTTGGAGGAAGAGAGGAATGGCGGGTTGGAGGAAGAGAGGAATGGCGGGTTGGAGGAAGAGAGGAATGGAGGATTGGAGGAAGAGAGGAATGGAGGGTTGGATGAAGAGAGGGAACGGAGGGTTGGAGGAAAAGAGGGAATGGAAGGTTGGAGGAAGAGAGGGAAATGGAGGGTTAGAGGAAGAGAGGGAATGGAGGGTTGGAGGAAGAGAGCGAACGGAGGGTTGGAGGAAGAGAAGGAAAGGAAGGTTGGAGGAAGAGAGGGAATGGAGTGTTGGAGGAAGAGAGCGAATGGAGGGAAGGAGGAAGAGAGCGAACGGAGGTTTGGAGGAAAAGAGGGAATGGAGGGTTGGAGGAAGAGAGGGAATGGAGGGTTGGGGGAAGAGAGGGAATGGAGGGTTGGGGGAAGAGAGGAATGGAGGGTTGGAGGAAGAGAGGAATGGAGGGTTGGAGGAAGAGAGGAATGGAGGGTTGGAGGAAGAGAGGAATGGAGGGTTGGAGGAAGAGAGGGAATGGAGGAAAGGAGGAAGAGAGCGAACGGAGGGTTGGACGAAGAGAGGGAACGGAGGGATGGAGGAAGACAGGGAATGGAGGGCTGGAGGAAGAGAGGGAATGGAGGGTTGGAGGAAGAGAGGAATGGAGGGTTGGAGGAAGAGAGGGAACGGAGGGAAGGAGGAAGAGAGGGAATGGAGGGAAGGAGGAAGAGAGGGAATGGAGGGAAGGAGGAAGAGAGGAATGGAGGGTTGGAGGAAGAGAGGGAATGGAGGGTTGGAGGAAGAGAGGGAGTGGAGGGTTGGAGGAAGAGAGGAATGGAGGCTGGAGGAAGAGAGGGAACGGAGCGTTGGAGGAAGAGAGGGAATGGAGGAAAGGAAGAAGAGATCGAACGGAGGGTTGGAGGAAGAAAGGGAATGGAGGGTTGCAGGAAGAGAGGGAATGGAGGGCTGGAGGAAGAGAGGGAGTGGAGGGTTGGAGGAAGAGAGGGAATGGAGGGTTGGAGGAAGAGAGGAATGGAGGGTTGGAGGAAGAGAGGGAACGGAGGGTTGGAGGAAGAGAGGGAATGGAGGGTCGGAGGAAGAGAGGAATGGATGTTTGGAGGAAGAGAGGAATGGAAGGTTGGAGGAAGAGAGGAAATGGAGGGTTGGAGGAAGAGAGGGAATGGAGGGCTGGAGGAAGAGAGGAATGGAGGGTTGGAGAAAGAGAGGGAATGGAGGGTTGGAGGAAGAGAGGGAATGGAGGGTTGGAGGAAGAGAGGAATGGAGGGTTGGAGGAAGAGAGGGAACGGAGCGTTGGAGGAAGAGAGGGAATGGAGGAAAGGAGGAAGAGAGCGAACGGAGGGTTGGAGGAAGAGAGGGAATGGAGGGTTGGAGGAAGAGAGGGAATGGAGGGCTGGAGGAAGAGAGGGAATGGAGGGTTGGAGGAAGAGAGGGAATGGAGGGTTGGAGGAAGAGAGGAATGGAGTGTTGGAGGAAGAGATGGACTGGAGGGTTGGAGGAAGAGAGGAATGGAGGGTTGGAGGAAGAGAGGGAACGGAGCGTTGGAGGAAGAGAGGGAATGGAGGAAAGGAGGAAGAGAGCGAACGGAGGGTTGGACGAAGAGAGGGAACGGAGGGTTGGAGGAAGAGAGGGAATGGAGGGCTGGAGGAAGAGAGGGAATGGAGGGTTGGAGGAAGAGAGGGAATGGAGGGTTGGAGGGTTGGAGGAAGAGAGGAATGGAGGGTTGGAGGAAGAGAGGGAACGGAGGGAAGGAGGAAGAGAGGGAATGGAGGGAAGGAGGAAGAGAGGGAATGGAGGTTTGGAGGAAGAGAGGAATGGAAGGTTGGAGGAAGAGAGGGAATGGAGGGTTGGAGGAAGAGAGGGAATGGAGGGCTGGAGGAAGAGAGGAATGGAGGGTTGGAGAAAGAGAGGGAATGGAGGGTTGGAGGAAGAGAGGGAACGGAGCGTTGGAGGAAGAGAGGGAATGGAGGAAAGGAAGAAGAGATCGAACGGAGGGTTGCAGGAAGAGAGGGAATGGAGGGCTGGAGGAAGAGAGGGAGTGGAGGGTCGGAGGAAGAGAGGGAATGGAGGGTTGGAGGAAGAGAGGAATGGAGGGTTGGAGGAAGAGAGGGAACGGACGGTTGGAGGAAGAGAGGGAATGGAGGTTTGGAGGAAGAGAGGAATGGAGGGTTGGAGGAAGAGAGGAATGGAGGGTTGGAGGAAGAGAGGACTGGAGGGTTGGAGGAAGAGGCGGATTGGAGGGTCGGAGGAAGAGAGGAACGGAGGGTTGGAGGAAGAGAGGGAATGGAGGGTTGGAGGAAGAGAGGGAATGGAGGGTTGGAGAAAGATAGGGAATGGAGGGTTGGAGGAAGAGAGGGAATGGAGGTTTGGAGGAAGAGAGGAATGGAGGGTTGGAGGAAGAGAGGAATGGAGGGTTGGAGGAAGAGAGGAATGGAGGGTTGGAGGAAGAGGCGGAATGGAGGGTCGGAGGAAGAGAGGAACGGAGGGTTGGAGGAAGAGAGGGAATGGAGGGTTGGAGGAAGAGAGGGAATGGAGGGTTGGAGGAAGAGCGGGAATGGAGGGTTGGAGGAAGAGAGGAATGGAGGGTTGGAGGAAGAGAGGAATGGAGGGTTGGAGGAAGAGAGGGAATGGAGGGTTGGAGGAAGAGAGGGAATGGAGGGTTGCAGGAAGAGAGGGAATGGAGGGCTGGAGGAAGAGAGGGAATGGAGGGTTGGAGGAAGAGAGGGAATGGAGGTTTGGAGGAAGAGAGGAATGGAGGGTTGGAGGAAGAGAAAGAACGGAGGGTTGGAGGAAGAGAGGGAATGGAGGGTTGGAGGAAGAGAGGAATGGAGGTTTGGAGGAAGAGAGGAATGGAGGGTTGGAGGAAGAGAGGGAATGGAGGGTTGGAGGAAGAGAGGAATGGAGGGTTGGAGGAAGAGAGGGAATGGAGGGTTGGATGAAGAGAGGAACGGAGGGTTGGAGGAAGAGAGGAATGGAGGGTTGGAGAAAGATAGGGAATGGAGGGTTGGAGGAAGAGAGGGAATGGAGGTTTGGAGGAAGAGAGGAATGGAGGGTTGGAGGAAGAGAGGAATGGAGGGTTGGAGGAAGAGAGGAATGGAGGGTTGGAGGAAGAGGCGGAATGGAGGGTCGGAGGAAGAGAGGAACGGAGGGTTGGAGGAAGAGAGGGAATGGAGGGTTGGAGGAAGAGAGGGAATGGAGGATTGGAGGAAGAGAGGGAATGGAGGGTTGGAGGAAGAGAGGAATGGAGGGTTGGAGGAAGAGAGGAATGGAGGGTTGGAGGAAGAGAGGGAATGGAGGGTTGGAGGAAGAGAGGAATGGAGGTTGGAGGAAGAGAGGGAATGGAGGGTTGGAGGAAGAGAGGGAATGGAAGGTTGGAGGAAGAGAGGAATGGAGGGTTGGAGGAACCTATTGACTATTGTACTGCACGTCCATGATGAAGTACTCTGTTCATGATTCTTCATTCGTTATGTAATTCTTTTATCGGCAGCGTTAGTGTACTTTATAGCAATGCATGTAGCATGTAGCTAGTCAATAAGCGACAGGCCAATTTGACCAATAAAACTTACATTTTTGTTGTATTCTTGTTTTGTCGTGAACTATTAATGTGACGACCGATATGGATCATTGATGATAACGTTCAATACTTGTTTTTATCTAATTGCAGTTTTAAATAACTATCTCAGTACTTTTACTTTTTAATGGATAAGGGCCTCTAAACTTAGAATGTCCACGGGCCCCGGCTAAGTTGTTACGCCACTGGTTGTTAACAAATCTTTCAAAACATAATTATTTATTGTTATAGGTTACTAATTATATAGTAACTTACTTTTGTCATTACGATAGATAAGTTTGTTGTGAAACGTTCACGCTTTGAAGTACCGCAACAAGAGATTGTTACAGTGCCGCCGGTTGCTTTGTGCTTGTCTTTATGATTGGGCAGAGGAAGCACTGTTGCATAGCATTACAATTAGTCTCTTCCTAGTTGAAAGGGCTTGAGGAAAGGGAGAACTTGGAGAGGGGGAAGACAGGGCAGGATAGGCGATGGGATCACATCCGATCACGGGATCTTGGGAATGGAATTCTTGCCCCAGTACCCTTTACTGAAGGTCGGCGCCTATGGCAGCTATCGTGTATGCTATTTGGATTTCGAGTGGCGACAGAGTTGGCCACTATTACGAATTGTGAAGCCTATTTGTAATAATTTATTATATGAAAATGTTACGAGCGCTAAGCGCAAATTTAAGCGAATTCTTCTTGATGACGTCTATATAATTATGGTAGACGTCATCGAACAATCGCCATCGTCTTTAGCGTTGGAAATCTTCATTTGTGCTGTTGGCTGCTCGTGGTTAGCACAGCTGAAAAATTTGCGATTTTGAGAAATATTTCGTATAGCTTAATTGTCAAAATGTTTCCCTTCTGTGTTGTCTGCGGACTCGTTCGCAACCGGAACATATAGCAAGGTCAGCCGAAATACTCGATCGTCAGTAATCTACATTTTTATATCGAAAATACAAACTTTTAAATCGTTCTTGCTTGCAAATAACGAATCTCGCCCTGTAAGTCGTCAAAGCAACTTTCTCTCCGAACAAACTTGATAAAGTCAACTTTATTCAAATGAACCATTTAAAAATGGACTTTCCTGTGTATCTATTCGAAGCGTTTTGTTAATGGCAGCTTCAGAGATAGGCTGACAGGTAAATTAATCTGTGTGGTTGCATTTGTGTAGAGAGAACGCCGAAGTCCTTTCGCTCGGAGACGAAAGACGTAAAATTGCAACTGCTTGTTGTAGAAGCAGTGGAGTATATTGAAAATGTCGATGCTAAGATGTGCCTAAATTGTCATTGTGTGCTTAATTGTTCATCCTTGCAGTTTTCATAAGTGCTGGTCTTTGAACAGAGAGTCTGCAGCCTTCAAGCTGAATTGACTGAGGCTTTAAAGCACGAGAACCAGGCGAAGCTGCATGCAGGTGTTCTTGCCCTCAGAGTCTCGGGAGAAGATTGGGAATCTGTGGTATGTTGGATTGCTTTATTGAGGGATTATTTTTCATTGGCATTATTGGTTATGACCTCAGTTCTATGCTGATTTTATTTCATGCTCTGTTCCTCTTACAAGTGTTGCATTTCAGTTAGCAGTACTTTTCAACATTCGGTTAGAATTCTGTGTTGCTGCGGACCATTTCTGCAGAACTCTTCACTTAGATTAGGTTTAGCTGGTTGCTTTCGTAATCCTGTTAAGTCTGTTGTGCCATTGTCATGAAATTTATAAAAATCAGTTAATGGTGCAAGGAATATCTGTGCTCTTTGCTTTAAATTTACATTACTTTTTGGAGCACCAGTGTCTTGTGTAGCACAGTTGAGTTCAGAACCGCCAGTGCCTTCTATAGCACCAATAAATTCTATAGCATTAATGACTTGTACACCTTCAATCAGGGGCGTCTATCTCCCTTAAGTCATTGGAGCAACGTCCCTTTGCCCCTCTTCTTCCCCTCCCCGTTCCTTCCCCCTAAAATGGTGGCACACACACAGACAGATCTTCCCCTCAATTTCTTGGATGGAGCATTTGCTTGGATGGAGCATTTGCTCCAAGGTTTCTATGGTGTAGACGCCCCTGCCTTCAATGACTTGTATCATATTAGTGACTTCTATACTGCCATTGACTTCTGTAGTGGTTTCTGTTTACTTTCATCCTCCTGTTTGTCTTGTCATACCTGTATAGTAGTCTCCTTCCGCTTGTGTCTTTCATATTTGTCTTGTACAGGTTCTCGTCCTCCCCAATGCCACCAAGCAACAGTGGTGTTACCACTTGGCTTTGAACCTGTGTGGTTTGCTGTTGACTTGTGAAGCTTCTTGGCTTCTTGGCTGCTTTCATCCTGGTACAGGTTTTAAAAGTGCTAGAGTGAACTGGTCAGGTTTGTGTAGAGTTTTAATAATAATAATAATCTTTTTCTTTAAGTAAGCGCCTACAAACGCACTGCGCTGTACAGTGAACATACATATAGGCCTAGTAGAAACGGCAGCCACACAGGGCGCCTTACATACATGCTTTTGTTGAGTGTGTGGTGAGAACTATTGCTTTATGGATGTTTTTAAGCAGTGAATTGACTTATGAAACATTTTGCATGTACTTTTTGTTTTTACTAGAGACTCACTTGAGCATTGCGTATAGACTTACTTGAGTATTGAATATATGGGGAAAGACATACTTTGAGCGTTGAATAGATAAAGACTCAACTGTTTTGACTAGAGACTGACTTGAATGTTGCATAATGACTCACTTGATTGTTGAATATAGAGATTCACTTGAGCGTTTCATAGGTAAAGACACACTCGGAGCGCTGAATAGGTAAAGACTCACTTTAAGTGTTTAATATATCTGTATATGCATGCAAAAGGATTGTGTGAGAAGGTGATAACGAAATGCATCACCTTTTCTCCTGGTGTATGATTTTAAGTGCATTTGGGTAGTTCTTTCATGTTGTCTCGTGCAGGTTCTCATCTTCCCCAAGGCTGCCAAGCAACAGTGGTTTTACCACTTGGATTTGAACCTTAGTCTGTGTGGTTTGCTGTTGAGTTTTGTAGCATCGGCCTTTTGGCTGCTTTTATCTGGGTTCATGTTTTCGAAATGATAAATCGTTGGTCAATTTTGTTGTGAGTGTGGTGAGAGTTATTGATTTGTGAACTATTTTTAATTACTGAGTTAACTTGTGAAACATTTTGCATGTATTTTTTGTTTTGACTAGTGACTAACTTGAGCTTTGCTTATAGACTCACTTGAGCCTTGCATAGACACTCACTTGAGTGGGGAATATATACTCACTTGAACTTTGAATAGGTAGAGACTCACTGTGAGTGTTGAATGTATCTATATAGGCTTGTAAAAGGGTTGTGTCAGAAAGGTGATGACAAAATGCATCACCTTTTCTTTTTGTTATGACTTTTTAAGTGCATTTGGGTAGTTGTTTCATTTTGTCACATTCTTGTTCTCATCTTCCCCAAGTCTGCCTTAGTCTGTGTGGCTTGCTGTTGTCTTGTGTAGTCTTTTGGCTTTTTCCTTGCTTTTATCCTGGTGGTGGTTTTCAAAGTGATACAGTGAGTTGGCCAATTTAGTTGAGAGTATGGTGAGAGTTACTGATTTGCAGACTGTTTTAAACACTGAGTTTAACTTATGAAACAGTTTGCATGTAATTTTTGTTTTGACTAGACTAACTCGAGTGTTGCATATACTCACTTGAGCATTGCGTATATAGACTCACTTGAGTGTTGAGTAGCTAAAGACACTTTGAGCATGGGAAAGACTCACTTTCAGTGTTGAATAGGTTGAATATATCTGTATAATTATGCTTGTAAAGGGGTTGTGTGAGAGAGGTGATGACTAGAGAGTGACACGGTAACGGTTACCGCGGTAATTCCGCGGTAACCGCGGGAATCAGGTTGATTTTTGTTTAAATTGCGGTAAGAGCACGGTAATGGGGATACACTGGACGGTAATACCGCGGGTATGAAAGCTGCGGTAATACCGCGGTAATGGTTACAGAGTTCATAAATTTCATTTATTCATTTATTTTCAGCTGAGTTAATAACGCTATAAATGATCTTCTATTCATTCACTGATTACACAACAAACAAGCCGAGGTGCAGAATATTTAGTGTTTCATAAATTTCAAGATGCTATAAATTATAATATTACGAGTAATATTTCTTACCTTTAGGACGCGGGGACATTGCGGGGATGAAAATCCATTATGCGGGAATTGTGAGGGGATGGAGATGAAGGTTGCGGGGATGGTGAGGGGATGGGTACATGGTCCTGCGGGGACGGGAGGGGAGGGGGTTAAAAATACAAATGCGGGGTGGGAATCATAGGCGTAGGGGAAATTTCAGCGGCGGGGGGTCAAGATTTTATTTTTGCCCGAAAAAAATCCGAGTAATTGCCATGGCGTCGTGCATTTATAGTCACTATAGTCTCTCTAGAACAGCCGAAAAAGCCCCGGGTCCCTGAGAATTAGCCTCCTCTGCCCCCCCCCCTTCGGCGGGCCTGCTCTTGAACCATTCAGGATTAAAATCCCTTCGAGTTCCTTCATGTCCGATTCTTTTTGGACAATACTCTTTGAGCATTGGTTGGTTTGGGCAAGGCTGGCCATCCATTACATCATCGCTAGAGGGAGTGTTGAAGTTCTCATTCTCAGACTCAGGTTGGTCAGCATCCTCTTCATCAAAACTTGAACTTTCACTATGGTCGTTTTCATCAAACAGCTCGTTTGACGCAATTGTTGTCTGTCGATAAGCTTACACCAGATGTGTACGGTGCAGAAAGCAGGCTGAGCATTGGTCTATCTGAGGCAGATAGGCCTAGTGAGACTGCGGTTTGCTTTGGCTGCACGAAAAAAGTCCGCTGCTTTTGGGACTGTTCACGCACAGCGATGAACTTAACATTTTTACTACAGAGAGCGGCGCGACGTATTCAATCTCGGTCCAAAGGAGGTTTTTAGAGTTTTAATGTAACAACCTACATATATAGATTACATATACGTACCAATCTCTATCGTTTCTATCTATCCCAGTTACTCTTCCAAGTCAGTCTGACCTGTGTTCCCTGTCCCACAACCTCCGTGTTCCCCTCCCCTCCTCCACGATCCCTTGTATCGCCCCCATCAGGCTTGCTAAGCTGACTAAAGGCCGGTAGGGTGAAACGCAGGCAGGCAGGTAGGTGCCCAGCTTACACACCGTCGGCCTCGCCTCTGGGGTGATTACGGCGAAGGGGTGGATGGAGGGTACTCGGTTGATGTGGCCTCCTGTGAGATGTGATATAGTTTGAGGCATCTGCTGTTCTTCCATCACCACGCTGTGCTGGCCGTTTCTGTCATAGGCCAAGTCGGGAGCCGAAGCCGTGACAACTGCTATAGTGGTTTGCGAGCTAGTAGCTACTAATAGTCTAATACCATTCCGATTCGAGCAATTTGTTCAGCATATTTCCCGGTGCCTACTTGCCCGAAAAACAGGAATGCCCGAAATTTGGGAGGGCGCTTGCCCCCCTTGACCCCCCGCCTCCTACGCCTATGGTGGGAATGGGGACACTTTTCTGTCCCCGTGTCACTCTCTAGTGATGACCAAATTCATCACTTTTTCTCCTTATGTATGATTTTTAAGTGTGTGCATTTGAGTAGTTCTTTCAATTTATCGTGCTCATGTTCTCATCTTCCCCAAGGCTGCCAAGTATCAGTGGTTTTACCACTTGGATTTGAACCTTAGTCTGTGTGATTTGCTGATGGTTTGTGTTATGGGAGGGGGATAGGTGAATGGTAACTTTCTTAGCCAGTAGAGCTGATCACGGTTCGACACTCAGTAACCCCTCTGGGGCGCCGCCTTGCATGGCTGGCAAAACTTGTGTTTAATTAAGACCTTGATTGTACTGTCATGTTTCAATATAATCTTACTGCTTACTTGTGAGTTTGAATTAATAAAGATTATAATTATTATTAATGTTATTATTATTATTATTATCTCTTGGCGATTGTACTGTCATGTTTCAATGTAATCTTACTGCTTACTTGTGAGTTTGAATTAATAATGATTATTATTTTTATTATTATTATTATTATTATTATTATTATTATTATTATTATTATTATTATCTGTTGGCGTTTTGGCTGCTGTTATCCTAGTCCAGGATTTCAGAGTGAGGCAGTGAGTTGGTCAGTTTTGTTGAGTGTGGTGAGAGGTATTGATTTGTGGATTGTTTTTATGTTCTGAGTTGTTGTGAAACATTTTGCATGTAATTGTTGTTTTGACTGATGGCCGACTTCAGTGTTGCATATAGACTCACCACTTGAGCATTGAATATATAGACTCACCTGAATGTTGAGTAGCTAAAGACACTTTCAGCATGGGAATGACTCACTTTTAGTGTTGAATAGGTTGAATATATCTGTATATGCTTGTAAAGGGTTGTGTGAGAGAGGTCATGACCAAATTCATCACTTTTTCTCCTTATGTATGATTTTTAAGCGCGTGCGTTTGGGAAGTTCTTTCATTTTATCTCATTCATGTTCTCATCTTCCCCTAAGCTGCCAAGTAACAATGATTTTACCACTTGGATTTGAACCTTAGTCGGTGTGATTAGCTCTTGATTTCTGTTAGGGGTGAATGGTAACTTTCTTATCCAGTAGAGCATTAGATCACGATTCGATACCCAGTAACCTCCCTCTTAGCGCGGCCTTGCATGGCTGCCAAAACTTGTGTTTAATTAAGATCTTGATTGTACTGTCATTTTTCAATGTAATCTTACTGCTTACTTGTGAGTTTGAATTAATAAAGATTATTATTATTATCAATGTTGTTATTTTTACTATTATTATTATCTCTTGGTGATTGTACTGTCATGTTTCAATGTAATCTTACTGCTTGTTTGTAAGTTTGAATTAATAAAGATTATTATTGTTACTATAATTATTATTATTTATTATTATTATTATTATTATTATTATTATTATTATTATTATTATTATTATTATTATTATTATCTTTTGGCTTTTTGGCTGCTGTTATCCTAGTCCAGGATTTCAGAGTGAGGCAGTGAGTTGGTCAGTTTTGTTGTGAGTGGTGAGAGTTATTGATTTGTGGACTATTTTCAAGTACTAAGTTAACTTGTGAAACATTTTGCATATAATTTTTGTTTTGACTAATGACTGATTTCAGCGTTGCATATCGACTCACTTGAGCATCGAATATATAGAACCACTTGAGTGTTGAGTAGCTAAAGACATTTTGAGCAAGGGAAAGACTCGCTTTGAATAGGGAAAGACTCACTTTGAGTGTTGAATGTACATGTATCTGTATATGCCTGTAAAGGGGTTGTGTGAGAAAGGTGATGACCAAATTCATCACTTTTTCTCCTTATGTATGATTTTTAAGTGCATGGGTTTGGGAAATTCTTTCATTTTATCTCGTTCATGTTCTCATCGTCCCCAAGGCTGCCAAGAATCACTGATTTTACCACTTGGATTTGAACCTTAGTCTGTGTGATTTGCTCTTGATTTGTGTTAGGGGAGGGAATAGATGAATGGTAACACTCTTAGCCAGTAGAGCATTAGATCACGGATCGATACCCTTAACCTACCTCTAGGGCTCTGACTTGCATGGCTGCCAAAACTTGTGTTTAATTAAGATCTTGATTGTACTGTCATGTTTCAATGTAATCTTACTGCTTACTTGTGAGTTTGAATTAATAAAGATTATTATTATCGCTGTTATTGTTATTATTATTATTATTATTATTATCTGTTGACTTTTTGGCTGCTGTTATCCTAGTCCAGGATTTCAGAGTGAGGCAGTGAGTGAGTTGGTCAGTTTTGTTGAGAGTGGTGAGAGTTATTGATTTATGGACTGTTTTTATGTACTGAGTTAACTTGTGAAATATTTTGCATGTAATTTCTTTGGACTGATGGCTGACTTAAGTGTTGCATATAGACTCAATTGAGCATTGAGTTTATAGAACCACTTGAGCGTTAAGTAGCTAAAGACACTTTGAGCATTGAAGTTAAAGACTCACTTTGAGCGTTGAATAGGTAAAGACTCACTTTGAGTGTTGAATGTATCTGTATATGCTTGTAAAGGGGTTTTGTGTTATGGGAGGGGGATTGATAAATGGTTAAACTCTTTTGGTCAGTGGAGCATTTTTAGTTTGAGGGTTCGATACCGGTAACATCCCTCTAGGGCACCGCCTTGCATGGCTGCCAAAACTTGTGTTTAATTAAGATCTTGATTGTACTGTCATGTTTCAATGTAATCTTACTGCTTACTTTTGAGTTTGAATTAATAAAGATTATTATTATCAATTTTATTATTTTTATTATTATTATTATTATCTCTTGGCGATTGTACTGTCATGTTTCAATGTAATCTTACTGCTTGCTTGTGAGTTTGAATTGAATTGTTGTTTTGACTAATGACTCACTTCGGTGTTGCATATAGACTCACTTGAGCATTATTATTATATTATTAATATTATAGGATTTCAGAGTGAGGCAGTGAGTTGGTCAGCATTGTTGAGTGTGGTGAGAGGTATTGATTTTTGGACTGTTTTTAAGTTGTGAAACATTTTGCATGTAATTGTTGTTTTGACTAATGACTGACTTCAGTGTTGCATATAGACTCACTTGTGCATTGAATATATAGACTCACTTGAATGTTGAGTAGCTAAAGACACTTTGAGCAAGGGAAAGATTCACTTTTAGTGTTGAATAGATAAAGACTAACTTTTAGTGTTAAATATATCTGTATATGCTTGTAAAGGGGTTGTGTGAGAGAGGTGATGACCAAATTCATCACTTTTTCTCCTTATGTATGATTTTTAAGTGTGTGCATTTGGGTAGTTCTTTCATTTTATCGTGCTCATGTTCTCATCTTCCCCAAGGCTGCGAAGTAACAATGGTTTTACCACTTGGATTTGAACCTTAGTCTGTGTGATTTGCTGATGGTTTGTGTTAGGGTAGGGGGATTGATGAATGGTAACACTCTTGGCCAGTAGAGCATTAGATCACTGTTCAATACCGGTAACATCCCTCTAGGGCGCCGCCTTGCATGGCTGCCAAAACTTGTGCTTAATTAAGATCTTGATTGTGCTGTCATGTTTCAATGTAATCTAACTGCTTACTTGTGAGTTTGAATTAATAAAGATTATTATTATTTTCGATGTTATTATTTTAATTATTATTATTATCTCTTGGCGATTGTACTGTCATGTTTCAATGTAATCTTACTGCTTGCTTGTGACTTTGAATTGAATTGTTATTTTGACTAATGACTGACTTCGGTGTTGCATATAGACTCACTTGAGCATTATTATTATATTATTAACTAGCTGGTTTACCCGGCGTTGCCTGGGGTTATAAGTTTCAAACCCTGTAGCGAATTCGCAGTGTTGTATAGGCCTTGTCGCGTCTTGCGACCTCTGCCGTGGACTGATTGCTTCGCAGTCGCCCTCTGGCGGCGACTGCTTCGCAGTCTCCCGTGGACTGACTGCTTCGCAGTCGAAGAGGGTGAACCCGGCAGTGGCGGGCTAAAGAAAACGCTAGAAATCTAGCCGTCACTGCCCTTAGTAAAGCAGAGTCTTTGAACATACAATTTTGCTGTAAAATGATGAATATAGTTCGAATCGATCGTAATTAAATTTTGTGCGAAAGTAAACAACGTCATTATGCGCATTATTAATGACGTTGGGGAATACCTGCGCCATAAATAGAACCGCTTGGCAGTGGAAGAGCGTTATGCGCATTATTAATGACGTTGGGGAATACCGGCGTCATAAATAGAACTGCTTTGCAGTGGAAGCGTGAGGGACGGTCGGTTGGTTAGAGTTTTTGGGGATTTTCACCATGTTAGCGGTGAAAAGGGGGTACGCGAACCCCTCCACTGGGTGTCCGATGCCGAGGCCGACACAGTAGTGAAGGTTTCGAGTGAAAAGGTGCAAAATTGTAGAAGTTAAGCCCGGTCAAACAGACAGACAGACAGACAGACAGAATTCTCGCTTTATTTATATAGATCTTATAGGATTTCAGAGTGAGGCAGTGAGTTGGTCAGTTTTGTTGAGTGTGGTGAGAGGTATTGATTTGTGGACTGTTTTTATGTTCTGAGTTGCTGTGAAACATTTAGCATGTTATTGTTGTTTTGACTGATGGCTGACTTCAGTGTTGCATATAGACTCACCAATTGAGCATTGAATATATAGACTCACTTGAATGTTGAGTAGCTAAAGACACTTTGAGCATGGGAAAGACTCACTATTAGTGTTGAATAGGTTGAATATATCTGTATATGCTTGTAAAGGGTTGTGTGAGAGAGGTGATGACCAAATTCATCACTTTTTCTCCTTATGTATGATTTTTAAGCACGTGCGTTTGGGAAGTTCTTTCATTTTATCTCATTCATGTTCTCATCTTCCCCTAAGCTGCCAAGTAACAATGATTTTACCACTTGGATTTGAACCTTAGTCGGTGTGATTTGGTCTTGATTTGTGTTAGGGGTGAGGGATAGATGAATGGTAACACTCTTATCCAGTAGAGCATTAGATCACGATTCGATACCCAGTAACCTCCCTCTAAGCGCGGCCTTGCATGGCTGCCAAAACTTGTGTTTAATTAAGATCTTGATTGTACTGTCATGTTTCAATGTAATCTTACTGCTTACTTGTGAGTTTGAATTAATAAAGATTATTATTATCAATGTTGTTATTTTTATTATTATTATCTCTTTACGATTGTACTGTCATGTTTCAATGTAATCTTACTGCTTCCTTGTGAGTTTGAATTAATAAAGATTATTATTGTTATTATTATTATTATTATTATTGTTATTATTATTATTATTGTTATTATACAAATGATTATTTTACAATAATGATTAAATGATCTGAGGCAACATCTCAGCGTCACTCAGACAGGTCTCAATGTCCAGGAGAGGCAGAATTATTATTTCTATTATTTCTATTTGGGACATTTCTAATTATTATTATTATTGTTATTATTGTTATTATTATTATTATTATTTTTGTTATTATTATTATTATTATTATTATTATTATTATTATTATTATTATTATTATTATTATCTGTTGGCTTTTTGGCTGCTGTTATCCTAGTCCAGGATTTCAGAGTGAGGCAGTGAGTTGGTCAGTTTTGTTGTGAGTGGTGAGAGTTATTGATTTGTGGACTGTGTTTAAGTACTGAGTTAACTTGTGAAAGATTTTGCATATAATTTTTGTTTTGACTAATGACTGGCTTCAGCGTTGCATATCGACTCACTTGAGCATTGAATATATAGACCCACTTGAGTGTTGAGTAGGTAAAAACACTTTGAGCATTGAAGGGAAAGACTCACTTTGAATGTTGAATGTACATGTATCTGTCTATGCCTGTAAAGGGGTTGTGTGAGAAAGGTGATGACCAAATTCATCACTTTTTCTCCTTATGTATGATTTTTAAGTGCGTGCATTTGGGAAGTTCTTTAATTTTATCTCGTTCATGTTCTCATCGTCCCCAAGGCTGCCAAGTAAAGTGATTTTACCACTTGGATTTGAACCTTAGTCTGTGTGATTTGCTCTTGATTTGTGTTAGGGGAGGGAATAGATGAATGGTAACACTCTTAGCCAGTAGAGCATTAGATCACGGATCGATACCCTTAACCTACCTCTAGGGCTCTGACTTGCATGGCTGCCAAAACTTGTGTTTAATTAAGATCTTGATTGTACTGTCATGTTTCAATGTAATCTTACTGCTTACTTGTGAGTTTGAATTAATAAAGATTATTATTATTGTTGTTGTTAATAATAATAATAATAATAATCTTTATTATTATTAATATTATCTCTTGGCTTTTTGGCTACTGTTATCCTAGTCCAGGATTTCAGAGTGAGGCAGTGAGTGAGTTGGTCAGTGTTGTTGAGAGTGGTGAGAGTTATTGATTTGTGGACTGTTTTTATGTACTGAGTTAACTTGTGAAATATTTTGCATGTAATTTTTTTTGACGGATGGCTGACTTCAGTGTTGCATATAGACTCACTTGAGCATTGCATAAATAGACCCACTTGAGTGTTGAGTTAGCTAAAGACACTTTGAGCATTGAAGGGAAAGACTCACTTTGAGTGTTGAATAGATAAAGAGCTACTTTGAGTGTTGAATGTATCTGTATTTCCTTGTAAAAGAGTTTGTGAGAAGGGTTATGACCAAGTGCATCACCCTTTCTCGATGTGTGTGATTCTGGGTGCATTTGGGTAGTTCAGTCACCTACAGCTTTGAGGCTATTTCATTTTATCTCGTTCAGATTCTCATAATCCCCAAGACCACTAAGTAGCAGTGGTGCTACAACTTGAATTTGAACCTTGGTCTGTGTGGTTTGCTGTTAACTTGTGTAGCCTCTTGGCTTTTTGGCTGCTTTTATCTGAGTCCAGGTTTTCAAAGTGATAAAGTGGGTTAGTCAGTTTTGTTGAGTGTGGTGAGAGTTATTCATTTGTGGACTGTTTTTAATTACTGAGTTAACTTATGTAACATTTTGCATGTAATTTTTGTTTTGTCTTTTGACTAGCGTCAACATTGCATACAGAGTCACTTGAGCATTGAATATACAGACTATCTTGAGTGTTGAATAGCTAATGTATCTGTATATGCTTGTAAAAGGTTGTGTGAGAAAGGTGGTGACCTAATGCATCACCTTTTCTCCTTGTCTATGATTTTTTAGTGCATTTGGGTAGTTCATTCACTTACAGCTTTGAGGCCATTTCATTTAATCTCATGCAGGTTCTCATAATCCCCGAGACCACCAAATAACTGTGATGTTACCACCTGGACTTGAACCTTGGTTTGTGTGGTTTGCTGATGACTTGTGTAGCCTCTTGGCTTTTTTCGCTGCTTTTATCTGGGTTCATGTTTTCAAAGTGATAAAGTGAGTTGGTCAGTTTTGTTGAGTGTAGTGAGAGTTATTGATTTGTGGACTGCTTTTAATTACTGAGTTAACTTATGAAACATTTTGCATGTAATTTTTGCTTTGACTAGTGACTAACTTGAGTGTTGCATATAGACTCACTTGAGCATTGCATATAGACTCACTTGAGCATTGCATAGCGACTCACTTGAGTGTTGAATATATAGTGACTTGATCTTTGAATAGGTAAAGACTCGGACTGAGTGTCGAATGTGTCTGTATATGCTTGCAAATGGGTTGTGTGCTAAAGGTGATGACCAAATGCATAACCTTTTCTCCTTGTGTATGATTTTTATGTGCATTTGGGTAGTTCATTCATACACAGTTTTGAGGCAAGTTAATTTTGTTTAATACAGGTTCACATCCTCCCCAAGACCACCAGGTAGCAGTGGTGTTACCACTTGGATTTGAACCTGTTTGTGTGGTTTGCTGTTGACTTGAGTAGCCTCTTGACTTTTTGGCTGTTTTCATCTTGGTCCAGGTTTTCAAAGTGATACAGTGTGTTGGTCAGGTTTGTAGGAGTTTTGTTGAGAATGTGGTGAGAGTTATTGATTTGTGGACTGTTTTTAAACAGGGAGTTGACTTGTGAAACCTTTTTCATGTACTTTTGACTAGAGACTAGTCTTGAGCATTGCATATAGACTCTTTAAGCATTGAATTGGTAAAGACTTTGAGTTTTGAATGTATCTTTGTATGCTTGTGAAAGGGTTGTCTGAGAAACAGTGATGACCAAATGCATCACTTTTTCTCCTTGTGTATTGTTTTTATGTGCATTTGGGTAGTTCATTCCTCGACAGCTTTGAGGTACTTTAATTTATTTGACATTTATTTTGTTTTCAAGGGGTTTGCTCTGCTATGTCCTTGCAACCTGTCCATGCTATGTGCTAATTGAGCTTTAGCTTTTCTCTGTTTTGTGCTTGTTTCTCCACATCTGTTTTTGTTGATTTACTTGTTGTGTCCAGCCCGGGCCTTTTTGCCTGTTGTCTGCTTCTGGCGTCTCTTCATTTCTGTCCCTCAGTTTCATCTTTCTTCCCATGTGGGTTTCTTTCTCTCTGTCTTGTTATGTGTCTTGTTGCTGCTTGGATATTCTTCTTGTGATGTTTTGCCTAGTTGTATATTGTGTCTGTATATGCTTGCAAATGGGTTGTGTGCTAAAGGTGATGACCAAATGCATAACCTTTTCTCCTTGTGTATGATTTTTATGTGCATTTGGGTAGTTCATTCATTCACAGTTTTGAGGCAAGTTAATTTTGTTTAATACAGGTTCTCATCCTCCCCAAGACCACCAGGTGGCAGTGGTGTTACCACTTGGATTTGAACCTGTTTGTGTGGTTTGCTGTTGACTTGAGTAGCCTCTTGACTTTTTGGCTGTTTTCATCTTAGTCCAGGTTTTCAAAGTGATACAGTTGTTGGTCAGGTTTGTAGGAGTTTTGTTGAGAATGTGGTGAGAGTTATTGATTTGTGGACTGTTTTTAAACAGGGAGTTGACTTGTGAAACCTTTTTCATGTACTTTTGACTAGAGACTAGTCTTGAGCATTGCATATAGACTCTTTAAGCATTGAATTGGTAAAGACTTTGAGTTTTGAATGTATCTTTGTATGCTTGTGAAAGGGTTGTGTGAGAAACAGTGATGACCAAATGCATCACTTTTTCTCCTTGTGTATTGTTTTTATGTGCATTTGGGTAGTTCATTCCTCAATAGCTTTGAGGTACTTTAATTTATTTGACATTTATTTTGTTTTCAAGGGGGTTGGTCTGCTATGTCCTTGCAACCTGTCCATGCTATGTGCTAATTGAGCTTTAGCTTTTCTCTGTTTTGTGCTTGTTTCTCCACATCTGTTTTTGTTGATTTACTTGTTGTGTCCAGCCCGGGCCTTTTTGCCTGTTGTCTGCTTCTGGCGTCTCTTCATTTCTGTCCCTCAGTTTCATCTTTCTTCCCATATGGGTTTCTTTCTCTGTGTCTTGTTATGTGTCTTGTTGCTGCTTGGATATTCTTCTTGTGATGTTTTGCCTAGTTGCTGATCAAGGAATTCAGTATTGTCATTTATCTCTCTCCAGAGCCTAATCTTTTGCATGTCCTGGTGTTCTATGTCATAACTACTGATCCTCCGCCTTCCAATTCTTCTCGCCCTAAACAACACCCACACCCGCCTTAACAGCACAGATGCTCTACCTCCTCTCTGGCCCCTCTGGTAGCCGAACTCGGACCTTCTTTGAACTACTCTTTGGAAACCCCCTCTGATATGGAACAGCGCTAATGAATAGGCTGGTGCCCTGTGCTTGGCATTCTAGTAGCGCTTTACTGTCACTTTGCTGTTTGTCTTTTGCACTAACAGAAAGTTTAAAAATCGAATGGGAATTTTGTTTGCTGAAATTAGTTGCTTCAAGGCTTGCGAGGAATGAACTACGGAGACCGTTGTCAATCACCTCCTCGTGGTGGTCTCTGGGCATGCAGTTAGCTGTTGACTAGCTGCATGGCGAAGATTGGCAGTATATTTCTTTGGCTGTGTGTGCTGTATAACTTTGCTACTGAGCAACCTGGTGAACTACTACATAACATTGAGTTTGGGCAAGCTGTCATTTAGGGCATAACCGGGTAGACATTTTCCACCGAGTACCGAATCCGAGTATTTGGAAGTAATATTTGCTGGATCCGGGTAATGCGGGTATGAACCGAGTACCATTTGTTCCATATGTGAAACTTCACATTTTCATGTAATAAAAAAATTATCGAAAAAATATTTGTTCTTGTAATAACTGAATAATACATTTTGAATTTTATAAATAAATAATCAATGAAATGGACTTGACATCTGTTTTGGATTTCAGGTGTTGGTGTTTTTTGTACTTTAAAATTCTTCTTCAAAATGAAATGCTAGATGAACCTCAAAGCTAATATTATGAGCCTACAAATTCCGGCATGTGAGGCAGACAAGCAACTATTTGTGTGTACAGTATTTGCCGAGGCAAATAGTGCTGAAAAACGGGATATTCGGCCGAGGCAAATGTCCGAGGCGATTTCCGGTAATGCCCTACTGTCATTATCATACTTTGTTGCTGTTTAAACTGCACTGTTAACCAGTGACTTAATGTAATTTTCAGGTGGTAAATTTAGATTCCTTTGGTGGAAACTTTATTGATCGTTTGATATGCCTACACTTAATCCATTGTATGCTAGTAAGACACTTGAGATCAAATGTAACAATGTAAATGTACAGGTTTTTATACGGTGACCATATGGCTTCGACCCTGCTCATTTTTCAATGAATTGATTGGGCGAGATCCTTCACCACGTTAGAATGGGTGCCACCCCATTGAAGGTCCCTGTCTATAGGCAGTGCTTGCCGAAATTAAAATCTCTTAAATAATCCACAATCAGTATGTGAACTGGCATCCTTACACACGCACAGATATGTTTGGATGTGAGTAGCCTCTTGGTAGTTTGGACTTAGCCTTGCAAGAGTTCACACATGGAATGCATTCCTTGTCTGTCCATAATTATAAACATCAACTACCGGTTACTTGCTGACTGCCTTAGCAACATGAGGCAAATCTGCATAATATTATACAGCCTTCACAGGACTGTGTCACTCTTTTGTAATGATCCACTAATAGCTACTTTTGTTTAGGCTTTCATTGAGATTAACTGACTTTGTATGCTAAATGAGGTAATTAAACAAATAGTAACTGCTTTAAATTTCTCTGCACTATGATGGTACTGAATGAAGCAATTATTTTGGTTCAGTTTAGTGTGTGACATGGTAGAGGATTGTTTAGAGCATTTGCCTTGTAATGCAGAAATCACCTGTTCACGCCTTCCATGAGACAATTACTGTATAGAGAGTTTAGAGACCTTGAGCAAGTCCTTCAGTAAAAATTGCTCAGCGCCACTGATTGATGCTTGGTTACTAGAGAGTGGCACTTAATGAATGCATAATAATAATAATATTAATAATAATAATAGCAATAATAATAATAATAATAATAAAAAGGTACCTTTCCTTCAAACCCTGAAGACGAGGCCTGACCTGCCAGACACTCTGGTCCTAAATAAATTTTTTTCAAATCCTGAGAGATCATTGACACCTTGGGTAAATAATAATAATAATAAGTTAAAGAACTCCAAATGACTGCCTGAATTTGTTTAATTTGCTTGTAGTGCACCATAACAATCTGACTAAATTTAAATTGCAGCCTAAATTGATTTTAAGATGTGCTATGTTTTAGTAGTTTTTCAATCATCTTTGCGTCAGAATCACCAGATTCGCGTGTTGCGGGCGGAAGGACATTTTATGCATTTTTGAATTTTCTTAACAAAGGAATTGATTTTGATTAGAGTTTGACTTGCAAAACTGCTAGAGTTGAAATCAGATGCTTTCGAATTTCGTTGACATCAGTTTGCAAAATACGGATAAAATGTTTAACCCCCGCAGTCTTTTTTCTACAATTTCCACACTGCATGCATGCCAACGAGGGAGGTAGAATAGCACAGAAAAATAAATAGCTTATAATTCTATTATAGTCGTTTATTAACAACTGAATGTCACACCGCAACCTGGAAATTCTGATGCTGGCTTAAGTTCACTAATGCGGAATGTAGGTTTAATTGAACAGACACTGTAGTTCATTAACAAATTGTCTTTGTGACTGTGTGTTGAATGTAATGGTACGTTCTGTATGGACATTAATACTTTATACATGTAACCGCTATTTCTTCACAAAGCCGAGTACATGTATAAGCAACCATCCATTTCTACAGTCTGTTAATGAGAATTAACTATAAGCAGTGTTTGGGGAAAATATAACTGCTAGGCATCACAACTACAAAAAGATAAAGATAATTTAGAACTTAAAGATAAATTTAACTTCATAATATAGTAAGAATTTCTTAAAAACAAAAAGTATACAAGTTCTAAAATCAGTAATTGTATGCTCAATAGAGCACTTAAGTCTTTCATTCCTATCCATCAGAGTCCAGTGGCAGTTTTACTGGGGGGGGGGGGCTAAGGGCTGTAGCCCCAGCTGGAAAGTTAGCCCCTTATTTTTCTTAGCCCCCTATACACATTATAGCCCCCCAGTTTAACATTTAATTAGACATACATTGCCTAAGTCTGTTGGTAACAAAGCCTCCTAATCAATTTTTAGCCCCCCCCTCCAGTCCAAACACTCTAGAACCCACTGGCAGATAATCTTGTTTGACATGTGGGGGGCAGTTTAGAACTGATCTGGTCAAAAAAGAGTTCAGAACCAATCTGCTCAAAATAGAGGTAAAACTGTTGAATAGAGGTTAACTGTTGACCTTTTTTTGGAGTTTCTTCAAAATGTGGGGGCAACGAATGTATGGTGTGTCCCCCCACTCTTAAAGGTGTCCCCATCCCCCGGGAAATGCCACCCATGCTAGAACCGCCACTGTCATCAAACTAAAGTAGGCAAATTATGCAATGCAATCATAATCGTACATCAATACAGTGCCTCTTGACAACTTTTCTGAGGTGCTCCCAACCTGACAACACATGACCATGATTGAACAGAATGATCTTCAACTGCTGGTGAAGTAGAAGCAGATTAAAGACAAGAAGCTCATATTACACGTTGCAAGGCAGCCTGTGCAAGAAAAACAGTGAGTCTCATAACTTGATATCGCCCATATATAAAGCAATGGCTCAAATCATCAGCTGAAGATAGTCACAAATCACTTGGTATAAGAAGTATACATGTAAATGCCTATATTCATAATAGTCCTGACAGGCCCTATTCAGAGGCTGAGGCATATGTTGATTAGGGTGCAGTGAATGTAATGGTCATTATATTTTTTGGTTTATTTCAACAGGTAAGAGCGAGGGAAAGTTGACACTATATATTAGAAGTAATGTGCAACCATTTTTCCAACGATTATAATAGATCTTTCACCTCCCCAACGACTTTGTAGGTAGGGGGAGTCGTAACGAATAACTCGCGTAGATTATTTCAATCTAAAAATAATAATAGTCTATATTTTCGCAGAACTGTAACCGAAGAACATTATTCCTTACTCCAAGAACCAGGATCTTCTTACCTTGGCCATGTGACACCAAAGTCCGGAACTGCAAAAGACATAAAGTCAAGTATAACTGATTTCCTTTCTTTGAACAAGATAGCTGTCGATAAAGTTGTCGCTGTTGGGTGCGATGGCACTAACGTTAATACTGGAAAAAACGGTGGAGTAATACGATTGTTGGAACTTGGACTTCAGAAGCCACTGCAGTGGCTCGTATGCCAGCTGCATTACAATGAGTTGCCACTTCGTCACTTACTGCAACATCTTGATGGACCAACAAGTGGCCCGCGTGCATTTTCTGGTCCGATCGGCAAAGCGTTATCAAACTGTGAGGAATTGCCAATTTCTGAATTCGAAAAGATTCCAGTGAATTTACCGGATGTTAACATTAGTGAACTAAGCACCGACCAGAAGTATTTGTTGGAGATTACAAACGCCGTATCCAGTGGTCATTGTCCATTAGCTCTGTCAAAGAGAGAACCTGGCGCAATGAATCATTCAAGATGGTTGACGACTGCAAATAGGTTATTGCGTTTGTATGTTGCCACTGCAGATCCATCAGACAGTTTGAAAACTCTGGTCACAGTTTACGCTCAAATGTGGTTCTCAATAAAAAGTAAGCCGTCATGCAAGGATGGGTCAAAACATCTGTGGCAAACAATTCATTTGTCAAGATATCTACCCGACGATTTGAGAAAGGTTGTCAATGCAACACTTAATCGCAACGGATACTTTGGTCACCCAGAAAATCTGCTACTTGGAATGATAACCGATGACAGAAAACATATCCGCGAATTAGGTTTGCGTCGAATACTGAAAGCCAGGAGTGAACACACTGCCAAAGTCGCCGTACGAGTATTCAAAGTGCCAGAATTCAACTGCAATGCTGAAGATTATACGGAACTAATAGACTGGCAATCATGTCACGTAACTGAACCACCGTTAACAGCCAATATTTCTGACGTTGATATTACAGCTTTTGTGAAATGTAAGGAATCGCCACTGATCAACTTTCCAAGATTCCCTTGTCACACCCAAGCTGTGGAACGCTGCATAAAGTTGGTAACAGAGGCATCGTCAGCTGTATGCGGTAATACATCGAGAGATGGTTTCATAAGAGCGCGACTGGAGGCTAGATCTATTATGCCAGTATTCAACACGAAATCGGAGTATTGTGTTGGGTAATGGGATATTGGCCCTATTGAGTATTGGGTAATAGGGAACATTTTGATATGTCAATTAGTCAATAGTCACTATTAGTCACTAGTCTAGTAGTCAGTCATGTGCGACTGTGAGACCGTGTGTGTGCGACTGTGTGTAAAGTCTACAACATAATGGTTTTTTCTTCAATTTTAAATGTCTTGTGTTATTGCTTTGCCATTTCTTTGGTGATTTTGTTCAACTCTGGTGTGTCCAAACTGTCCATTATTAATTTCACAAGGCTTTTTCAAAATATTTCTTAAATCTACAAGCAGCATGGTAACATAAAATGCAGCAGAAAATTTTTGCCAGCCTACATTTAGTCAACAATATAACACTGCAAAGATGGTAAAAATTTCAAATACACGAGTTACTCGTTACGACCCACCCTACCTACAAAGTCGTTGGGGAGGTAAAAGATCTATAACAATCGCTGCATTAATTTTACAGATTACTTCTGATATATATTGACAACTTTCCCTCGCTCTTACTTGTTGAAATTCGAAAAAAAAATTTTTCACTGCACCCTAATGTTGATCCATGCACAAAAAATGATGACAACCATGCTGAGCCATTCAACATTAGGAATGCATTATGAAAGCCTCAACAACAGGCAATCAATTTCACAGCTCACACATAAACAAAGAAACACATTGAATAATCTGTCAAATGAAGTCTTTGCCACAACATTAACATGTATGTTGACATGTATGTTGACACCTATGTAGCATATTTCTCAAAATGCTTATGTATATTTCTGGATGTTGTTTCTGTATCATGCCTTCTATGAACCTCCTACAGATGCTGGAACATGGGTATTTAACAGACTTAAAATAGTGCACTTAATATAAGATTAAATTTTTTTTACCAAAAGCTATGCCATTGCAAGGTTCTTAAAAGCAATATACAAATACTTTGTTTCACACATACATCAAGTGAAAGTGTTAACAATGTTCTAGAAGGATGACGGTCCAAAGCGTTTGGCAGTGACAAATGCAACCCAACAACTTTTATACCTTGCAGTGCAGCACTTGGTGCTAATAAAGTTCAAAGGTTAGATTCAAATGCTAATAAACTTCAAAGTTTAGGTTCAATGCTAATTTAACTCAGTAACTGATTTGTCATATTATGTACAGAGACATTCGTTTATAGCAATTAGAAATCAAATACATAGATTAATTACAATCCAGAAGATGGCTCACAAGATCATTCAAAACAGCAAAGAATTCAGTATCATAGAAATAAGTTTCACTTAAATTCTCTAATTTGCATTAACTTTGGTTGTAACACATGAACCTATTCACTCGAAACTTTCAAACTCTATCTAAAGTCAGAATTCAGAAATGCTCAGTCCATAAATAAACTTGTGACATTTTCATAAAGCACAGGAAAATAATCTAATTAAATCATTTCCCCGCATAACTTTTCAGATGCTACAAAACGAGCTCGGTGTCAAGGCAAACATATAATTTGTAAAACCTGGCAGAGTATCATTTCATGAATTGTTCACATGGCATGAATCAGACATGGTTAGCTGAACTTGGGCAATGACACCTTGGTATTGAGTGTTGATGGAAGATTTCACACATTTTCCAGCCATCGGTTAAGTTGAATCTGCTGGTTTCTTGCCTTGACTGTCTGGGTAGCAGGCGACAATTGCCACGCGTTGAACAACTCTTCCATCTTTTTGCGACTTGCTGGGTTTCCATTGTTCACTGTGGGAATAATCTTTTCCGGTCGTAAGAACTGGACAAAACGTTTCATTTCCGAGTAGCTGCTGTGTTCACTGTATGGAACAGCATAGATTGTAATGTTCCTGGAACTAGCCTTTGGTCTCAGATTGTCTAAGCTTAGTGTTTTCTTGCTATGTGTCCAGCCAGTTGGTTCAAATGCCAACAAGTGATCAAACGTTGGCTTTAGACTTTCCAAGTACATACTCAAGTCGTTAAGATTGATTTGGTTCATTCTTAACACATGCAATCTAGCATTAACAGCCTTTAAAGCCATTCTTTTATTCAGTGACTTGTCCTCCAAGCAATTCAGGATGTTTTTCTTGTCCCGAATGGCAAATATCTCACAATCCAATGCCTCTGCCAATGCAAGAAAAATCCTTTCTTTTCCAATAGAATATGTCCCAACAGCTACAAGCATCTTTGGATTTCTGCTCATAAAATCCAAAGTCTTAGCAACAGCAAACTGTACAACATCTTTCTGGGATGGGAAGTCATGGGTTGGATCACAGTACGTCGTATCCAGGAACAGCTGACTGATGTGAACTGACTGAAGTTGGGGAAACTGTTCCATGGAAGGGTCAGCTCGGAAGTCCCCAGTATGCAACATGACTTGTCCGTTTCGTAGCTTGAACAGCAGCATGACTGAACCAGGGCAGTGATTTGCTTCAAGCAGTGTTACTTCTACGCCTTCTATGATCTGCGGTTCATTCAGCGACAGTGCATGTACCAAGTGTGGTTTGACTCGGATCTTCAGCAACACAAGATTGGCTGTCACCTTGCTGCAGTAGATGGGATGAGGAAAGTTCTTGGTCAGGCCCCCGTAGTGATCAGAGTGAAAGTGTGTCAGGAAGTACGCATCGCAACCGGGGATTGTGCCATAGCTGAAAGCATCGACACTGATTGACGTACTCGGGATCCTCTTATAAAATGGACATTTGCGAAAGGAACGATCAGAATGGTTTGAGACAGTTGCGTTGTAGATAACATCCTTCCCATCAAAACATGTGTCAACTTTTTCACTTTTCACAACTAAAGAAGCCTTGTATTCCGTTTTAACTTCAGATTGCCCTCTTTTGCAGTCTACAGTACTGTTGACTGTAGTTACTGGGTGTTTATGCAAAGCGCTACTTTGCTTCTCACTTAAAACTTTGCAAGGTTTCATGTCTTGAACAACCTTCTGTCCTTTCATTCGAATTAACTCATCTTTTGGATTCACAGAGCTGTCTGAAACACCATTAGCCTTTTTGAAAAACATGTTGATAGACAACTGTTGCATGTTGTTAACTTGTCCCGGTTTCATCTGCTTTAAATTTGCAGTTTGTTTCATAGGACTGCATACTGGCTGACTGTTTTGAATCTGTTTATGAACAAATATACTTGAACTAGGTGCTGAAATTTGTAAACCCCTTTCTGCACCAGTTTTAGCTACCAAGTCATCTTTAGGCATATTTATTAATGATGAGAGACCAACAGAAGAAGTCTGATCTTTAGGTTTGCTGGATGATGTGTCTCTACCAGAAAACTTGCTGGCAGCTGGTTGTGTTGAGGTCAATGTTTCATCACCAAACACATCACTGAGCACATCGGCTAGGTCACAAAACATATCCAGTTCACTGGCATCACTCTGGCTGCTTCTACCACTGCATGGTTGGTTTTCACACAAGATTTTGTCACCATCCTCCTCAGCTATTAAATTCTCTCTCATACTTGATTCTGCAGTTAAGCACAGTTCAGACGTTTCAAATTCCCTAAAGACAGAGTGTTCGTTGTGACCTGATTTCTGTTCGTCATTTCTCTCATCAAAATTTCTGTTAATTTCTGGAGTAGGATTTGTTACATCTGTAAGTGTGTACTGTTCTGAAAGCATATTTTGTAAATCATCTTGTTGACCACAGCAGAAAGTTCCATTCAACCCAGTTCTTTGTCTAAGTTGTTCATTTGAACTTGGATAATTTGTTGTGTCATGTGAGTTTTTATTGAAGTTTAAGCGCTTCGAACACGTAGCATTGTTTCTTTGACTACAAATTTCTGTAGGTTTCATACCTGCTTGTGCCTTCATGTCTAGTACGGCAAAACTATCACCAGCATCAAGGCCAGCCCGCAACAATGCTAACAGATTGTGACTGTACTTCTGATAGTGGCTTAAAATCGTGTTTGTACAGCTAGTACCAACTGAACACTCTGGTCTAGGCATGTTATAAGAAACTTCAAGGCACTGCATGGCATGCCAGCCTGGGCTGTCCGTAATAAGTGCTGAGAAAGGCACCTGACACGAAGGACAGTGTCCCGTAGACAGACGTGGAGGCGTTGAGACGATTTTTAGCGAATCAGGGTTCTGACTGCATGGAGACTTTAGGGTTGGTTGCGACACCTCCGACGCCGGAAAGGTATTCGGTAAGTCACGGTTGGTAGTTTGAAGCCGATTCTTACCTCCTTTGGATTCAGCAGTTTTTCTCCTCGAATCTGATCGCCTTTTCTGGTCATTTTTGTCTACCACTGGACAAGAAACGCTCTTATTACCGAGAAACGAAAACTCGGGACGGTCTTTGATTGGAGAATGGGCGACATCGAATTCTGCCAGTTTATGACCCCGAGACCCTTTTTTGAACTGTTTTGCTTGAGTAGGGCCGTGTCTGGTAGATCTGTAGTTCCATATTTCGTCTTCGCTATCTTCGTCTTTGTTGCTTATGGTTCGTTTCATTCTGCCATCTCCTAAATTTTACTGATAAGCACAATTTCCATTCGAACTAATTACTTGTAACTACCCTACGTATTAATAAGTAAACATATCATCCCGCCATCTACCTACGGCGTTGGAGGTGCGTGTTTCTACCACCTCTCAGGTTTAAATAGGTCTAGGCCTGTTCTATTTCACTAAACAATGGTAGCACAAATTTAAACAAGAACATTGTAAAAGCACAAAAAGTCACATCAGGACGGCATACCTGCCTATAATAGGCCTACTACAGGTTTCTAGCGTCACAAAACAAACAGTTATGGTGTTTGAGCGTGGTGTTCGTGAAAGTAACATTTGTATAATAAATAAAATCCTAAAAATTAATTTGCTGCGTTTGGGACTTCTGTCGTTCATGAGCTGTTTTTGAAGATGACAAAAACGCTTCTCTATGTTGAACAGCAGTTTCAACCTACGCAGACTTGTTCGTTGGGCCAATAGCCTACCCACTAGGGTGGTCCACAAAAATAAATTTCAAGCTAGAAGCCAGGACACCCTCTCAGTTTTTTAGACCTGTCAGTAGTATTATTGAGATAAAATTTCAGCTTCCTATTCTAACTAGAAGACGGTGCTCAATGCCATATAAATATTACCAAATAGTAGTATTTGCTGTAAATCTTGATGCCGTATAACTTGGTCAACATTTGTCATGGAGATGAGCTTGAAATAGTTTCTGTTGTGTTATTATACTTACTTACTTACTGGTACTTGGAATAAAAAAGTGTACAGTTCTTGTTATAGGTCATGGTGCCCACTTCCTGTGTTTTTGGCTGACATGTTTTCATAAGTGAATTTTTACATTACAATTGCTGCAGCGCTTGGCTTTGATCCTTCTGCCCTGCCACTTTGAACCATCCACAGAGTGCGTAAGAAAGCCAGGACACAGCATGCTGAAGCTGTAAGATCTGAATTTGTACCAGATTAGCCACTGGCGTGGCCGGACAAAATGTCCCTGGATAAAATGTCCCGGACAAAATGTCCCTAGACAAAATGTCTACAGACAAAATGTCCCCGGACAAAATGTCCCCCGAAAAAATGTCCCCCGGACAAAATGTCCCCAGACAAGATGTCCCTAGACAAGTCCCCAGATGATTTGTCTCAGCAGAGAATGATTCTTCCCTAGATGCGCAGGACCGACTGCTCCAAATATATGGGAGCGGGTCACTGTTCGAAGATGAATATCGATGAATATATATCTTTAGTACGTCATTCTTTGACAGATCAATGTTTAACAGGAGTTCTTTTTTCATATTGTTTAACATGCTCAGCCAAAATCTTTGGTAACAAAACAGTGAAATGATAGCATGTCTTCAGACTAGAGTGCTATCGACACAACGTTTATATTTCGCACACTTGCTCGTTAAACAAAACATAAAAGTCATGAGGCCTACGTTGTATAAACTGAAATAAGTTATCTAATTAATTAGTCAGAAATGTTCTAAAAAATTGCAACTGTTAAAACAAAACTTCACCAAAACGACAAGCAGTAAAATTAAATTTATATATTTAATTAATATAGACTGGAGTGGAATTCACACGTTTATATTTTGCACACATGCTATGTTGTTAAGGTATTGCATGGGATCCCGATTCCCATGGTCACTGACCTTGGTGAAGATATGTGTGGATATGTTGTCTGGGGACATTTTGTCCGGGGACATTTTTTCGGGGGACATTTTGTCTGGGGACATTTTATCCTGGGACTTTTTGTCTGGGGACATTTTATCCTGGGACTTCTTGTCTGGGGACTTTTTATCCTGGGACTTTTTGTCTGGGGACTTTTTGTCCGGGACATTATGTCCGGGACATTTTGTCCGGGGACATTTAGTCCTAGTACCAGCCACTGGTACTACACTGGGTTGGGAAAACCCTGCCTAAGATCTTTGGAGCAGGAAATGTCGACCGCCTGCTAGTGCTGGTGTCAGGTGGTGGTGTGGATAAGCTCCTCTTTGTGCCCAAATTAGCCTTTGGGACAGGATACAATGAATTCATGGTCGTTCATATTGTTCTGAAGTTGTGAAAACTCACAGTTGACAAAGTTCAAGCCTTGAGCTTTGATACAATGTCTGTCAACACTGGGCATTTCAACGGAGTGTGTGTTCTGCTGGAAGACAAATAAGCTGAGAGCTCCTGTGGTTGGCCTGCCGTCATCATGAAAAGGAATTGATTTTAGCCAAAGTATTCACCATAAATCCCAATCTTCAAGAGATTTAAATCTGCTGGGAAGGTGTGACACGTGTCAACTTGCGAGAACTGGAAGTCATATCCGGCACTGAAGCCCCCATGAAACAGCGTCAGTTTTCTCAAGGAGTTTGCCGATAGAAAGTCCGATTCAGTGATCAGAGACAACTACCAAGAGCTCATTGAGCTGACAGTGGTTGTCCTTGGAAGTCAGCCTTCGGTAATTCGCTGGAGAGCCCCTGGGTCAATTGACCATGGATATTGGATGGCCAAGTTACTGTATGCAATCAAAATCTTCCTTTTTCGCGATCAACCTGATGTATTCAAGAAGAAACTCAGATTAACTGATTTTTGAACTTTGGTGTCCTGTTTACGCAAAGGCATTGACAAAGGCCCCTTGCTGCTGAAGCTCCAGAACAAGATCTGTCACTTTGGATTGGTCTAGGACAATATGAGTCTATTGACTGTGAGATCAGCATTGCTGCCAGGAAGGTCCTAGAAAACCACTTGTGGTAGGGCCTACCTTTCAGATGAGGCTGTAGGTCTGGACTGTTCTCAGACCAACTTCCTATAACAGATAAATTGAAGATTGTCGACAGAATGACTGCAAAGCCTGATGAAAGGAGGTGAGAGCTGATGCTACGGTACTGAAGGGGGTTGGGTGATTTTACAAACCAGTGAGCATTGACACTACTGTCATACCTGGAGATGAGTGATTACTTTGTTACACTTCCACTAGAGAAATGGATCGAGAATGAGGATTACAAGCAAGATAGAGAGATAATTCAGCAGTTGAGAGTGGTGAATGACACGGTTGAGAGGGTGTGAAGTTGTTCGACGAATTCTACCGATTCATCACCAATGATGAAGAAGAAAAGCAGTTTCTTCTCCAAGTGGTCAAGGCAAATAGGAAAGCTGTTCTCACTCTTGTTGAGTCTGATGTTGATGCAGTGCTTGCAAAGCCTTGCAGTTTCTAGAGTCAGAAACGGTAACGGATGTTGAAATTATAAAACAAGAACAATCGACATTCGATATTCATGGATTGGACGATGTTTTTTGACATTTTTGGACATTTCCAATTCATTAAACCGACTGAAATTTCACAGTTCCATCTGGCTAGCTGTTCTTGCATCAAATATGTTGTCAAATTACAGTAATATTTTATCTATCTTGAAATAAAATGCATTTGTATGCTCGACACATTCATTTCTGCAATTAATGTCTATTTATCGGTATATGACAAAGTAACACAGTCCGTGAGCATCGTCTTCCAGTTGGAATAGGAAGCTGAAATTTTGTCTCAATAATACTATTGATAGGTCTAAAAAACTGAGAGGGTGTCCTGGTTTCTAGCTTGAACTTTATTTTTTACCATGTATCTGTGAACCACCCTACTACCCACACTGGGCCACTGAGGGCAACCACTTTGGACTCCACGAACAACAGACCGTGGCTGTCAGTGAGTTGTACGCGGTGTGCCATCGGTTGATGCCGTGCGCATCATATGCTCTCGCAATAGATATTCCCAATTAATTAATAATAGTTGCCTAAATGTGCTCAAGTTTTGCAGAAAACGAGTTAACCGTTTTAATGTTCTTTAAATATAAATCGCATCTGGAAATTCGAAGTGATGGTGCCTCACAGGAACTGTTCTTGTTAGTCAAATCAATCCGCAAGAGCCCATGGCAGCCACTCAATCGTAAACTTTGAAGTCCAAAACGATACTTAAACTTTTAAGCGCAAAACATCAGCGTATTCACGAGCGCTGCCTCTTGTCAGAGAAGTTGTCCAGATACTAAGTGAATAACTAGCCCGGTTGCCATACGACCACTGAGAGGAGGCGGCCGGTAGCCTACTTAGGCGGGTCTCGTTTAGGATGAGAATTGAAAGGCAGAGCAGTGGATGAATCAGAGTAGGCATTCTTGAAGGGATGAGACTGATTTGAAGTGGAAAGTGTGGAATTAGCGGAAACTGTCAGATGGTAGGAAGAGTCAGAGATTCTTGAAATATGATATGGAAGGTTTCAGTTTCTGAGTTTCGGGTTAAATTCCGAACTGCCACGAAGCCAGTGAAGAAACTGCCAGACACGAGTGATAAGCTTAGCGCAGAACAAGACTATAATTTATACCTACCTCGGCAAGGGGTCTGGCAGCAATAAGCCTATTTAGAAATCATTAGGCAGTTTAGTGTAGTGGCTTTAGCCCAACACAAGCATAACTAATGTGGGATTTAGCTGTACAGAATATGCCAGTCTGCTCATAACGAATGTTGAGACTAAGCTGGTAGTATGCCCTGTAGGCCTATATTAAGGAGCTAAATGTACTGCTTCACAGAGGCATAACTTTGGTCTAAAAAGTGGGGGATACCAATATCTTAGATACACGAAGCAAGGCGGAGACTGCTATCTCCGGGAAGGCACAATAATAAACTATTGATTGGCACTGTTCAAAAAGTGGGGGGTACGGTACCCCAGTCCAAAAAGTGGAGGATACGGGTACCCCTTGTGCCCCCCCCACAAATTACGCCTATGCTGCTTCAGGTAATGTTCATGTACTGCTTCATAAAGCAACATACTGTAATGGAAATATGCCCAATAATCTGATGATCTCAAAGATTTACAATAATTATTCTTTACACTGAATTTTACCAGGTAAGTTTGATTTCATACATTGTTGACAGTCTCCATACAGCAGTGGTGCAGTCCTGCTATCTTGAGATTTTCCAACTTTAGTACATACATAAACAAGGATAAAAACCATGAACCTGGAGAACTGTAACACATACCTTAAGTTTTCAGCTTAGGGTTTTGTATATTTAGTATAGGACAGTTAAGCAAGACTGGACTTAAAATTAACTTAAAGAAAACCCACTGTAACAACTTTTCTTGCCATGTATGTTCGCCAGGCAAGGGGTCGTCCATAAAGGACGTCTGCAAAATATGACCTACTTTGGACCCCTCCCTCCCCCACTTGTCCGCATTTGTCCGCATTTGACCTTACCCTCCCTCCCCCTTTGCAGACGTCCGCACGTCTAAGCCAATTTTTAATGTCATCATCATTATTTTAACAATTATTCCACAGTACCTGTGCAAGTTTAAGTGACAGTTCGGGCTTCATATCGCAGGATGTGCTGTAATAAAAACCTCTTTAAAGTCTCAGTAAAGGTTATACCATGCAAGTGGTTTCAGGCAATCACTTCACTGACCTTTTCGTCTTTCGGGGAAGGTTGAAACAATGTGGTGTTTAAAAACCATCAATTTTAAAAGTTTAGATGCGGACGTCCGCACTGATCATAACCCTTCCCCCTTGTCTGCATTTGTCCGCATTTCAATGACCCCTCCTCCTCCTCATTTCGGACGTTCTTTATGGATGACCCCCAAGTGGTTGTACCACTGCTCATACCATTGTAACTTATGCCATCTTAAATGTAAAAACTTAAAGTTGCAGGGAGATCAGTGCTGTAGTTTTGGCTCCAAGGAGCTCTATAACAACAGTCGCTAAAAGTAAATTAGGCAAACTGGGCGAGGTTTACCATGGTTCTACAGACCCACCAGCAGTGGCAATCCTAGGTTGAATGCTGTAAGGAGAAACTATCAGATACTTCAGTTGCATTGTACTGCACAATGAAACCACTCAAAAATATCAAACACAAAATAGAATTTTAAATAATTTACATAATTTTTATCATTAAAAAAATAAATTGACATTTAATAATCATTTAAAACAAAATACACAAAAACTAATATCTTTAACAACTAATTGTATGTAATCAAAATTCTCATATACAATTACAGCTGCATAAAAAAATACACTTGAGCGCAAGAACTCCTAAAACAAATAATTGTAAATCACCAATAAAACAGTTGTTCTGGATTTTTGGACAACAATTCTAAAAATTTATCCCATTCATTTCCTATACCAAGTTTTCTTTAACGGAGTCATCTAACTTTCAACATTTGTCATTACAAATGAAATCAAACTTAAGTAAATACAGTACAGCTAACAAAAAGTAAGCATCGACTTCAAAACATTAGGTTCTTACCTAATATAATTATAATTACTATTGAACTTGCTTTCAAAGCAAATAAAGACAGCGGTTGTGAACTGCAAATGGTAATATATTCAGTCCAAATCAAATTAAATCAAGTTTCCATGTGTGAATGTTTAGTAAATCTCTTGCTTTCAGTGGAATGGATATTTTCTCACAGCATCCAAACCCGTTCCATTTTCATTTGCCTGAGGTCCCCGAAATCACAGTTTGGCTCGTTCAGCGAAGAGTGCTTGCATCTTCATTACCGACATTAAGTTGCCTTCCACTTTCACTCGACCTGAGAAGAACAACTACAAAAGGCAAAAACTACATATGTACTCAAAAGTACATAAAGCAAAAACCTACTATAATCTATGAACTTCAGAGATACCAGAGAACCTGCAGAGTGGACATGGATGAGTAGTTTCGGAGCCTTAGACCAGCAACTGAGAAAGCCTGGGAACCAGTTCTGTTCTTCCTCAGGATATAAAAAAGTCCGTAGTTATCACACACTTTAAAGAACTGTAACTATAACTGTAATTAGTAACTGCTATAGCGCCGTTGTCTAATGCACGAGGAACCAACCGATAGCGCACCAAAAACTAAGCTGTAATCAGGTCAACATCCAGAAGATCAGTTTGCTAAGACAAAGAAGCAGCCTATGGCAGGTAAGCAATCAAAAAGGTAAGTCTTAAGTTGAGAATAATAATATGATTCACATAGCGCCGTACCACAGTTGAGGCCAAAAAAGGTACTGTACATGAGTAAAAAAAATCAATGACGGTCATATGATACCTTAAAAGGATAGGAATTGAGCTGTGATTTGAAGTTGAGAATGAAATTAAAAGCAACTGAGTAGAATGGAAGCAAAGAAAGAATGGAAAGAAACAGATACAGGGAGAAAGTTCCAAAAGCCAGCAACTCTGAATTTTTTGTCTTGTAATTCTGGAATTTCTTAAGCACAGAAGAGCCAAAAACTTACACTAAACTACTTTTACCTAGGAAAACAACATGACTATTATGTGCAACCAAAACTTCAATTAAAAATTATGCTAACCAATGGCATGCAAAAGCGCTTAAATGCATTCAATGCCGTTCATGGTATGTATATATATAGCAATAGCAGTTAGTATATGCAAAGTTCTCGGTCATCAAGACCATTCAGAATAGCAGAGGTGGCAAGTTGATACAAATTAAGCTACCGGTATACAAATTAAGTTCAGTCAAATCCCTCTTGCAGGCTCAAAGGAAACAGTATTTTGGCTTTGAAAGTGGGAAATAGAAAGTCCTGTCCTCAATGATCTGACCTGTTGTCCATTGAGACGTCCAGTGGCCAGGCCAACAAAGTCATCATCCGAGACAGTGATTGTGCAATCTGCTTTATTTCCAGATGCAGGTCCTCGATAAACACCTTTGCCGCCCTTTGACATGTCGGCAGCTGGAAAATTAACAGAAAGAAAATATTTCTAAGTAGGAACAGATCTGAGTCATTTACACACGTACAGGCTGAGCATAGGGCACACAATATAAATAAAAACACCAAACAAAACCAGCTTCAAACTGCCAGTCATGAGGCCGGATGCCATAAATTACAAGGCTTGTGACTTATAGTCTCCAGCCTTGTGATTTATTGCCTCGAGGCGACGGCCATGCCAGGTCAGGCCTAACATCACTGCCTAAGTAAGGTTAAATGATAGCACATAAATTAATATAACCATGCAATTACAATTATTGTCAAAAACATATTAGAACTAAATGTATGAAAACATGGCCTTAAAGGATCTTTTTGTTATATACCACCAAACTACATAACAAAGAGTTTATGAAAATTTTTCAATCTATTTGAGGAATTATTAACTGAACCCATGGAATACTGGTAAATGATGAAAATTCAAAGCATTGCTGCCTAGCCGACATTGTTTCGAAAGGATATACTCAAGTGCCTGAGAACTCTTACTCCAGTTGGCAGCTAACTTTCCATCTTTAGTGATATTGAACTGAAAGCTGGTATTGACGTCTCTTGCCAAGGCTGGATCTTCCTGAACACGTCGCTGGATTTCCAGAAATACCAAATCGCTCTGCAAGTCCTGTCAAATGAGGCAGAGTGATGCAGCAATTTAACAGAAGACATTAATAGGCATCCAAGACTGATTAGACTGCAGTGGCCAGGCTCTGTCTCAACCATCCCAACGACCATTCAACCTATGGATCCCACTACTCGAGATTTTTTCATTCTCTTGTTAATTTATTAGATGGATGAAAACAAGTATGTTACATTTATCACTGATGTGTGGCTGTGCAACATAAATTGACTATGCAGTTGTACTGGCCAGTTACTGCCGTGTTTCTCAATTCTGGCTTTAACAAACGTAAAAGTCCCTATTTCACAAATTAATCTCTGGAGAGTTTCCTGTAATATAAATATCAGATTACAGTTTCTTTACATACCGGTAACTTCCAAATAATTTAAGCTATTTTCCATGTAAGCAATATCAGTTACCAGTTACAACACAATCTAGTTAATCTCTGACTTTTCGTAATGGCCACATTTGATCTGCACGTACCATGGATGAAGTTGCAGCCTCTGCTGCTGGTCTTTCTCCTTCGTTTAGGTCAACATATGCACCAGTAAGGCAGACCTTGCCAGTTTCAACCACCTACGACAGATAACAACGGATCTGATGGCCTGTTTAAAGACGTTGCAGCTCAAAGAGAATAGTATGCACTCAGCATGGCCAGCAATGCCAACAGACTAGTCTGGGTTTACGGTCAAACCATTGAAACAGAACCATGCATACAAAGATGAGAGGCACTCCTCAAGTTTTAGTTTACCAGACTGATCTTTTTACCAGACTTGGGTATGAAACAGCATAGTTTTCTGTTTTGTATATATGAAACAACACTTAACTAAAGACCTGGTTAGGCAGCAATAGAAAGTGCTATGAAATTGGGTGTTAAACACTTGCACAAGGTCCCTAAACAGTGACCATAGCTCTCAAACCTGCACGCTTGATGTGAAAAAGAAGTGCTCAATCAACCGTCCTATTTTAGACTGGAAACATAGTACAGAGACATCCCAGAAACATAAACCCAGTGAAATTTACATTCTAACTAAAAGTTGTATTCACACAATTCTACAAATCGTGCCAGGTAAACTTAAAAGCTACAAAGAAACTGCATAAAAAACATTACTCAACTGGAAAACTGTCAAACCATTTTCCAGTGGGGCCCCTAGTTAAAATGTGTGCAAGTTAGAGCTACTTAAAGGTACTGCATTAGTGTCTTGACACATAAATACAGTATAAACTCTTGTCAATTCTGATTGCACAGTTCTCCTGGGAAAGCTCTGCAGAGATGACACAACATTATACAGTATTACTGTGTTCAACAAATAAAATCAGTGCAGAGAATGAAAGAACTGACCTTGCACTGAACGAAGACTCTGTTTCCTCTCTTCCACATATCAGTCTGAATTGATTCACCAGGATACACTGGGGTCGAAAAACGCACCTACAAAATCAGTGGTAAACTATTGCACACGCTTCTCTTGGCCAAAATTTACTGATAATTTATTTTCAGAAAATCTTATAAAAATTATTACTATGAATTTTTCTTCATGGCAATGTAACCATCCAAGCTCAAGTAAATTTTATTGGATCATGGACGTCTGAATCAAATGTGTGGTGCTCTGGCAAACTTACAAACTAGAACAATCCCTTCTGCTGCACATGCGTGACGGCACATTTAACTCTGTTCAGCAAACATTTCTTAACTGTCTTAATTAAAAACATACTCATTTAGAGGTAGTCATGCATGCAGTGCCTTGTGACGTACTTACAGTACTTTTTATTACATGTCTTGCTACATACATACATAATTACATACATACATACATGAATACATACATACATACATAGATGCATACATGACTGTCTGACAGATCTACACCATAGTCTCAATTGAACGCAACCTTGTTGCAGCACAGTACATGATGTGGCTCAAAAAGGCTCTTTGTTCTTTGAACTGTCTTTCCAAACTCAGATGAAGAAAGGCATGGCCTGCATGCTGCATGCATCTACTCTTGATTACAGTATATATACAGATATACATGATTGCATAAGAGTCATGTAACAGCAACACAAAATCATCATTTATTCCAGGTTACTAAGTTATTCTGTTATCCTAAGTTTTGTTATAGTTTTATTTTAAATCTTACACATATATACAATCAATTTCACCAATGCTTTCATTATTCTCCTGTTCAACCTTCCATCTTCAACCTTCTTTTCCAATTCATCTTCCAACACAGTTCTCCTATTCCTACAGACTCACCTTGTATGCCTTAAAACGTGTTACATCGTTGTTGCAATACTGCTTCAGAACATGTCGCGCCGCAAAGCCAAACGAACACAATCCATGAAGAATTGGCTTAGAGAAGCCTACAAAACAAACAACAATAGTCATATCATATTGTCTGTCACTACCTAAGGTCGACAACTTCTGTGGATTGCCAATGTCGAAATGACGGTAATGTGATGCCTAGCAGTGATCTTCTTTGTATTAATTCACATTAACAGACCGTAGATATGGATGCTTCTGTTATAATAAACTATAATCATTAATATGAGCAATTAGCTCTTTCCAGTAATATAAAAATATTTATTGTCCAAAGACCTACAATTACATCTAAGAGTAACAGAGACAGTTCACTACTGACCTATGCCCTTGAAACCTAGATTCTACACTAGCCTACCTGAGCCAGCATCAGAATTAAACCATTTTTATTTCTGTGGTACACTACTACCATCCACTTTGGCATGCAGGAAACACTCGCAGATCCATGTATGGACAATTAGAAAATTTGGATCAGGAGGCACATCAATTCAGGCTAGATATTAACTGGGCCAGAACAACAATCCAAACACCAGTGGACCCATGCCAAACATTAGATCAATGCAGTCATGATATCATATGGAGCAGATGGAGCGGATTCATGGGTTCCCCTACCTTGGTTCACATGGTGAGATCAATGGTAGCAACGGACCAGCAGCACATTGTCATTACCAGGGAATGCATAAACACCCTACATTGACAAATCAGGACCAATAGCATCTGGCTGAACACCAAACTCAGCCTTTTCAAGACACGTGTACCACCTGTCCTCCTATATAGAGGCTACACCTTGATGTTAACCAAACATCTGAAGGCAAAGCTACATTGTAGATGCCTTTCAACAGAATTACCTAAGGAGAATACTGCACATTCCCTACATGGCTCACTTCACTAGTCTGGAGGTCGTTCCAATGCAAGATGCAAATCCCAGTGCTGAAAATGACCCAAATAAGGAGGCTTTCCGACCATCTGGACATGTCGTGCTTTGCAAAGCAAACAGAACTATGTCACAGCTCCCCAACTAATGATAACAGGCCCCTCCAAGAGGTTGGAAGAGATGACCTCGTCAAAAATGGACATGAATAGTGGATTCTGACCTACGCCTGCTGAATTTCAGACTCAACACAGCCTGAACGACAACCACAGAACAGAGACAACTGGCAACATGTTGAGTAAATGGC
Source organism: Allolobophora icterica (assembly GCA_963556255.1). Taxonomy (NCBI): domain Eukaryota; kingdom Metazoa; phylum Annelida; class Clitellata; order Crassiclitellata; family Lumbricidae; genus Allolobophora; species Allolobophora icterica. The sequence continues at coordinate 50,479,904 of OY744605.1, forward strand.
AATGCTCCAGAGAGGGGTATGCCAAAAATGATGATGATCGCCTTAGTCATTCTGAAAAACTTGCAGTCATATAATAAAGGTTAGTCACTTTCGAGCAGTACTCAAAACTTTCAAACGACACTACATAAAATGCTCAGCAGGTAAATAAGTCCTGTGCAATATGTCAGCTGCAAACCTCAGCTGCAAACCAATTTTGGACAGACTGCCAGCCAGTGGAATAGTAGTAGTTTGTACTGCATAAGGTCATAAACTTTTCACTATGGCTGGTTTCTGTACTTCACATAATTTTCACATTATGGGTATTGGAAGACCACTAATGGAGATGATATCTTGTTCATTATTGTTAATACTGGGGGTATTACATTAGAATAAATTAGATTATACTGAACAAAAGCAATTTTTGTCATTAAACTTTTTCTTAAGGCATGGCATAACAAAATGCACTGAGAGAGTGGCTTACCTCCAAGAGCAGCAAAGGACGGATCAATGTGAAGAGGATTTCTGTCTCCAGAAAGACGATACAGAGCAGCCTTTAAAGTAATATCATATATAAACCAAGTTACTGAAACTTAATAACCACATAAAAGTTTTTGATTGCCAAGCTCAGCGATATCAGTCACACAAAAAACAGGTGAAGAAATCAGAAACATAATTAAAACTGAAGAAAGTTCTAGCATGTAAATTCCCTGTAGAAATGACAGCAAATGTTATTTCTCAAGTCATGAATGTTCATAAATGCCTGCAACCCTCTATAAATGAGACTGCTTACACAGTCCCCACAAACATTATCAACTCATTATTATTATTATTATAATTATTATAATTATTATTATTATTATTATTATTATTATTATTATTATTATTATTATTATTATTATTGCTACTACTACTATTGTTATTATTATGAACATTTTCAACATGCACAGTCATATAGAATGTTAATGTGAGGCTCGGAGAAATATACCGCATCTGCCTGCACAATAAATACAATCCTTAAAAACTCTTAAAAGATGTGACTCTTCCTAAAATAATTACACTGTAATGTAATATCATACCTGATCAATGGTGGTTGACTCAGTGATTGAAGCATCTGGCTTATCTGAAGGTGGATTAATTGGCTGGATTGCCTTGTCTGAGGTCCTTTTGCCCCCAAATCCACCAGCCCTCTGGACAAATATGGTCGACTGCGTAAAGGCCACTTTTTCTCCTTCTTCATCAAATGTCTCCACTGAACACACAAACCATTTTAAACAATAGATTCATAGAAATACTCTTATTAATCCTTTTCTCTTAATAAATGTGACATACAGTCACAAGTTTTTACTTGAATTTTTTTTAAATTTATTCATCATTAATCATCACCACCACCACTACTGCTGCCACTGCCATCACCATCTAGTCTGCTGAAGAGAGACGTGTGGATAAGTGGAATGTGGAAAAGATAGGTCAATAAAGTGCCAGCAATTCCCAAAAATGTATATTTAGATGCAGTTTGACTCCAGCATAGGACAAGACATTAACAAAATGATCAACACAGGAGGAAGTCATTCACCATTTCTGTGCCATCAACGTTTAACTAGAAAATGATGTAATGTCAAGGACAATGACTGACCATTGATGATGATGACTGCACCAGAACCTTTGTCCAGGACATCTGCCAAGTGACCCTTTGACGTTAAGGTTGCTTTGGGACTGAGCGGTTTAAACAGTTCAATGTACTGTTCACCATGAAGAATCTTCAACGCAATAACAGATCTGATTTGTAGGCACAGGCAAAGTTTTACAGATAATTAATAAGCTGTAGCTTGGTTCTTAGTCATCAATCAACAAAGTATAATACTGGTAGTAACTTTTTCTGCTTCTTCTTGTGCAGTCCTCATCTACGAATAGCCCTGTATACAATGCAACACCACACTGTTCTCTCTTGGTTACTCCTCCAATCTACATGCAGGCTGAAATTTAATCCTTCTCCATGACCCTAGATCAAGTGATTTTCAGTTTACCACAAGGTCTACTCAACATGCTTTGGGGTTTGTACATTGCTTCTTATCAGATTCTCTAATGGTCCTCTTCATTCAAAGCTCTTTCAACATGTCCATAGAAGATCAATCTGTACTCCCATATGAAATCAGGCCTTTGATGGCCATTCTTTTCATAATCTTCAGTTCTTTTCCCACTAAAAATACCTTGTTACTTACAGTAGCAATATCACTCTAGAAATTCAAAGAAATTGTTTGTTATTTAAATATTTTATTCTAAAATTAGACCAAGTCAAGTTTCATGTATAACTTGGATCATTAATAACTTTGATTAATCTCTTTCCTGCCATGTTATAATTTCAAGCATCATCCTTATGCGGGTCTTTGTTAAACCCACAACTACCAGGGAAGTTCACAACATGAAAAAGCCACCCGGGCTGTCAAGAATGGATAGCAAGAGACTTGATAGGCTCACCCTGACCCTTTGGCATATGGGCAGCAGACTCATCTGGGGTGTCACAGTAACTGACACTGATGCTCCCTCTACTTGCAAACAACTGCTATATTGGCGGTACAGCAGCAGAACTGATGTCACCCAGAAAAATGACAGGAAATTATATCAATCTCAGAATCTTCAAACTGATTACTGGTCAGAATCTTCAGAAATGAATATCATAATATTAATAAGAAATTTATAATATTAATAAGAAGCAAATAAATTGCAGTAAAATAGTTAGAATCTTTCTTCAAATAATTTCTGGCACTGTTCCTGAGAGTTTTATTATTGTTGCCGTGGTATCTATTTGAGTGCAATAAAAAGTTGTTTTCACTAGAGTTTTCTTACCAATGTAATTAAAACTTTCTCCTATTTAGAAGCCCTTTCTTACCAAAGTAGGATCAACCTTGAAGCCCTTGAAGTCTCCTGCGAGAATTGCTTTAGTTACAGAATCCATCGCTGGAATGACGATGTAAGTTGGTAGTACACAGAATTCTTCATTCATTTCGAATAAGAATTTTAGAAAATCAGGCTGCCTGGTCGAAACTCCCACTGAAATGACAAACACAGTCCGGTTGATCACAATCTTCTTCACTTCCTACCATCGAAGTACGACATCGTGAACATACCTTACATGCCAAAAAAGTGCAGTATCTCAATGATAACATAAAAATTCATGGTTACAGCTTTAGTAAAATTTGCATCCAAAAAGGTACCCGGTAGACACTAAAGCTTAGTCATTAATGCGTAATGCTCTTTCCAGTAAGAAACCAGCTTCAAAATCTACTAAGACTGCGTTTAACCACAGGTGATCAATGATTGTAACCTAAACAGCATAAAAAGCCAAACTTCATGAATCAGTTTAACTAAAACTGATTTCAAGATTTTGACTTCTACTTTCATGCCTTTAGACAACATTCAAAGGCAGTGCTGGAACACGACTATCCATCTGTCGGTATGTTCTCGGTACATACATCTAAAAGGTGCATCTTAAGATTAAAAATAATGGGGAATTAAGGATCAAGCTTAAAATGCATTCAAATAAAGAATAAAAATTTGTAATAAATCTAAGATGCCATAAAAGTTCACACACTTTCAAATATTATACACTTAAAAACAATGTACAGAGATCAAATCCCACAATAAACAGTTAAGCACCAACACTACTTTTAAATATTGTATGATTCTCATAACAATAACCACACTCACTGATCAGACAAACTTACGTCTACTGGCATTCTAGCCATGCTAGTGTTTGCTGTTAACATAGTACATCTTAGCAGTATCTGCAAATTCAACAAGCTAAGAGAATTCTGTATGAAGCTGCTACTTAAATATGAATATGACAGCTTCAACCTATTTATTACAAATTTAATATGGGACCTTTGAAATACTTCACAAAAGCGCTGCCTATGCATGGCTATATGGTGTTCAAAAGCAGCTTCTGATACTAACCTCCAAGCGCATACAGGATGGCGTCTCGTTCTGTGTATGTAAATTTTGTGTCTTGTAGTGAAGCGCCAATTGCCTGGGTCTACATAAAGAACCTCACATTAAACGTCAGAATGACAACAAAGGAGCTCACAAGACAATGACTGACTAAAACTGCAAATAATAATGTTTCTACAGATAACATACACAATACACAACAATACAGCTGACATCCAATAATGCCTCTGTCAATAGCTCAGAGAAGCATTTTGAAATCCATAAATAGGAAACATTACACCAGAGAACCAGATTGCAACTGGCACATGATGTAATGGCCGTTGATATATTTATAAAACAGCGCAAGGGTTAATTTTATAAATATATTTTAATCTCAAATCTCAAATATATTTTAATTGCAGATCTTTAGTCTGCAGACCTGAATGAGATCCGAAGGTTCAAATCAAAGTGTCCATACATGATTGAATTTTCAAGATAACTTCACCACACATTCATATTAACCAATTAAAACAATATTTGGCCACATAATTTGGCTATTGTACATGTCCACTGCACAGAAAGACAGCCACGTGTGATTTCAAGCATCCAAAACCTGCAAACATGTACTAAAACACAACTGTAACTTATTCTGTACGAGATCTGTATACCACCGCATTCGATATAACGCTGCAGTGAATATGGACACAAAGTTCCAGACTATAACAGGATGATGGTGTATGAACCACAAGCAGAGCGGATGTAGCTGATAAATACAATGGTAACAATAATGATGAGAACAACAAAATGATGCAATGAAAACGTGTTCATTGTTTTTTCTTAAAGTCATTCTGACCGGGTCATTCTTTCCTGCTGTCTTCTTAGGAGTAATCCGGTCACGTTTCAGGTCACCGCCATCCAACTTCTGCAGGGTGCTAAAATAACTCATGTTCGCCTCTGTACAAACAGGCAAAACAAGGGAGTCAAACAACAACATAAAATCTGTCTTTCTTAATCACATCAGTGTAACTTGCATTTCATGAGCACTGCTTTGTTACACCTTAAGGCGAAAAGAGACACGTGAAACTCATAAAATTTACTAATTAATGGAACTAAGAAATCTCAGCATACAAAAAACAAGTTCCAACATATTATTGCGGAATGTTGTTGAGAATATTGATTCCTTTTCTTATGTCCGAACATTACAAATTTTGCCTTGGACCCATGAAGCTACAGAGAGTTAGCAAGCTGAAACAGACAAGTTTTAAGTTTGGTTCTGAATGACCTTATAGAACAGACAAAATTCACCAAACTGAGTGCAGTATTGGCATAGTATGTTGATACTTAGGCTTTTGTTACGACTCTTGCCAGGGAATTTTGAACCACCTGTAGATTGTGCCAGCCTCTTTTAGTAAGACCAATGAAAAGTGAGTACTGTGAGTTGCAGTAGTCTATGTTGGCAAGAAACCAGAGCAGCTGCAAGTGAGTTTGAGGCATGTAAGATCTGATTCTATGAATAGCTCAAATGTGAACGTGAACTGGTGGAGTCAAAACTTTTGCCCATGTACATTTGGAATGATCAACAGTCGATCCACCAAACTGAACAGATGTCAGTTCAACCTATGAGCTTGGCTAGTGGACTTAAACCCATTAAATGCTTTGAAAAGGCACTAAATAAATATCTAAATACACCAGTTCTAATCCCTTCATCAACTGTCTTTGGGAGCGATATCAAGAACTACCTTACCCCAAGCTTGTGTTATATTTATTCATGTCATTTTAAAGCTGAACAGAATTTGGAATGCACATCACAAAACAACGGCTAACGAAATTCACCTCAACACAAAGTGTGTAAAAACTACGCTCCAGTATACATACTTACATACATACATAAGGCAAATTAGTTGAGTCACAGCCACCAAGATTTAGTAGGACAACATATGAAAGATTCTGAACTTTACATGCTTCACATGACTGCGCTTACTTCATTTTTGTGACTCAGTGATGACAAAACATTAGTAGACGAGCACTAAATACACTTCCACTGACTTTTGTCCAATTCATGACCATTTAGACCACACAGCTTCATTAACACAGCACTTTAAACCTACCAAAATATTAATTCAGATAAATTCCCACCCTTACCTTGAATACTTGCTGGGTAAGTTGCATCAGTGAAGTCTGTAATTTTGCTCCAGTTATCACGAACTACAAATACAAACATGTACATATGCATGCAGTCAGTCTTCCCCAGCGCAGAGTAGGGCCATAATGACTACCCCCATCTCGCAACAATGTAAAAGCACCGATGGGACACATTTCTGATAAAAAAAATTCAAATTATTTGTTTGCATTGACCAATTGCTTGAAGTAACCCTATATAATTAGTTTCTGGCATATGGAAACAATGTCTCATAGAATCTCTCTGATGTTCTTCCGATGAAGGCGAGAACCTGGACTACATAAATTAGCAAAAGCGGCAATCAACATACGGAAAGGGTGAAAGCATATGACATAGAATGAGGCAGATTATACAGAAGTGATATTTCAAAAGCATAAGACAGAGAATCAGTCATTTGCAACAGTTAACTGATGCTGGAATGGACTAGGCCAATATTTGTGTTTAATGGTTTTGTTTAATCACTATAACTCTATAGAAGTAGTCTAAGGAGATAGAAGATTTCGTCATAGAACTTCGACTCTGTTAGAATGAATGCCAGAGCTAGGACAACAGGTGGCAAGGGCTGATGCAGCATATGACAAAGAATGTGGCATTTGAAACAGATAGCTAGTGGAAGGCTGAAGTAGTGCTGTAGAATGAGTTTCAGAAGATACTGCAATGCTTTATTTAGGATGAAGGCTAGAACTTGGACAACAAGAAGCAATGGCATAATGGAAATAGGAATGGTTGACAAAGCACAGAACATTTGTAACAGTTAGCTTACTAGTGGGTATTAAAAGAAGCATTACAGAAGCAGCTATAACAATATTATGCAGAACAAGATATAACAGAATGAATGCAATAAGTAGGACTCATATAGCAATGTAAGAGGTTCAGTTCCGAGTAGAATTCTTTATTTCAATGCCTTGTTGTATGTGTGTAAGGACGACTGAGGACAGCTTTCTACCAGCGTCATCTTTTGAATTTAGTAACAAACAACTCGTGCAAAAGTATATACAAAAAACCTGCAAAGGGAAGATACAAGTTCGTTTTATTTTAAGCACTGGGTAGGTAGGTGAGTTGGAAGGTAGTGAAACCCATAAACACCAAAGGAAAAAACTTTACCAACCATCCTCGGGTGTTGAGGGTATGTCCTTCCTCCGAACCACTGCTCCCTCAGTCCTCTGCCATCGCACTAAAAGCAAAACACATCCTTTGCCACATTTACAAACCTTTACTGTATTGATATTGTGTGTAGATGTATATCTACATTTATCTACATTTATGACATTTAAGGCCTCACAAACAAAACCCATCAAATGTGCCTTCAGGTATACAGAAATTCAACCTGAGCACCATCATATAAAATGAAAAATTTTCTGAATGCAGACTGTACAGGAAGATTGACCAACACGAGTGGACAAGGTGGGCTTGAACTGAAGAGAAGACAAGCAGTTCTACAAAGGCAGCACAGCATTACTTTGTCATCTCGGTTGGTTCAAGACTGGCACCAACAGCACTCTTCTGTATGGTCCATAAAGGACGCCTGCAAAGAATTACGTGCTTTGGACCTCTCCCTCTCCCCCATCTGCAATCACCCACATTTGGCATCACCTGCCCGATCTCCTTTGGAGATCCAACAGAGTCCTAAGACCTAGACAACGCCCCCTGTTGATCTTACAGGGCTAACTGTGCTACTGGATGGATTCTGCCATATCCAGCAAAGAGACTCTTATTAGATACAATGCAGAACAGACTACCCCTGCCATCTGACTGAAGTTGGCATTTACAATACAGACTTTATTAAACTAACTGTATGTGCTGAATCTAGATTTGGACATATGCATTGGGCATAACCCAATCCCTTGTCTGCAGTTGGGTTATTCCTCCATCTCCCGTCTTAGTGGATGTCCTTAATTCATCGGCTCTTGCTGAATTCAGCAGATTCTATTACATCTATAAATGTGACTGATAACATAATAAAACTTCACACTTTAATGATGAGCTGCACTGATTTTCCAGTCGCTTTTAGTACACTCTCATTGATAAAGTGTTAAATTATATTTCAATTAAACTTGTCTGCAAAAGTGCTTCAAGTACAATTCTGTGTACCTAGATTTTCAGAAAACAGATAACTTTCCTTACACTTAGAAAACCAACCCGCACCACACTCATACAGTCCTCCATTCTCGGTGCAGTCCTCGTGACACAGCCAGAGTACTAATGGAGCCACATACTCTGGCTTCAGGGCTTCAATAAGATCTGAAACAAAGCACACATATACTGAGTCAAGATATTTATATACATATATCAGTTGTTGAAGAAAGCAACTCTAAACTGAAGGCTCCTTCAAACAATTATTTTGCAGAAGATTAATGCAAAGTATGCCACATTACGTAGGGTATTCGCTCACTGCAAACCAGCACCTCTAGTACCAATTGTGGGATGGACGCCATATGTTTGGGCAGTCAGAAACTATAACATGTGTAAACCAAAGTCCGGTAAGCAGTTGGATTAATAAAGGATATACTTACTTACGTACTTACTTAATAACATCCAATAAGTAAGTAAGTACAGAAGTAATCATTACTAGCATGAGACAAATGCCAACACTTTACAACAACAATGGGGGGCATGTCCTGCAGCCAGAGGATGTTTCTGCAGAAGTGCAAACCCCAACAGTAATTCTATACATGAACAATTGCTCAAAGTTTCCATGGCCAAACAATGCATTCACAATTCGATACACCCGGGTAGAAGCTCAAATTCCAACCCCAAAAGCTCATTTGTCAGCAATCCCCTTGCACAGCAGAATTTAGAAACTTCCAAAGCCTATTACTGTCTGGCATCACTGTTTGTGTCAGGCGTGACCCGGCTATTGGTGCAATACAGTTGGTCAGGATGTTGTTCTTCTGTCCCTCAATTGCCAGAGTATTCGTTAGTCCAAGCACTCCCAACTTGGCTGCACTGTAGTTGGCCTGTCCAAAGTTTCCATAGATGCCAGCTGCAGAAGATATGTTGATGATCCTGAAATATCAAAGCCTTTAATGACACAACTTTCAGTAGAAATCACAGTTTTAACCTTATGTGAAACACAGCCTATCAGTAATTCTCAAAAGCCTAGCGCATAATAATACGTATAAAGCTATGATAACTTGACGATAATAACTTCAACTTATTATCATTAATAAGAGTACAAGAATTTTGTAACATAATGATCAATGTAACATGATCGAATGCTATCTAAATACAAAAGTGCTGTGATACACTGAACCTTGGTCTAATGCATTCTTGTAGATCTGTCCCATTTATGAGACATGGAAGAATTTACATTAATTAGTTAATGTAACTAATTAATTACGCATTTGTATAGTGCCATCACAAGAAAACTTCCAAGCACTTAATTAAAAACAGAGCCAGAATTTTTAGCAGATATCATTTGAAGTGTAGATCGGGTTCACTGCTCAGCTGCATGCCTCATTGTGGGATGTCCTGCATTGGCTTCCATTCCATTAAGGATCACAGGGTTACTTTCTGCGCTGGTTAGGTGCAGCTTGGAGGAACTCGCACCCCTATACTTGCGGGATTTTTGTCGCCCTACATCTGTTGTCCAGCGGCGATCTACTCTTTGATCAGCTGACCAAGCTGAACTCATGGTTCCTCGCTCACAGATGGCAATCATGCAGCACCGCCCTACGATCTGGAACGGTCTCCCAACGGCGCTCAGTCTGGTCCCTACGGGTCACTCTACTACTTTTAATGCTAATTTGAAGAATACTCTTTTTAGCCGTGGCTGGGCTCGGAGCGCTCCTGAGTAGACAGCCTTGAAGAGGTGCTATATGAATCTTCCATGGACTGCTACATGGACAGAGGCAAACAACCTATGACCTCAGTACCACAAACAATTAGGTAAGTTAGCAAGCAAGTACTGACTATGACTGTTAGATCTTTTGGCAGAAATTCTGAAAAGCCAAAAAAGTAACAACACCAAATCATCCTTCTTAACACATGGCTTCATAAATCAAGATTTGTCGATGCAATCAATCAAGCCCAGACTCAACAGGGAAAGGACGCAGTACAATCAATTTGCATATTCGTACACAGACCCACATTGTTTCATTTCCCATGCACCTGAGAATGAAATGTTTCTGCAATGAAAATGCACAACAACACCAACAATTCAAAGACTTGAGTCAATTTCTGACTTCTGATTCTGAAAACAAAAGTCATGAAAGTTTCCTCCGAACGCTATTATGTTCCAACAGACCTTCCATAGTTCTGTTGTTTCATGTGGGGCCAAGCGGCTCGTGAAATCAGAAACACACTTCGGAGATGAATCCGATGAATGATATCTACAGTGACAACAAAGCGTTCTGTCTCAACCATCAAATTTGTCATTTTAAAAATCTAACCTAACTATGAAACAGCTTCAAGTATAAGCAAGGGTGATTTTAAACTTGTCATCTGTATCCATCTGCATGTGTAACCGTACAGTTATTCATTACCAAAAGCAAGCCCTGTGTGTTATTACTGTGACGAACCAGACTCATATTTTACAAAGCTGGTGTAAGAGAAAGATACTTGACCAAAAACCTATGTGGTGGATGCTCTCTTAATTCAAGATATTTATATTCACATGTGCTGTGACCCATTGTATTCTTGGGCACTCTCTTCTGACAATTAAATGCTGATTCTCCAGCTCTGGCTGTTGAATTTAATTAGTCATGCAGAAATGCAAATGAAATCTGACACCTGAAAAGATTTGATTGAAGGGCAGACTAATAAGATATGGTATATACAGAGCTCAAATGACCAACAGTTTTTAAAGGGTTCCATCTGTCTTGAAAGAGACCCATTCATCCCTGTTGGTCAATGGCCCCTTCTGCCCTGCAAGGCCGGCCTTAAGCCAAATCATAATAATATGTGTTGGAGAACATTGGCTAGTGCAACACAGAGCTAGCCAACTGATTGTAGTGTGTAACTTAGTCAAGTCCAACGGAGTAGTTATATCTAAACATGTATGTTGTTTAGCGTTGTATCTTGTTTGATTGTACAGTCAGAGATGTCTTCACCTTCTAGCTGGGTTCAGCTCTACATACCTCACAGGTATGTAGAGCATAGGACTAAGCTGCCCACAGATAGATCCCAACCCACTGGCCTTTTGTTACCCACTACCTTCAGATATGCAAGCCCTTTGCATCATCCTGGTACATCACCCCTATTCTGCACTTTATATATGGGAAATGCAACCTGCCAAGTTCAAACAAATTAAACTAAAGAACTCATCGCATTACTTTACATGCCTTGTAAAAAAACAAGACTATTAATTTGACATTAATTTCATGAAAAGGATAACATAAAGAAATGTTAATATAGACCTCAGCTTTCAGAAAATGGTTGCATTACTTAAACATAACAAAATGACAAACATTTGTTATCTCAAATTATTCATGGTTTTTCTGTTTAAAACATTATTGATTTATAATTCACAAATTGTGAGAATGACACCATAGGATCCAGCCGATCCACTGAGTCAACTCACCCCAATCATTATCGCTGATTCTTGCAAAAGAACGATCACGCAGAATTCCAGCGTTATTGATGATGATGTCTGCAAAAAGACAAAACAAAAACACAACAATAAACATGACAAATCCACAAGCACCAAAAACAAAGACTACTGTACAAGCAGGTTCATAAAAGTCAATTAGTTAGTTATAATAGTGCCTTACAAGTACGTCACAAAAGCAATGCCTCTGCATACTTCACACTTGATCAGTAATTAAAAATGATGTTAAGTAACATTTGATGAAATTTTAAACACTGATATCGTAATAAATGTTAAAATTAGTGTATATGTGAATTTTAAAAAGAACAGACGGATAAAGAGGAGGGGCTACATACCTATCCTTCCAAAGTTATCAAGGGCAGTCTTCACAAGTTTTTCACCTTCTTCCACAGAGTCTGTAAATCGCAGAAGAAAACACATTATGAGAGTGAATGAAAGTGAATTAAAATAAAATACTATGCCTGTCTTTATGTGATTTGACAATATTAAAATGCAACTCATGCACATGTTAAGCTTCAGAATCAGACTTGTGCATGCCTTCGTCACCAGTAGACTTGATCACTGCAGTGCCGTACTTGTAGGCCTGCCTCTTAAGCTAATTGGGCGCCTTGATAGGGTTCTCCGCTCAGCGGCTCGCCTCATTGGTCACCTTCCTAAGCATGCTCCTGTATCTGGCTTTATGCGGGATGTCCTTCACTGGCTCCCTGTTTCTCAGCGCATCTCCTATTGGGTTGCTGCACTTGTCTGGCGGTGCCTTCTAGGCTGTGCTCCATCCTACCTGTCTGATCTTTGTCGGCCTGTCTCTGATATTTCAGCTCGTCGATCTCTCCGCTCTTCGGCAAGGGGAGCTTTTAGTCCCCCGTGCTCGCACTGCTATTAGACAGTGTCGGGCCTTTTCGGTTGTAGGACCCTCCATCTGGAATGGCCTACCTTTAAACCTGCGCTTGCTGCCACTGGTAAACTCGCCTGCTTTTTGTAAGTCTCTAAAGTCTCATTTCTTTAGCTGTGGTTGAGCTGGGAGCGCCTGTGAGTAGGTATCAGGTATCTTGAAGAGGCGCTATAACAAATCCTTAGAATGAAGGAATGAATGAATAAAAATGCTGCTTAAACTTAGAAATTCAATGTATGTATCATGTATGATATAAACACTTCAAAGAACCTCCCAGATGTATCAGACCTTGATTATACAAAATAAATCTAACTATAAGTGACTTAAGCATCGTAATATTACAGACACAATATTGCAAAAGAACAAAGCGACTCATACAAACCATAGTTAGCAACTGCTATTCCGCCTTTGGAGCGGATCTCATCCACCACTACATCTGCTGGTCGGGAACTTTTACCTTCGCCTTTGATGTCACCTCCAAGGTCATTTACTGACAACAGAGACAAAAATATTAACTTTTTCATTTCTTTATACAGTGAAAGTCCGGAAACAAAAGTTTCAGTCACGTGCATTTGCTTAACATATGGCATAATCATGCAACCCAAGCCTACCAAGTTAACATGCGAAAATCTCTAATAATGCATTGTCATCTTTATTCAAGACATTCACATGTTAATCTCTCTGTCTCTAATTTATGAACTGAATGGGTGGTACATGTGACAATTTCCTGTAAAGCATTTCCTTTTGCTGTGTCACTTTGGCTGAGATGGCAGAAAAGCACTGGTCAGCTGGTGTTAAGTAGTCTGGCAGTACGAGAGAAGGGCACAAATACCATAATTCAAATCAGTTACAGCTGCAACTAACTGTGGGGAGCAAAGACATGTGCAGCTGTATATATTTTTCGGCCTCATTCTGCTGCTTCCTTTCCGATCTTTGGGTGGGAGCGCTTCTGAGTAGGTAACTCGAAGGGGCACTATATTAAATTTTCAAAATGAATGAATGAATGTGAAACAAATTTCTTGAATAGCTAATAGCGGACGCACTAGACGCACGTGTGTCCACCAACCAAATCAAATCCACACAAGGAATAGGCCATACAGTATGTATAATATCATGTGCTTATATGCACATGTTATACTGTACTCTTATGAGTCACTCTGAGTCATTTTCAGCGTATGACTATGAACGGCGGACAGAGCCTACGGGCGCCCCTGATTGAGGGTATGGGCAAGAACGGGTAGATCAACTTCCTGCCTCACTCTCGCCGCTAGTTACTGGGGGACAAGCATAAAGAATCTGGTTGTCTACCTACCAACAACCTTGGCTCCTCTTGCCCCAAAAGCAAGTGCATACTCCTTTCCAAGACCTACAACCAATAAACTTAATTAAAAAACAACTCCACAATGGCAAACTTTGTTAAGTTAGCAAACAAAGACAATGCTATATTCTCTGTTCTACAGCTGCCCAAAATGAAAATCTATGAGCATGTCACATGCTCAAATGTTAATACCCTTGATGTCATTCCTTGATGTCATTCTACCAAACTCATAAATCACTTAGAACTCGTCAAAAGCAACAATGTACCGGCTTTGAGTGCTAACCTGATTAATGAGATAAAAGATAAAATATCCTGTTAAATAAGGAAAATATAACAAAACTGAACACTGACAAATGCTCTATTAGTAAAAATCAGACTATATACAATACTGAAAACTTGCTAAAGCAACAAACTAAGTGAAATTGTCAAACAAATTTATAAAAGCATTTAAGTTATATATAAGTATGACAAAATTATTGTCAGTTAACATTTGTGTCTGCAATGAACAGTCATACATTACCAAGTTTCCACAGACAACTTCTTTTATAATTTTGCAAATATATGTTATCGACTCAGTATTAGAGCAGACTGGTTGGCAAACACCCCATCTGTTTCCCAGAGATTTTGAATTCTTATTCTTGGACTGGATATTGTCGGCTTCATAACAAACTTAGCATTCGATAAAGCAAGTACCCAGCATTACGATAACCACCGATTAGAAACTGGCACTGCCATGCATGCACGCATAAATTTGATTTAATGAATGCAAAATTGTTGACTTACGGAATGAGACAAAACGTCTGGTCAATCCATACATGTTGCGAACATGCTGAAATCTCTGCACATGGACTTTAAACTTGACAACAGTTTATGCAATTTATGAATGCATGCATGGCCAGTCCGAACAAAACGTGCGTCTCCCTACGCTGACCGTGCATGGTACCCACCGTTGCCGGCTCCTGTGACTAGTGCCACCTTTCCATCAAAACGCAGTTTTCCTCCCATGGCGCTTCCACGCTTTATGTTATGACCGTGCTATCTTATTCTTGCACTGTACGCGGAAAATGGAACACTTCAACTTTAATTTAGCGTACTTTAACCTGTTACCAGTTTAAGAAATAACCCACCAAAGACGTTTAATACGATAGAGCTACCCTAAACTCGAGGCGCACCATCTTTAAATAAAACGCCGCCAGTCGGATGAGTTAAAATATAAGAAGTCGTTGATCGGATCATGTAATCGTAACCTTTGTAATCGATTTCTACAGCGATTTCTGTAGTGCCCAAAAACCGAAGTCGCGGGAACCAGTTTATTCGCAGGCGCTTAGTCAAATCAAAATCGATAGGCAGGAGGTGAAATCAGCTCCAGGTCAAGATTCAAAGGGGTCAGTCCAACCAGGGCTGTAGTCGAGGGTATACGCGGGTATACAGCGTATACTCACCTCTAGAGACCGTATACTCACCTCAAAAAATATTTATATTTGTTTATATTAAAATACTGTAGTGTATACTCACAAAATACTGTAGCGTATACTCACCTCTAATTTCTCTCGGAAAACTAGCCGGTAGCGTGTAGGCCCTACTCGCCTCTAATTTTACCACTACAGCCCTGAGTCCAACGACCTCTTATTAATTATATAATGGTCAGTCAGGCAGACAGCACAGTATAAATAATAGGGCGTATACTGTGCAGACAGTCCGGCGGCTAAGGTGGGTGGTGTTTAGAATTGAAGCGGCCAGGGAGGTAGAGGCCTAGCCGCCTAGGAGTAGGATATTATTTTATTTGTCGTTGTTCTCGCGGGAGTTTGTTCCAGAGTCGCGGAATAGCTACGGATAGGCCTATGGAGCGATTGGCAAATTTTAGTTAGGCCCTATGAGGAGATGCCGTGACGAAAGGGCGACTCTTTATCAACACTAGAAGCCCTCTGTCTAAGCATAGGCTGCATATGCACTCCTCGTGGTCCTATCACTCTGCTTACGGTTTACCGATCTGGCTCTTCTCCTACAACAGCACAATTTTTAAAAAAACTCTCAACCCTTTTTGCGACAGTTAATTGTTACACGGAACTCTCAACTCGTCATCCTTGGTGATTTCAATATCCATCTTGAGGATCCTACCTTTCCTGCTTCTGCTCGGTTCTTAGACATTCTCACGCAATTTGGACTTCGACAGCATATCAATCAACCTACTCACCGATTAGGTGGTCAGCTTGATCTGGTCGTCATCACTAGTGAGGATAATCAAGTAGATGCATGACCTCCGACGCTCTCGGACCATTCTGTCAGCAGTTTTACCCTTCCTTCCATGCATCTTCAGCCGATTCACTCCATTCGCATGATAGCCTACGTGGATGGAAATCGTTCGACTCGTCTGCCTTCAGTGCTGCTCTGCGTGATACCTGGGATTAAGATTACTAATCTTAATCTACGCTGGATAACCTCTCAGTTGCCCAACTATTCGACCTATACACTTCCACGGTTACAAGTCTCCTCGACGCCATGTTACCTCGGCGTAGTTTGGACACGTCAGCGCCCACTGGCGGTCTGGTTTGACGCTGACTGCGGTCGACCCCGACGTCGTACCCGATGCCTCGAGCGCCGTAGTCGTCGGACTAAAGATCCGGTCGACCGACTAGCCTGGATTATACCACAGTATACTCAGCTTCGCTCATTACATCGCCTCTGTCATCAGAAGGAAGCTGAGTATTGGGAAAAGCTAGTCTTGCGTAACGAAAAAAAATCCAATTCGCTTGTGGTCGTCTAGCTGCATCAGGTCTCCTTAATGCACGTCTACCACGCTACTCACGCATTTCATCCTTCATGTTTGAGCAACAGTACTGCGCACTGGCTTCCTCTCTCAGCACGTATCAAGTTCAAAATCCTTATTCTGGTATCCAAGACACAACGGGGTCTCGCCCCCAAATATTTAAGTGATGTAATTCACCGGCCTCTTTCTGTCTCCTTAGTCGTCCACTTCGCTCCTCAAACAGATTTGATCTTTCAGTTCCTCATATACTATGATACTAGAACAGCTATGGCGCTGTCCTGCAGATCTTTTGCCTCAATTGGTCCCTCTCTCTGGAATAGTCTCCTACTCGCTCTAAAATTTTAATAGGTAACCCCTCATCTTCTTTTGCTTTCCTGAAAACTTATTTCTTTTCTCTTGGCCTTGCGTACTGGGAGCGCCTCTAAACGGTTCACCCTACTAGAGGCGCTTTATAAATGTTTATACAATACAATACAATACAATACAAAAGAAGTGTTAAGGTGGAAGCCAAGGGCTGGAAGCTAGATGAGTGGGTTGAGCGAAGCGGTTTGGCCGTCAACAGCTGCGGGGTCATCCATAAAGGACGTCCACAACGAAGGGGGAGGGGTAATCGAAATGCGGACATATGCTGACAAGGGGGGAGGGGTTATGACCATGCAGTGCGGACGTTCGCATAGAACTTTTAAATTTGATAGTTTTTAAACACCACCTTATTTCAACCTTCCCGAAAGACATGGGCGGCGATCTAGGGCGGTGTCGAGGGGGACATGACCCCCACCTTTAAGAGTGGGGGGACACGCCATACATTTGTCTCCCCCAAATTTTGAAGAAAGACTGAAAAAGGCCAATAAATGTAGGCCCTAATTGCGTGTGAGGGTTTTCACAGCCTATTTTGACCAGACGAGGTAAAAAAATAGAATGTTTGAGAAGAAGTGTCCCCCGAAAATTGTCAGAAAGTAAAAAGAAATCCGTAAAAAAAATTCAATTTTTTTGGGAGAATTTCAGAAAAAAGGTCTAAAAATTTTTGGGATGACGTTCCAAAAAAAGGTTGAGATTGGTGCGAGACCCTTCACAAACAGTTGTAAAAAGAGGTGAATGACTAAAAAAAAGGTCATAAACTGTTATGGGAGATGAATTTGCGAAAAAGTCCCCATTTTCCTAAAAAAAAGTCAAAAACCTCAAGACCAAAACCAAGACTTTGAACCTCAAGACCAAGACCAAGACTTTTTGGTCTCAAGTCAAGTCAAAAACTTTTTTGGGAGGATGAATTCCTAAAAAACGTCATAAACCAGACCACGGCCGACTCTTTGTCCCCCCCCACCTCTCAGACAAGATCGCCGCCACTGCCGAAAGAGTCAGTGAAGTGATTGCCTAAAACCTCATGCATGGTATTTACCTTTACTGCGACTTTAAAGAGGCTTTTATTACTGCACATCCTGCGATATGAAACCTGAAGTGTCACTTAAACATGCACAGGAACTGTTGAATAATTGTACAAATAATGATGATGACATTAAAAATTGGCTTAGGCTTACGGACATCCGCTAGGGGGAGGGACGGTAAGGTCAATTGCGGACAGGGGGAGGGAGGGTTCCAAAGTAGGTCATATTTGCGTACGTCCTTTATGGACAACTCCTGTCGGAGATAGGAGGGCTGGGAGGCTTGAAGTGTATTGCAGGTATACGTGATATGACTTTATTCTATTAATTATTGCATGACCATTGAACACCCACTCTTTCTCAGTGCTTGAGAATTATTAGAAATACAAAGTATCTGAAACACATTCTGAAGTAGGCTTTACGACATTCAAATCATGTATTTTGTAGTTATGTTTCAAATTATACTCTTCAAAGTATTTTGTATTTGGAATATAAATCAAATACTTTACAAAATACTTTTTAAATATCAGGTTGATATGAAAAAAACACTTAAATCAAGTGAGGACAGCACTTAGGCCTATTAAAGGCTGCGACTTAATTGCTGAAGGAGTAGGCCTAATTAGATCTACGTGCACGTTGTTAGTTACGAAACCAAGCAATTGCCATAGCAATTGCAAGATGCAAGTTGAAAATTAAGGAAAGTACTGTCTTGGCTTTCTGATAATTATCTGTTCTTCTTCTTTATAAGTCGTTGTCATTATATTGAGGTGCCTGCCAAGGTCAAATCCTAATCCAGTCTGGTTGTCAAGACTTTAAACCTCAAGACCAAGACCAAGACCTAATTGAACCTCAAGACCAAGACCAAGACCAAGACTTTGAACCTCAAGACCAAGACTTTGAACCTCAAGACCAAGACCAAGACATTTGGTCTAAAGACCAACACTTTTAAAAACGAACTCGAGTACACTCGAGACCAAGACATACCTTGATCTCGAGGACAACAAGATTGCCCTAATCATAATCTCGAGAACAAGCGGGAACATTGGAACTACTTAAGCTTATTTACAGGTGCTTAATCAAAACAAAATCAATAGGTATGCAGGGTAAAAATCGGTTCCTACTTCCTAGTCAAGGTTCAAAGAGGTTAGGCAGGCAGACACTCGGACGACTAAGATGGATGGTGTTTAGAATAATAGAATAGGAGCGAAGGAGGTAAGGGGAAGAAAAGGAATTGGGATAGGATTTCTGACAGAGCTGCGCAGTGCTTCCAGGTTTGTGTGAAAGATCATGTGGAGAGATAGCACGATGCAAGGACTTGGTGAGTTCAGACGATGGATCAGGTGTCGTAATGCTGGCGGTGACTTATTCCACAGAGGCAGAACAGCTAACCTGGCCAGTCCTATGGAGCGATTTGCAAATTTTAGTGATGAGGCGACAGAAGTGCGGAGAAGTGTTAGGGCGGAAGAGGAGCGCTCGGGTTGAACAAAATGGTTGAATGGTGAACAACTAACTGCACGAAGATAGGATTGAAGTGTGTTGTAAATTATGTGTAAATGATATTGTACTTTGTATTCTATTCTTTCAGGTAATTTAAGCTCAGGGAAGTCATTTGGGGTTATATGGGGCATTTGCTCCCTTGATTTTGAAAAAAAAGGAATTAGGATGGAACAAAAAAGGAAGAAGACGAAAGGGGTGAAAAAGAAAAAAATGATACTCAAATTCAGGGACGTCATTTGAAGGGTGTAGGCCTGCACTGTTTTGCACATGTATACTAAATACAAAACAAGCTGGCCAAGTCCCACCCCCGGAAAAATACTCAAATGACGTCCCTGCCCCCTTCCTGAAAAAAACTGAAATTACGTCCCTGTTTAAGCCAGTGGAGTGACTTGAGGACAGGAGTGATGTGATGGTGTTTAATGGGGGTTTTATGAATATACATGTACTAGGCTCTTAATAGCAATGTGTACAGAATAAAATTAAAATAATTTATTTATTTATTTAAATAATAAAAACAATAATTTAGTTATTTTAATTTAATTTCAGTGTTGTGAAAGGTTTTCAGTGTTTATTGAGCCCCCCCCCAACCCCCAATCCCATTTTTCTCGAGATTTTAGCCCTTCCATAATTGTTCAGTTCCGGAACCTTTTGTTCAGTTCTGGAACCTGTTTATTCTAGGAAAAAAGCACAGTCTATATGTATATGAAGACGTAAGGAGATCGGCAGAACCTGAAACTCCAAATGATGCATTAAGTCGAGACCAGAAAATACCATGATCGACCGCATCAAATGCAGCACTTGAACCAAAAGATAGACGATACGCTTTTCTATAAACCACTTGCCAGCACGCCCTGCATTTGGCGGCCAACATATTGCCCACAAGGGTTCCACGAGCAGTTTATGGAAATGCTGATGAAATATGTTGCTCAGTGTGCTCAGTTGAATAATGCTTTATGATAAACAGACTGAAAAGGACTTGTACACTCACAGCAGTCACATGCCCTTGAAGACATACTAGAAACAGGCATTCTTTAAAACTTTATATCGAGGGTATTATATTATAATTTGTATTAGTTTTGAATTGAGTTAAATTCAGCTAATAGATTTCTATTTATTATTTTACCTATCTATGATTGTAAGTTGTAACCAATTCAGTTGTGTCAACTGGTTGATGAATAAACGAATATTTGATTTGATTCTAACAAGCAGTTTAGAGATGTTATTCAGACTGGAAATACATGTAGGTCTGTACTTATCCAAATAGCCCTTGTCTAGAACAGGTTTTTAAATAGTTATTACAAGAGCACGTTTAGCAGCACAGGAATGGCCTTTGCAAAGAAGAAATTAGCCAGATGAACAATGAATATGGAAAACACAGTTGAACAGGATTTAATATGGCAAGTTGGAATGAAGTCAAGCTCTTATGACTTGCAGCATGACCACAGTGAATGTGTCTCTCGGGGTAAATGAATGCTTTAAAACAAGTTCTTAAGGAATGATAAATTCTCTGAATATGGTATTAAATCACATTATGTTTCTGCCTTGGCACGTGAACTGATTCCCTTGGTCCAACATTTCTGAATTTTGCCCTGACACAACTTTGAACTCTGCTGCAGATCTGATTTCACTAAGCACCACTAAATACACTCATCTCTCAACTCACTGGTAAGGTAATTAAAGTCAATTGCTATAATCAGTCTCACCAAATTAATAAAAAAAATGCAGAATTTTATGCTAATTGTCACATTCTTATTATTATTTTTGGCTTACTACAGCATTTAATTAGTCAGTTCTGAATTTATTTTAAAACATGTTCAGTTGACAAAGTAGCTGATTCATAGCTCAATAATGTACTTGTCAACATCCATCCCAAACATTGCAGAGGACATCCTTCCTTTCCCAACCTTTCTTCCTTAGAATTATACTTGTAAACATTTTACAATAATGACCATGGTGATGATTATCGTTATTATTATTATCATTATTATATAGCCCAAAAACATTGAGTGGCACATAACCAATGGCATCCAACTCAACCTAAACTTTAAGGAAGATGTATGTCCCTCTATTCCCACTGATCAATGACCCCATTTTTCAGTCAGACCTTTACATGAGCAGTGGTAGGAATTCTTAAACAGATTGACTTTTAAAGCTGTCACTTCATTCACAGACGATAAGTCAACACTACACGGAATGCAACTTAGTGGCCTTCCAGCGCAAAACTTAAACAAACTGAGCAACTTTTACTTTCTGGCTTCATTCAGGATAGTGATCACTGTCAAGCCATAAAACAGATCAACCTCTGGATGACAATGTTTCAGTGCAATGGCTGCTGTTTATCCCTCTACCAGACATGTTAAAATGTAATCCTTCTCAGTTTTACACTTGCAACTTTGGCAGCAACTTTTGCGGAAGCACCGGAAATCCAAATAATTCACAGCTTAGCAACGTGAATTCAGTCACCTGTCAATTTTCTTTATCCAGCTATCTACACACTGGTCAACCCTCAGTACGAACAGACAGGTTAAGACGCTGACGATTGAGACCAAGATGAACGTAGCACCTTCAAAGACAAATCTTGGGGCGAAAATCTTCCAGACCATCAAGTGACGCCTGTGAATTGCAACACAAAGCGTTGTCGCCAACATCTGCAGAAACAAATAGGCAAACTTGAATAAAAGTTAATATGACAAACATTTTACGTCTGTGTACCATTTTGAAAGCTTTTAATAAATTCTAAACAATCTTTATCTCATCTAGGTGATAATTTTCATACAAGTACCTATATTTAACAGAATATTAATGAAAGCACAAATAGTCGAACAACAAATTTAGCAAATAAACTTATACTGTCTGTGAATGGCCATGAAAGCACATACAGCATTTAGTGTACTGTCGATGTTTCATACCGCAACAGTTACTTACCTGATGAATGTAATGTATTACGAACAAACATTTGTATGGCAACTCTTCAAAGCCTTTGGCTGCATTATTCATATGGCTCTCTGACAATTTGAAAAGGAGCCACAAACATACACATGGTGATGTTCGGGTTTGTGTGTTGCAAGCCTCGTTGCCTGTACTTCAATGCTATGTAGTTGAGGAACTCGGAACAGTGTCTACATTCAGGTCTGAATGGGAATCAGCTGGTTGTGCACTTCATCTGTGCAGGAGTTGGCCAGTGGTGATTCTTCTAGTTATCTGAGCACTATTCGTTTATTGTAATAAGCATAACTGTAATCGTTATAGTGAGTAACTTTTGGTACTTAATGACTCTAACTGCAGTGCTTGCTTTTTGAGGCACTTAAACAGCACTATAGAGTAAGTGTCTAGCTAAATACACATAGATGTAATACTCAAGACACAGTAGAACAGTTTACCTTCAGACCATACAAAAGAATATATTTGGCGTAGAGATTGAAGAGCTTCTGCCTTAACAGGTTCTTGTCTTCATTGAGAATCAGTTCACCTCTGTTTTCCTCCTTTTCCACTTTGCCCTTCATCATCGCCCACTGCCCTCTAGTGTATCGCCAGTAGGTGACAAGAGGCAGGGCAACTGTACATATCAGTTGTGAAGAAAACGTGTTTATTATTATCAGGAGTGCTGGAATGATGTTGCTCGAGAAATCTCCGGTGAACCCATGGAAGGCTGCCTCCCATCGAATTGAAGTTATTGTGGCCTGATGACCAGTTGAAAAGAAATGTTCAGATGCCAGGAAAAAGACAGTCACAACGTTAATCCATGGAACATGGACCTCGTCTAAAAAAGACACCAAACTTTCCAAGTTTAGTTGAATGCATTGCTTATAAAACTATTGTAAGGAGAGTCAACGTAAACATTTTAAGGGGTCAGCGATTCAACATAAACATGGCAGGGAAGGTTAGGGATTGAACCAGATTTGCCTTACAAAGCCATTTATAAAACTATATGGTCACACACATTGATGGATTTAATTCAGCTTTACTACATCATCACATTACAATATGATACTTAAATTACTGACAATTGCTTCACATAGTAGCATTAAAACAAAGAACTAGCCCATTTACCAATCATCTGACACAGATGCTAGATAAAAAAAAATTAGCAGCCGTTAAACTTCTTTCATTTTGTGCCCAGAACAGCTTGCCTTACTGAACTTTAAAAGTCATTTGGCAAACTAGTAAACCACACATAAAACTGTACTATATATAAATAAATTTCACCATAATAAAATATGCCGCTATAGGTGTGGTCCTAAAACTAAGAAATGTCAGAGTAAAAAATATTTCAGAAATCCAATTTTATGGACAACAGCTTACTGGTACATGCATGTAAGATTATTGCTTAGAGATTTGCATCGGCTAGTTAAACTGAACCAGGAAACCAGCAGCTATGTGACAAAGAATATATACTGCTGCCCAACTCTGTAAGCAGCATTGAAATTTCTTAGTTACTGAACTGCACTGTAAAAATTGTCCTCATCACATTACAGTACAATAATCTTCACAGATTTGAAGAATATTTGCAAATTTAATTACCTCAACAGAAGTAGACTTACCATTATGATGGTCAGTTCGGACATAACCAGCACACAACTCCAGCAGTGCAAACAGCACTAACCACAGCAGGAAGACACTTGGTGCAACACCATCACCAAGTAACAGCATTGTCACCATAACAACTGACAACAACAAAACAAGATGGCTGGATGAGTAGACTGTGGCTAGACCGTAGACAACAACTGGCGGCTGAGAATCGCTGTTTGAGGTATCTTTCGATGTTTTTGAACTTCGTTTGTAGTTGAGTTTCAGATGATTGTAGATTTGTGGAATGAGGTTGACTTCGCCACTGGCAGCAGGCAACATCATATCGTGTATTGGATCATTCTCACTTTTCCTCAACACCAAAAACAGACACAGAGGTCGGACAACAACCACAGCTATAGCTGCCAAGCACATGATGTACACAAATCGAGGTGGAGCAAGGAAGAAGCCTGGTGAGATCTTGAAATTTGGCAGATTCTGTCCAAGTCCAAGAACAAGCCAGTAGAATGCTAGCATGACACCGGAGAATGGAATAACATATGACATCATAACTACAGCAATTGCATTGCCATTTAGGTTTCCACAGTACCGCATCCACCTATAAGTACCATATATTGTTGCAGCTACACCAAACATGGAAAAGAGCAGTCGGAAATTCACAGAAACGCTAGAACTTTTAGAAAAAGCAGACAGTGGCTGAAGAAACATAGATGTCTCGCAGGTCCACTGCTCTTCGCGGCAAGCATGAAAGAGTTGTGACAGTCGAACACCAACCAACACACAGAACATTTGGAACAGAACAATGAGAAGAAAAGACAATTCTACTTTTGTATGACGACCGTGCTTTGATTCAGGGTTCACTGCTTTCTTAAACACATTGACAATGATAGCCACGCACAATAAAATTACTAACGTTTGAAAAAGAAAACCGGTCACAGCATCTTCGTATACCACATAACTGTTTGAAAACAAACTCAAGAAATACACAAGACATGAAAGCAAGGCAGCATAGTCAAGGAAACTAGCTTTGCATTTGGAAAAATGGATTCTCAGCTCATTTAGCTTCATCGTTCTGAACACATATCCGACAGCAACAACAACCACGAGGCATGACACTGCTTCATTCAACACGTTTAGATAAAGTGTCGTAACAAAAACCATTAAACAGAGAGACGCTTTTAGAAACCTTGACGACAGCGGAGACAAATCTGTCAAGTGATGTCCATTAAAAACCAACAAGATGTTGACAAGCAGGGCCGAGCAGTAAAGAAACCCTCCAAGAAACATGCTTTTCAAGTCAAACTGTGCCCACACATTGCGACACATCGTTTTTACTTCAGAAAGATAATTTTCATATGCTTTTCGTAGATTTTCTAAACGTTCCTCAACACCTGCACTGTTCTGCTGCTTAGCCTTCATCACTTCAATAAGTTGTAGCTCTGTTTGGTGAAAAACCTCGTTCAGCTGTGCAAGTTTTTCATGAGGTAGATCGCTTGAAAGTTTTGCATACTCTTTGGTGTAGTGATAAACCTGTTGAGCATTGAGATACAAAGTCATCACCTGACGATATAGTCCAGCAAATTGATGCTGATTGTTGTTATGGTCTCCACCATAATCGAAAAGATCAGTGACAACTGATCCAAGGTTTGAAAATGGAATTGGCAAACCAAGTAGGAGGGACAGTGTAGGCACGAGGTCAATCTGTGAAAGAGTCTTGAAGCCCGCCTGAAAGAAGAGTCACACAACCTTATAAACAACCCAGTTTATAATCAAAATCATTATTGTACAACCACAAATATTTAACTAATATACAACATAACTTACACAATGCTCGAACACAGATCTGAATTATGAACCTTGTCAACACTGTTAGATACAGACATTTCATCTAGGTGTCCCAACACTGCAATAACTATGTCTTGCAAAAAATATTCAGCAAACAAACTTTACCATAACATGCGTTGATATAATATGTGTTATAGCAAGGCATTTTCGAGTATAATACGATAAAAAAGATGAAGTGGATGATGTTCGAATGTCAACTGTGGCCCTAGTTGGCTTAGAAACTGCTTTGAGATTGTTCAAAATGCACGATATTGAGACAGGGATCTTGAATTTATGGTCACGTGCTAATTGGAAGAAAAACTCATATAGAACACATATCGCTGTACAGGTCTTTCTTTCTTGTTGTTCACCATGCCGACAGTTGCCGGACTGTTAGTCGAGAGGTTGAGGATTCAAATCCCCGCCATGGCAGACATTGTCCATAGAGCGCATTATCCAAACAGTGCATTGTCATTTTCCACAGTGCGCATTTCCCCCCAAAGGACAGTTTCCACAATGAACTGTGTGGATAATGCATTTTCTCCCCAAAGTTCATTTTCCACAAGGTGCATTATCCAAAACAGTGCATTCCACAGAGAGCAGTTCCCCCAAAGGACATTCTCCACACAGCGCATTTTCCCAAGAGAGCATTATCCACACAGTGCATTGTCATTTTCTCCAGAATGCATTTCTCCCAAAGGACATTCTTTTTCAACTTCAATCACATATCACTGTACAGGTCTTTCTTTCTTGTTGTTCACCATGCTGACAGTTGGTTACATGGTTGTGTAGACTGTAGTCAAATTTCAACAGCATATTTGCTGATACAGACCTCTCAAAGTCATGTACGTGAGATTTTTAAGCCATCATCATCACCGTTCGCATAGTTGCATTGCCAAAATAATTTATCTGCAAGGACAATCGCTAGACCTAACACTAGATAAATGTAATGTAAAATAAGAAAGACAAAGTAGACAACTTTGAATGTCAACTGTGGCCGTAGCCGGCTTAGGGACTGCCTTGCGATGGTTTGACACACAAGAGAATTGAGCCTATAAAAGCCATGCAGCTAAATAGACTGCAGGATTTTGCAAAAGTGGAAGCAGTACTGTAGCAATAAGCACACAACCCACATATGTTTAAAAAAATCTAGACTAGACTCATTCAAGCAGAAGCTAGATCTGTTTGAATTATATATCCATATAAAGCTAGGATTTCTGTTTTTTATACATGTTTAGTTTAAATACTTGTAAGCCAATTTTAAGGTGTTATATTATGTACATTATTGATTAAAAATGATTAAACACAATTCTGAATTAAATGGAACTTTCTGTATCCTATGCATATCCAATTGACGCCTGAGGCAAGTATCTTGTGGACTCGTTTTCATGACCACACCAAGTTCCAATGCTTTTGCTAGCCCACTGCAACCTGCACTTACACAGCTACACAGACATGTACATGGTCAAAAACTACCAATTCAATCCAATGCAGCTCATGCCATATGTAATACAGAGCTTGATGTGCTTGAACCCAAATCTCATGCTACATCGATGTGTACATATTACCAGTATCACTACACTGTTGCTATCACAATTTTACAAAACCTATTAAATGAAGACAACAGACATACTGCTGGAACTGGTGATGCAGTAATTTGTTGAGGGCTGAACACAAACAGAGCAGCGTCAACCTCTTCCTTGCTATCACCACCATGGTCTCCAGTTTTTGTCATTCCATGGTCCCCAAATACGAAAAGAATCGTATCGTCAGTCATCTCTTCCATTAATGACCTACAAAGGCACATACACATAAACACAGCTGTATACAACAACAAATGGTACAGCATTCAAATGAAATCAGCTAAAACGAACTGTTTCATGTAGGCTCTTCAAACAAAACCATTTTGCACACTGATCGTCATTACCTGTGATTTCTGTTCAATGCAATGACTGAATGATGATGTACATTATAACAGAGGTGTTATAGAAAATAAATACGATTAGATTAGATTAGTAACTATCCTACCATCACATCTGCAACATAAGTGCTGCCTAAAGAAACAACATTTTTCTACTTCACTTGTAAACATTTACCTAATCCTGTTTAGGTATCCATCAAGTTAGAAGTCATATTCGCAATTGACCATGTACCTCAGATTCAAGGTCAGGCTGATCTCCAGTTAAGTGCCATTTTTTTCATTGTTGGAGATTGATGTATCACATTATATCAATCAATCTTCAACATTTCCACCATATATGCCTAAAATGCAAAGTGTACTGACTCTAAAATAATAAACGAATGCACCAATTATTAATTTATTATTACCTCAGAACCGTGTCCATCTGCGTGAGTTTTTCCGTCATCCTCTGATGGAATGGGCCAAATGTATGCCCACAGTGGTCGATACCAAGAAAATGTGCTATGAGAACGGTCCAATCATTCTGTCTATATTCTGGAAGTAGATGCTGCATTATACCATTGTCCACTGTATCCAAGTCCTTTACATTGAACGATGGATATGAAAATGACTTTCGAAATCTCCTAGGAAATAATCCCTCCCAGGTGTCGTCTCCCATGAACGTAATATTCCTGCCAAGTCGCACAAGTTGGTCAATGAAATTATCTTCTGTGATCTCAGGGCTGGCAAAATTCGCTCCTGCATCAACAAAAGTGGGCAAACTGCCCGTTGTCAACCCCTTCAGCCGCTGCAACGTTGTCGTGGGTGGATCTGCCACGAAGCGGTACAGTCGAGCATTTTGCGGGGTATTCTCAAGCGATGTTTTAACCGACACCAGTTTATTTTCAAACGGCTTTTCTTTCTCTACCTCAATGGATCGATTGTAGAAAGCAAAATCGAACCGAAGAGCATCTACGACCACAACAACGGCACGTCGATAGCGCCCTGGCATCCAGCACCCGCCATCCTCGTGCGCCCTGTGATCAGTGACATTCAAAAACCCATACAAATCCTTGAAGGCCGAACTCTGGTCATTCAAAATGCAAGTATTGTTTTTGAAGACCACGATGCGTTTCAACAGAAATCCCAACGTAAATAAAAGAATTCCTGCCGAATACACAGTAAGCATGCACAAGATGGCAAAAAATATCTTCATTTTAGAGGACTTAGCCTTTCATTCTACTCGTAGTAACGTTTTTTCGCACATTGCATTGCTCTTCGCCTCTTAGCACACTCTTGGTTTAGCAAGTGTGGCAGTGGATTCGTGTTTACTACTTTAAATATAAATCAAAATTAATATAGCGCCAATTTTTATATGCATAATTATACATCTGTAAAGCACACAGAGAGCGAAAAAGTGACAATGATTTTGTAAATTATGTAAGAGGAAGCTGGATTTATTGAATATTGGTTTTTGACTCTTCAAATCTTAAAGACTTGTTTCTATTAATCCAGTATATTCAAATGATAAGGACGGTTTTGTAGACGCCGCTTAGTTATTTGCAGCGCTTACAATTTTAAAGATTTATATTTACGCTCTTCACATTCGTCAACTCGTAATTTATGAGTGAGGGAAACATTAGGCCTATTATTATTGTTCTGGCGCAAACCAATGCGAGCCAATGTCTCCCTGACTTGACCCTACCTGGCTCCTGACATATGGTATCAAAACTGACAAAACAACCTGGCTTTTGTGGACTTAATTTGATGTTGCGCCGTTGGTAAGCTGGTTTTTCTGACGCGGCTTTAGTGTGATTTTGAAGAGTTACATTTACATCAAAAGCAAAAAGGTTTCCTAAGTGTGATGCTATGCTGATAGTTAGCCTACGAACCCATTTTTGGCACACCTAAACTGACATTTTTACGCTCAAAGGTGAGGCCAAACTTGCCATTTGCAACCCAGGTTTCTAAGTGAGATCCAAGGGCATTCTTATTTTGATACCATTGATGTACTATGTGAAAAACTGGAGCTGGCAGTCAACTGTTGCCTTGTATTGAAAAGGCTACTCAGCAAAAGTTCAACATATGTAGTCAAAGTGCTGCAGATCAATTATCCTGTACATATGGTAACATCACTGGCGTGAAGAGCAGTATACGTAGCGGGACCGCTTCCCGCAACCCTCTCAAAGGTCCACTCAGCCTATCATTTGCGAGATGGCGCGTTGTGAACATGAGATGTAGGACGTGATGGGCGCCTTGCATGGCCGCCGTATATACAGTTAAAATTCGACTCCTGTAATAATAATAATAATAATAATAATAATAATAATAATAATAATAATAATAATAATAATAATAATAATAATAATAATAATAATAATAATAATAATAATAACAACAACAACAACAACAACAACAACAACAACAATAATAATAATAATAATAATAATAATAATAATAATAATAATAATAATAATAATAATAATAATAATAATAATAATAATAATAATAATAATAATGGGCAAGAGGTTTCAAAACAAGGGGCCCCTGCATATTATTGTAAATTTACGAGTATTTGTTCTGGCATATACATAGGCCTATATAATATTATATGCAGGGCTGTAGTGGTAAACTTAGAGGTGAGTATACGCTACCGGTTAGTTTTCCGAAACAAATTTGAGGTGAGTATACGCTACAGTATTTTCTGAGTATACGCTACAGCATTTTAATGTAGGCTAAATAAATATAAATATTTTGTGAGGTGAGTATACGGTCTCCAGAGGTAAGTATACGCTGTATACCCGCGTATACCCTCGACTACAGCCCTGGGCCTATGCCTCATGTCTGCGGCAGTACGTGTACCACAGTATAAATAATTATAAAATTCCTTTGGGACTGCCAGTTTGCACAATTGCATGGATGTGTACCTGAGGTAAAAAAAATTTAACTCAAGACTGAAATGACGTCATTCTGATATCACCATAGTTACGACATTAATCGAGCATTGTCTTTGCTCCGCTGTGAGGACGGTCTAGCTAGATTAGGGCCTATCAGCTTGCCCTTCAACACGGTGTTCCTCATCGATGGTTTTCCTACATCGGCAAGGACCGTCTTCAATTAATATCCTTCCCTACAAAACGATTTTGACTCATCGGAGTTAGCAAAGTTTTGTATTGGCATCATGACAAGTTTTTGTGGAGGACTGGCTGCGAAAATCGTAAGTTTTTGACAAAAAATTATGAATTGTTTGCTCTTAACTCGTGGCAGATGTAAAGTTACAAAGCATTTGGTTTAAAGCGAAAGTAACTATAGTGGATTGTAGTAGGCCTATAGGGCCGTTGGAAAATGTGCTGAGATTGGCCAGAAATGTGATATATAGCGAAAACGTAATTTGCTTTTTAGTTAAATCTGGGGCTAACATTTGCAATTTCTAGCTTAGCTAATGCACGTGAGCTAAAAAAAATTTGGATCCAAATCATTTATTGATAGCGAAAACTGCTCAGGTTTGACAAAAATCAATAGCATTAGATAAGAATTTTTCTTATTTTTAAACAATGATCGATTTATGAAAGTTTGTCAAAATTATGATAATTGATTTATGATAATTGAAAGATTAGCATTCAGTTAATTATGGAGCTGTCTCCAGAAAGCTACAGTTCGCAGAATAAGCGGGTTCGACATCTCAGTGACCTAGTTAGGTCACATCGACCTACATAGGTCATTACTACCGGAAGTATTGTTCTTGCTGTGGTAAACATCGGTAGGATTAATGATTTAGATGGTTTCAAACGTTGGAATTTGGAATAATTATGTATTAAAAAATTTTTCCGGAATCTGGGATTAACAATAATAATTCAATGTAGTAAGAAACAACAGTTGGTGGCTTTGTCGTATGCCGCATTTAGCCAAAACTACATTCGGCAGCGCAACAGTACGGGTATGACCGATCAGCTGATGTCCGATCAGCTGATGTCAATCTTGAACAAAGGAATACGAGTCGACACCCCGGCCTGTTGGGATTATACCCAAGTAGGAGACAGGGAGAGGGTTGAAACACTGCTGAAGAAAATGCGACGCTCTGGTCTACTTTCCCCATCCATTCAAATCGCTTCTGAATTGACAAAACAGGCAGATAAACGCCTCCTTAAGACAGCCATTACATACCACGGCCATGTTCAGCGACCATATTTTCCACCTGATCGCAATATCCCTCATAATTTCCGGCCACGGGCTCATAATTTCACATTAAGCCTACCTTATAAAAAAGACAAAAACTTTATCTCCCTTAAGCTCTATAAAAACACCTATTAACAATTAACTATTTTAGCACTATACTGTTTTTCTTTTATATGTATAGGCTACTTTATTTTAAAATCCATTAATCTCTTCAGTCTATTTCATTAACTGTTTTCTGATTTCAATGCATATTTTAATTAATTTTGACTAGTGGGACAGTCAGCCACGACTAGGGTGTCTGGGCCGAAGCCCCAGCGGACAACGCATTGTACAGCATTTGCTGCCAAATGGAGCCCATTTTAGCCACTTTCATTTTACCAAATTTCCTTACTATTATTATACATATATCCCAATTAAAGTCATGCATAGAAGTTTGAAAATATGACATAATTAGTTCAGTCATACTACCAAAATAATTGATAAAAGTAAGTCAGTGACGGGCTGAGTGACTGTGACCCAGTGGATGAGCTGCAGGTACAACAAACAATGATAGCTTTGACTTCGACAACCACGATCAACTTTATTTTCCAATTTGGTTAAGCAAAGAAAACATGTTACATTCTATTAATGTTTGCTTGGTGAGTGACCCATATGGGTCCATCCACCAAACAAACATTTATAGGATGTAGCTGTAGTATCCATCAGCTATTATGCTGCTGTTTTCGTCAAGACAGAGTTCGGTCACAACAACTTCCCATATGGTAAGATCAGTTACTGCAGAAAAACTTGTGCGCATAGAATTGCATGGCATAAATGTCCGGATCCGCATGTCCTTCGCGTCTCTCTTTGCTAGTAAGCAATTTGGCTATGCATGGCGGCTTCGGGTGAAAATATGCAGCGCCCACTCCATTGACATTGAATGATATCAATAACCGATCATTAACAGTATCCAAAGACACTGACAGTCGATGGCTCATTCTCAGATTGTCATAGTGAGAGAGAGATCACTCGTTTTAATATTGTAATATTACATTAAAAGTAGATTGTTTAAGAGACAAATCACCCAAACTACTGGGACAAATCCTAAAACTACTGGGACATTTGTCCCCCTAGTTATAGTTAAAATATGCACTGTATGATTTATTTTCACTTGCAATTATTGTCTTTGTAACACTGTGAAATCCCATCACGTGTCGACGAAAATCTTTCAATAAACAAATATTTAATTGATTGATTGACATCACACATTTATTACATTATGCTAAACGTTTTTATTGTGCTACTGATTTTGTTCTGCCTGTATACTCTGAGTTTGAACATAAGCAGATTGAAGAAAAACATGTGGTCAGAATAAAAGTTCACTTTGGTTTGTTTTGCACATGAAGTTTTTACACGAGGAAAAAAATTATTTCTGATAAAGTGTGTGATGCCACTTCTGTTATCAAGTTGATAATGGAGGGCAAAAATGTTACTGCTGATCTCTGAGATGTGGCCATGAAAGGAAAGTGGAAGAAGTTGAAACTTATATGTGGTTCAAAACTTGGATCATGAAAACTTAGCAGTTCCAGCAGGAATGTGGCTTATACATTCATAAGAAACATTCAGTTTTGTGTGCTTCACCAGATAGAATTGTCACTTAATACATGCTGTGGCGAGGGATTGCTTGAGGTTAAGTGTCCAATTAGTTTTGCAGACACAGATCCTGCTGAAACCACCTGTGCCATATCTTGTGACTGCTGATGGTCATGTCATGTTAAGTCGCACTCATCAGCATTAAAAGTAACAAATATTCAAATGCAGATAGCAGTTCGGTAATAGGCAGTGGTGTGATTTTTCAGTAAGTGTGGCTCCTTTTTTGAAAGAAAATTGTTTAACAAATCATTCTGGGATGTTTGCCAATCGATGCTAGAGACTTGTTTTAATACTTTCGTTTTCCTAGCATGGTGGCATCTGTTGCACCATCTGAGAGCAATGCACAAACTTAACCAGGAAATATTAAAAGTATTAATTAATTAGATTAAACTTCAGTATATTTAATCTTTTTTACATAGAATCAACACCTGTAACCATTTCATACTCTGTTGCAATGACTGGTAGTGAATGTTTCATTAAATGTAAATGTATGCGATTTTCTATAGCGACCGTATATGGCCTCGACCCTGCTCATTTTTCAATGAATTGATCGGGTGAGATCCTTCACCACCGCTGCCCGTTTGAATCGGTGCCACGCCATTTAAGGTCCCCGTGTTGGGACCGTGGTAGCCCGAGATTTAAATCTCTGAAATAAGCCACCTTCGGGAAGCGAACTGCGGGCCGAAAAATGATGTCTAAAGACGTTTAATTCAGACATCTTAACATTGCCCGCATGCATTCACTAAGTAAGAGTACTCGAGTTGAAATTATGCTAAACACAGATCACAGATTCGTTGATCCAGGCGAATGAATTTTCATATTTTTGAAGCAATGCTACAAGTTATAAACATTAAATGCAATCGACCTATACCGACATGTGTGTGGTTTGTTGACAAAGTTGGTAGTAATGACCTCTAGGACAATGAAGTGGGTCGGGTGAATGCGCATGCGCACTCGACATATCGATAGGGCTTGGCGTTTGTTAGAGAGAGGCATTATGGGAGTTGCGTTCAGGTCATACCATGGTGTCATACGCCAGAGCCAAAAATTTTCCAGAGCGTTCAGTTTTCACCTGAAGGCTGTAATCGTAAAAGCTTTGTTTTGTGGGAATCTTGGCGTTGATTATGAAGCATAGAAGAATCATTATGGGAATTCGGTAAATAAGCATCGTTGTCTCCTTTGAATGATATTGAATTAATTAATTACATAAGATTTACGTGCCAGACGTCAACACTTGAATGCCGTTTAAAGTTTCGACTTTTTAATTCTAATTAATTGTGCTGCTGACTTGCTATTTATAAATCAAATTGTAATTTTACTGGTTGCATTAAATTGCAAGATTCACGGATGTGCACGCAACCTATTTGAAATTTAATGTAAAGTGTTATTTCATTGCCTGGAGAGGTTTGCCGGATTTGCGGAGGTAAGGAAATCGTCGGCTAATTTGTACTTCAAAATTATAAACCGCAGTTTCGATGCTTGCGGGGACCTAACAATATACGTCGATGAAGTAACCACATACGAGTTTTTCCAATTATCCCAGAATGCTCATATTCGTATGGCGGGGAATAGGAGATATATAAACTTACAAAACACTAGCAGATTGCGCAAAAATAAAATCATTAATATTTAACAGCGAAGAAAACCAGAAAACAGATCGGGCGTTATGGATAATGAAAAATACGAGGCAGGTGTTAGCAAGCAAATACGGTAGTTTCTTTTTTTCGACATTCTTGCAGAGGCGATAGGTGCAGAAAAGGAACTTGGCTGTGGACAGTTTTTAATACTCTGCATCACATGAAGGTTAAGTTATAATTAATTTTGTTTTATTACTGAGTGTGTATGATTGACGCATGATATGTAGGCTATATATATAATGTTTTATACGCAGCATATCGAACACTTAAATTTTACTAAATTGTGGTAGGTTCAGAAACGGAGCTTCCTTCGTCGCATGCATTTCGTGGCCGGAAGAGGATGCTATCGAGGCGCACAATACAGCACAATACAATACAACTGTATCTGACGCTGCTCACTGTCCAAAGTTCAGAAGTGCACGCATGGTGCTGAACAAATCTGTGGGTGCCATGGTAGGATTTGGCTAGATCCACTAATTTGATATAAAATATAAATATTAATAATTTAAAAATGATTGCTTTATTTTGAATTATTATATAAAAAGTAAAAGTATGTCCATATCAACAAAGTGGGACGTAGCGGAGGCGCTGAGGCACAGGTCGGGCCTTGGGGGCAGCTTCCGAATTTCACAAAATTTTACCTGGTGATACCTGGCACCTAAAGGAGTCTAACGCGCCTATTCCCGACTTCGGGAAATGATCCGAATTTTTTTTACAATTTTTTAAAGTTCTATAAAACGCAATGGAAAACCAGTGGAAGATCTGTTTACCAGTGATCTCTACATCAGTGATGTTTACGCGTTTAGCGGAAGTCACGTGATGGAACCACGGCGCCATATTATTTAGAAATAATTATTATAGCGCACTGATTACACAACTTCATAAAAATGAAGACTTTAATATAGCAGATAATCATTGTCTTGTTTATTGTTAGATATTTGGCCCCTTCCAAGCTTTATTGTTCTGCCTATTTCTTGTCCTTAACCGAAACCCGCTTTGCAGCAGCTTTTCCTCCCTTCTCTGGCCTCTGGCAATTGTAATTATAATCAAGAACTGATATAGCGCCAGTGTAGTTAAAGGCTTTCAGGTGCTTGCGGAACTGGGCAGGAGGGAGATTGAGGAGGTCAACCCTAAGAGCATGAGGTAAGCAGTTACAGCTGGAGGGGCCCAGGACAGCAAAACTCCGAGACTGGTTGTCACGGATGAAGGAAGAGATATGGCAAACTTCATGAGGCCTCTATAAGACGGATCTAGTCAACCGGACTTGGATCTCCACAGGACAATTCAAGCTGTGGCTCTGTGCCTAGCTTTGAAGTGGAGCTTTATAAATTTAGAGTTTACAATTGTAAAGGGCCATGAGAATTGATAAGGTGAAATAACCAGATAATAATTGAATTGTTTATATTTAACAAAATTATTTATTTCATACTGTATGTAAATAACTATGATTATCTGAAATAGTAATTACCTTTTTGAGTAATTTGGGTTCTATTTATAAGGGAATTTGGAAGTAGAGGGGTGATATAATGTTTGTGATATAATAATTTGTGATGCAACACAAATGCAACACAAGTAATGGTTATCACAAATGATGACCAAATGCAATACAAGTATCTTATTTAGTATTTAATTTAATAAAGTATTTAATTTAGTACAAGCATACTGCAAGTGATAACTAATAAACAAGTACTACAAAATTGGTATGTCACAAGTGATAATTAAAGTTTAATACAAGTAATACTTACACCTGTATACCACAAGTGATAACTAAAATTAGGTACAAGTAATACATAAATCGGTATGTCACAAGCAATACTTGTCACATAGGCTTTTACTTCTTGGGTCTGCTCCACGACTAATTCCCATCTCACAATCTGATGATCACTAGTGCTAAAATGCTCCCCCACACTCACATTCTCAACCATATTTTCTTCCGATGTTAGCACTAAGTCCAAAATGTTGTCTCACCTCGTTGGCTCCATGACATGCTGCTGCATAAAGCTGACATTAACAAAATCTATGAAAATCTTATCTTTTTCTCTCTCCCCTTCCATTTTTTCCCAATCAGTATGGTAATTGAAGTCCCCATTGTCAAGGACGTTTCCTTATTGGCCATTTCTAGTAGTTTGCATAATCCTTGGTCAGCTTCTTCATTGGCATCTGGTACCCTATAGCAAACTCCCACAAGCATCTTAGATTTTTTTATTGAATTTCACACCAGACACTTTCTTCCTCATATCACCTCTTTCTACTGCATTAATGCTGCTCTTAACATACAGCAAAACCCCTCCAGCCCCATGCCCAACTGGTTTCTGGTTAACACGATCCATCTATATAAATAAAGACAAGAATCTGTCTGTCTGTCTGTCTGTCTGTCTGTCTGTCTGTCTGTCTGTCACAGCGATGTTTGACCGGGATGCATTTCTACAGTTTTCGAGCTTTTCACTCGAAACCTCACTACTGTGCCGGGGTGGGCATGATACACCCAGTGGTCGGCTTCGCGTCCCCCGTTTTCACCGCTACCATGGTGTCCCGGCTCAAAACCTCCGAAACCCGGGCAACGCCGGGTTCACCAGCTAGTTCTAAATAATCGGTATCCATCTAAAGCTAATTCACTGTCCATGATCTCCGGTTTTGTCCATGACTCTGCTATACCAATTATGTCCGGTGACTCCTTATCTTCATACAATTCCAATTCTGCTCTCTTTGTAATACTTACTATACTCCTCACATTTGCAAACATACATTTTAAAATTCTACTACCTCCCATTTTCTTGTATCTCCTGGTTTTAAGAGTTTAATATCAAGAGTGTACTAGAAGCCACTGGAAAACAATGCAGCTCATCGTTAAAGTCTTAAATATAAAATATGGAACAGTTGGCATCAATTTATAACATATCACCACCAGGGCAGATATCCATTTCAAGATTTCTGTTTCTTCTGCACCCTCTAACTAACTAAGTTGTAATAAGTACACTGACCGTACACTGTCAGTGGGAATATTAGACAGTGAAGGAGAGGACTGGCCACCCGATCTCATATGCCGAGGCTAAGATCATGAAGTCGCTAACACTTCATACCATGGCTGCCTTGGGCTTAAGCTTATGGGACTGCTCTTCTTCTACTTATAACATATTAATATAAATATACAATTAATATTAAAAATAATTAAACCCACAAAGAATGGCTACCAACCAGTGCATTCTATGGCTATTATAGTAATACAAAGTTCAGGTATTTCAACACTAAACTTCTTAAGTATCTACTAATTGCAGCTAGTACTAAGAAATAAATGTCATACTTGCAGTGCCTACATACGACTGTCTATACACAATTAAAATATTGTAAAATTAGATCATACATGAATATATTAGCCAATATTATACTATTATACTGTACTCCTATTAGGTTTCATCAGACTATCTCATCAGACTCTGACTATAGGAGGCTTCTGATTATTGGCTGCAGTAAACAATTACTTTAGTAAACAAGTAATAAATATAGTTCCACACCAGAGCATAATCTAAATTTTAAAAAGTACTAAGGCAAAATACACAAGTCTGCTACATTTTCAGGTAAAGATGCCACTCAGTATGGAATGATAAGGACTAATTGCTCCTCGTTGCTGGTGGAATGATAAGGCCTTGTTGCTTCTCTGTTGCTCATCGTTGCTCTGTGCCGTTGCTCCTCTTCAAGATCACTGCCATAACATAACAGTGTGGGCGCACCATGTGCAAGACTATGGCTTACGGAATTGTGCAGTCAGTGAAATCGTGGCAAAAGTAAGGGAAGGAACACACTAGGCCGACCCCACAAGAAGGTCGGCGGTGATCTTTAGTGGTCCACAGAGGGGCGATGGGACTGGCTGTCTGGGGGAGATCCATAAATGTACTTGAGCATGGCTACAGTAATAGATATATTTTAATTCTCGTGTTCAGATTCAGACATAACAGTAAGCCTAGTAGTTAGCCTACTTGATTAAGTACTTTTTGAATAAATACGGCAAATTGTTATACATAACCTGAACATGAGAATGAAAATATATGTATTGCTGAATCCATCAGTGTTAAGGTTAGAATTGTTACTTATTCGTTTGTGCGAAACACTTAGCCTATGCTGATTTGATACTGCAGGTCCTATAGATGTATTTGAAAATAGTTTGACGAGATGTCTATGAGAGCTGACTTTAACATGAGTTAACATGTAATTGGCTGCGTTTGACAACCACGTACTAAACATTAGCGAAGAAAAACCCATGAAACAAACACCTATACATGGAGATGAATGAAACAAGCAAACGCTAAGAATTTTTCAGGGTACAAGCTAACAGTAAAATTTAAATAATCAATAATCACACACTTAACAATACAATGATAATCTTCATTTTTATGAAGTTGTGTAAGCACTGCGCTATAATAATTATTTCTAAATAATATGGCGCCGTGGTTCCATCACGTGACTTCCGCTAAACGCGTAAACATCACTGATGTAGAGATCACTGGTAAACAGGTCGTCCACTGGTTTCCATTGCGTTTTATAGAATTTTAAAAAATTGTAAAAAAAATTCGGATCATTTCCCGAAGTCGGGAATAGGCGCGTTAGACTCCTTTAGGTGCCAGGTATTACCCGGTAAAATTTTGTGAAATTCGGAAGCTGCCCCCAAGGCCCGACCTGTCCCGGCGCTGATTTCCTTTTCTAAGCCCTTGAGCCGGCAATGGACGAATCCCAAGGTCCTGGACACGGGGCCAGTCATATCGCAGGACTTGCCATTTACTTTCCAGCTTATGCCGGTACCAAATTATACTGCTTGGTGACAGAGGCACAGTGTGCGCAAACAACTTGCCCAGGGTCGTTGCACGGAGTCGAACCGGGGACCGCATGATCATTGACCTAACGCGATACCGATACTCCACCGTGCTGCACAATTATTATATAGAAATGTGAAATTCTTGATTTTTCGATCAGCAACTGGAAATCTATATGTACGATCAGTTTGACCATTTTAAATTGTATCTTACAATAAAACACCAATGGAATAAGAAAATGGTAGGACTTGCTGGTGTATTAGCAATAAATTAAAAAGCTCTATACATGTATTTTGTGTTACAGTTGTCTCAGAAATTGAGCCCACTCCAGGATTTTTTTGAGTTTGGTAATTGTTATGTTAATACTCTGTAACTAAATTGAATTTTGTTATTGTAATTATGACAGTTTATATATCATTGTCAGTATAATGCTACTTCTTGCATGCTTTTCCCTGTGCAAAGTAGGGTGCTGATGACATTGCTACAGACTGTTTTAAATGCTGCGGTCAGATTAATAGCCCGACTTCCTCGCTGGTCTCATATTTCCTCTTTCATGTTCGATCATCTTCATTGGCTTCCCCTTACTGCTCGGATTAAGCTTAAGGTTCTCACTGTAGTCCTTCGGTCCTGTACAGGCTTAGCACCCAAGTACCTCTGTGACCTTGTTCGTCTGCCAATTTCAGCTACTTCCCTCCGTCCAATGCGATCGCTTAATCGCCATGATCTTCTTGTACCACGAGCCAGGACCACTATGGCCAAAACTCGAGCCTTTTCTTGCATTGGTCCTGCTCTATGGAATCAACTCCCTCCATTGACACGTGCCTCTTTATTAGCTGGTGGCCCAAGTGCCTCGTTCTGCT
This sequence comes from Allolobophora icterica, assembly GCA_963556255.1. Taxonomy (NCBI): domain Eukaryota; kingdom Metazoa; phylum Annelida; class Clitellata; order Crassiclitellata; family Lumbricidae; genus Allolobophora; species Allolobophora icterica. The sequence goes on from OY744605.1 coordinate 50,520,745, forward strand.
GTCTTAAAACCACTTTCTATTCACTGGGTCTTTTGCACTGGGAGCGCCTCTGATTAGCGAATACTGTGAGAGGCGCTTTATAAATGTTTAAATACAATACAATAAATTGGCATTCAACAGATTAAAAAAAGCTTTATAATATTTTCTATTACAGAATCGAGTAGCGTCCTGTTTGATGAAGCCTATGTACAAATGCCTGAAATCAGTTTGTCATCAGGTAATATTAATTTTAATTACTTTCTAACTATTAAAGTAAAAAGTTTTAAATTGTTATCTGATATTTATAGAGCATGATCACTTCATGACAAACTCATCAGTGTCACTCGTGACCAGAACCAATGAAATCACTGTCAAATAAATTTACAGAATTCAGGTACTTGCAGGCCCTTAGCCAGAAATACAGAGTTGCCCGTCCACAAGCATTCGAAGACCAAAGTCGTGACACCCCCACGCCATGAGCACACGAAGTCGCCACCGCCCGAAGTCCCACCCAGAGGCGTAGGTAGGGGGTGCAGAGGGGTTCATGTGTCCTTGGGTGCCAAGGGAAGGGGGCGCCAAAAAGAGGGTTAAGATAAATAGTTTTACTTTAAATTTTGATGCAGTTTAACTAATTTTCCCCAACAAAATTTATAAGATTTAATTTTGGCACCCCAAATATTTCCAGTTATATCCTCATTACTTACAAAGCAGTTGTCAGGTATGATTTTGATGCCCCATTGAGCACTAATGGCACCATATACTATCTGTATTTTTCATATTTTATTTCATTAAAATTGCCATTCGATTATTTCGAAAATGTGAAATAGTAAAAGGGGGATTTCATAGTTTGCCCTCAGGCGCAAAATATCCTAGCTACATCGCTGCTCCCACCGCTGTATGAGTCCACCCCGCCAAGTGAGATCTCTCTCTCTCTCTCTCTCTCTCTCTCTCTCTCTCTCTCTCTCTCGCGAAGCGCACCCCCCCTGCCAGCTCCTGCCGGCAGCCGTAGTCAGGATGCATTCAGAGGGAGACAGACTGTCTCTGTCTGTCTCTCTCTCCCGCCCCCCAGCCACCTCCCGCCAGACCTGCATTCGTGTCCCGCTGATCTCTCCGTCTCTGGCTCTCTCTAGGGAAGTTGTTAAGGCAGCCCAGCAATAAGGGAACTAAGTTTACATACCGTTGTAGAAATAATTCGGCAACCCGTCCAACCGGCAACCCGTCCACGCAGAATTTATACCCGTCCAAAATAATTTTCAACCGTCCAAAGGACGCGTGGACGGGTGGCTGGCTAAGGGCCTGGTACTTGCGAAACTGTGGAAGGGACAAACTGAGGAGCCTGAGCCACAGCTCTTGAGAAGGTGATTCCAGCTGGTGGGTCCAATAGAGGCTAACTTTCTGGACTGAGCTGTAGTATTACCCATACAAGGGACAATTAGAAAGGTGCCATGACCCGGGACCGAAGAGACCGAAATGTAGAAGTCCCTAAGCAGTCTTGTTGTCAAGACCTTAAACACCAAGACCAAGACTTTGAACCTCAAGACTAAGACCAAGACTTTGAACCTCGAAACCAAGACCAAGACTTTGATCCTCAAGACCAAGACCCAAAAAATCACATAAACCCAAGACTTCTTTTCCTTACAAATAATTGTCAAGTCTGAAACCTTGCTTGTTTAATGAAAACGTGAGTCTTTTATTTTATTCAAGCAAATTAACTTTAAATGCAGACTGCAAAGAATTCCAAATTAGTATTTACAAAAGTCCTTCATGCAAAATGTTATTCCAAATGCCTTTTGTATTTTATAAAAACCAATTCACTCAGAATTTTCCGACCAAGACGTGCCTTGTGGGGCCTCATAAAAATTCCGCCATGTGAAAAAATACGTTCTACAGGTGCTGAAATCGCTGCACACCCAGTAGCTTTTCAAGCACTGGATGTAAATGTACAAATCGTGAGCCTTTGTGAAATCATCTCATGGTTTATCAGAAAAAGTCTCGGCAGGGCTTCCAGACACAGCATAACTTAGTTGCTGCTGTCAATGGGTTTTCATGACCAACAAGACTTGCATCCGTTTGTAGGTATTTGTCGTAGGCTATGATGCAAACAGGCTTGATAAATTTTTAAATTCTTGATTTTTTTAAAATGACTGTTCATATTGACAGCCGGTCTTGGTCTTGCTAGACCAAGACCAAGACTTTGAACCTCAAGACCAAGACCTTGGTCTCGAGGACAACAAGTCTGTCCCTAAGTCAACTAAAGTGCAATGAGAGTAATCGAGTTTGAGTTTATTGAGTTTGAATCGAATACATGACTATTCATTAGTTTAAAATTTCACAGACTGGATAGGAAACACTAGCAAAGAAAAATAACAAACAACTTAATTGAAGAAAACCTTACATGAATTCACAAACTTAATACTGATGCTACATACGATTCATGAGGACAGGAAGGTGACATGGCTTATCTAATCCTCACTGCTAATTGGCTTTCAAACATCTGGATATCTAATCAAGTACTCTTCTCCCGGAAACTGACTAACTGTGCATCAGATTGTATTTCGCACGACCTTGTGTGTTTTAAACATTTTCGCAATGATAATAGTAATGTAATAATAATAGTTATGGTGATAGTTATTAGGTAAAGCTAGTATTAATAACATTGTTAAATTGTTTACCAGAGATGATTTGTCAATCAACTGATTGAAAGTTCAGGCTGTTAATTTAGTAAATGCTTGTTTTTTGTCTCTTTCAGTTGCCCAGGAAGTCATTCAAAAAGGTAAGATTATGATTCGTACTAGATTTTATAAACGGCTTAATTCAGAACTGTTGCATGTTAGACACATTGTCAGTTTTGTCTTCTGGTCCGTATATAATGGTTTTTAATTTGAACAGATGTTGTCTTAAGTCCGTTTCAAATGTTGAAGTAAAATTTCTTAAGGCAGAAATTGTTCATTAAACATGCAGTTTTTCTAAAGAGGTTCTCATCTCCAGAAGTCTGCTGATCTTTTCATGTAATGATTTACTGCTTCCATATTCCATATTTATGTTAAAGAAAGCGAAAATTGTTGAACTGTGCTAACCCTCTGCTTCAAAATCCAGTTCTTCCTTTCATTCACAAGAACTTTGTGTTTTTTACCTGGATGAAATGAATACTGTAAAGCCAGAAGGAATTGCATCGTGAAAATTATATATATACTAAAGTTTGGATTAAATTATTTTAAGAGTTCATGTCTAACCTGGGGAAGGTTTGTCAATCATAATGTGGGGGTGGTTGAGAGATGCCGAGGATATTTCATAAATTTATGGCAGCACTATTAAAACTCTGCTTTCTGTTGTAGGTTCAGGATGTTCCATTGAGATTTCTATGCGAGGTAATCCCAAATTTATATCTTATCAAATTTTATATTAAATTTTCAGGATGAAGTTGCTTTCTTTCTCTACCTTTCAAAAATTCTGTGCCAATTTTTACTTGCAGGGACTTGCTTTGTATATTTTATCTTAAATAAGTGATGTAATTAGCAGTGTTGTATGCAAGACATCAAACTTCGAGACCGAGACGAGACCGAGACAGTCGAGTTCCAAGACCGAGACGAGACCAAGACAATGAGGTGCCGAGACCGAGACGAGACCAAGACAATGAGGTGCCGAGACCGAGACCAAGACAGTACAAGACATTTTTGGCATTTATTACAGTGTATTACAGAATAAGCGATAAAAGAATCGTTACTTACTTAGCAAATTGCATTATGGGATATGGCTAGTAGCTAGCAGCGCTCTATTGGAGCGAAGTCAGTGGCAACCATATTGCTTATATACGCAGGCACTCACTCTTCGCATTTACCCGATAAAAAAAATGCATGCATCAGTTTCCCAGCTATTCTTAAATACCATTACATTTTATGAATACAAGATCCTCAAGCATAAACTCGATGTTGTTCCCATCGTATCCTTAATGGTGACTTTACGCCAGCGACAAACGGCACGCCATTTCTTTTCTTTGTCCATGACTTCACATTGCGAGAATGCAAACTTGACTATTTCAGGTTCTGTATGAGACATTTTCTTGCACTTTTAGCAACTTGAAATGAATTACAAAATGCTCTTTCCAATAGCCGATTTCACGTGGTGTCACACGTTCACCAGAATTTTCAGAAAGACCGTTTGTCAGAACTTCCGGTTTGATTGGTACTTCCGACTTCCGAGTTATCTGTTCATATCGGCCCAGGACATTTGTATAGCGCAAGAAATAAAGACATTTGTCGCGAGACCTTTACAGACCGCTTGTTCGAGACAGAACAAGACTTTCGCTTCAAGACAGTTTCTAAAAATTCGAGAAATTGCTTCGAGACCGAGACCGAGACGAGACAATAGGTTCCCAAGACCGAGACGAGACTGAGACATTAAAAAACCTATCTCGAGACGTCTCGAGACCGAAACTGAGTACTGGTCTCGAGACCATACAACTCTGTATGGGTCTTTAGATACAATACAATGCAATTAGATCTACCCACAGTTAACTCCACAGATTATTTAAAATTGCACGACGTATTTTAATTATTACATCCCATATCACATATCTCGAGACCGAGACTGATCTAATTGCATTGTATTGTATCTAAAGACCCATACAGAGTTGTATGGTCTCGAGACCATACAACTCTGGTAATTAGAAGGTGTTGTTTCGTGAAAATTATATATCAAATTTTGCTTTAATTTATTTGGCAAGTTCATTTTTTGCCTGAGACATGGAGGGGATGTCAGTCGCATCCAGGTAGTGACATTTGATGATTTTGAGGTATTAGGTGAAAATTCTGCTTTTCTGTTATAAATTCTAGATCTTCCATGCAGGTGGTGCATTAGACAATTTCACCAAATAAACACAGGTTACTCTGCAAGGTATGAGCTTCTTTTATAGGAAATAATAATTGTGCACAATAAATTGTTGAGCTATTTATTGTACTAGCAATAATAGCAAATTGCTACTTTTATATTCCAGATTCCGTGTTTTCTCGGTCAGCAATCGAAGGAACAGAATCCTTGTTGTCGCAATCAGAAGCTGAATGAGGTAACTTTGAGATAAATTCTTTAAAAACCTTTGTTATGAATTAAGATGAAAACGATAATTTTGGTGCCAGAAATTATTTGTTGAGCAACAATTACATTTTTTTTACTTGATTTGGCATCTGCAGGAACTGAACAAGGTATTTGTGGTTTCTTCAGGTACTTTTATAATGAATTTTATGATACTTTTATAATAAATTGTCTTGAATAGCATTGAAATTTTATTCTTAATAGCAGTGTTAAAAAGCTTTTTTTATTCACTATCGCTGTACTTGTCAGCATGTGAAGAGTATTTGATTTCTTGAAGGATTTTTACAATATATTATTTAAGATGAAAATGTGAATTCTTTGCAAAATATTTATTTGTTGAGCAACAATGAAAAGTTTATTGTTGCTAGCAACACTAAAAAACTTGTACTTATTACATTCCAGAGTCCTTGAACTACTGCTCAGGGTTCACAGCAATCGCACAAGGTATGTTTGATTTCTTAAGGAACATTTATAATAAAATTCTTAAGATGAAGAGCTGATTTCTTTTTTCCAGTAAGAATGAAAATGTATCTTTTTAGCAACAGTAAAAATCTTCCATTTCTTTGTTTTCCAGATCAGTAACCGACAGAATATGCAGGAAGTCAAACAGGTATTCACATGATTTTTTTAAACACTTTTGCAAATATTTGAGACAAAAAGTTAATTTCTTTGCTAGAACTTGTAAGTTGAGCAACAACAACATTGGTCCATTCCTTCGCTCTGATGTGCCTGGACATTTGTAATTCCACCTTTGCACGGTTGCAGAAATTCAAAATACAGCAACTTCAGTACAACCTGATTGCGCCGCTCGGCTTATGAAATTCTTGTATCTCGGCATATATGAGAAATATGCTTGACTGGTTTCCTATTGAGGACAGAATCAAATTCAAGATCCTCCTTGGCCGGGCTTCATTGTTTGGCTCTAACCCAGCGTTTCCCAAACTGTGGGTTGCGACCCAAAAGTGGGTCGCGAAGCTCTGACAAGTAGGTCGCCAAATTTTTTCGAGAAACATTTATTTTTTTGTAGCAACAATAATTGGCTATGATTGGGCTATAATTACCTGGATTGCAATATATTGTGAACTGTTTTTACCTAAGTTTCCTTTAAATGCTTAAAATTTTCTAAGGGCTGTACGTAACTCCGCATATTTCGATACCAATTTACGAAGCAAATTTTAGTACACAATGCTTAATTTTACACAGTGGGTGCCGAGACTGTCAAGATATTCACAAGTGGGTCGCGACCCAGAGAAGTTTGGGAAACGCTGCTCTAACCCATCATATGTATGAGAGCTTTTTGTGCCCATTCAAAGTCGGTCAGATCGCCGGTCACTTTGTTCAGCCGCCCGTAGAAATCTTCTGGTTCCTGCTGTGGTATGTCAACACGACTATGCTGTGCACCGTCATGCTTTGGTCCATCCCTTTGGAACAATCTTCCCTTTGACAATTTACCTTTCCCTTTAAACTCTGCTCATGTTACTTTTTCTGTCTAACTTCGCTTGTTCAGATCCCTTAATCGTAATCGTAAACTCCAAATTTTGAAAATGCGGTACTCTAAAGCTAAGCACAAAGCACCAGCTTATTCACAAGTGCCGAGTGCCATGTTGGTAGCACTTTTGCCTTTTAAGTCCAGATACAGAAATACATGCATACATACATGCATGCATACAATATAAAATCTATTTCTATTTGTGTATTTCAGCTTTCTTGCCATGTCTGACAGATTCCACAAGAACTGAAGAAGGTATTTTTTTATTTATTCAAAGACTTAATTAAAAGTTTATTTCTTTGCCAGGAATTGTAAGTTGAGCTACAATAAAAATTTGTCTTTACTAGCAACAGTAAAAATCTTCATTTGTTTCTTTATACTGCGCAGCAATTACACGAATTCTTCAAAAGCTTTTATAATAAGTCTTTGAAGATGAAAACATAATTTATGCCAGGTAATTATATGAATTCTTCTGTAAAGACCTTTGTAATTAATTTAATGAAAGGTTGGTTACTATAATATAAAGACAGTAAAAGTGGATTGGTCACATACTGAGATGGGATTCCCTACTGAGAATTATCATGGAGGGAAGAATGGAGGGGAGATAACAAGAGGATGAGCTAGACGAGTGCTGCTGGACTAGATGATGGTGATACAGCAAACTTATGGAGAAAGACCAGCATTGAGAGGAGTGGCTTCATTGGACATTTGAACCAGGGGCAGAGAATTTGAGGAAGAAGATGAAAAGATAATTTTTTCCAGAAATTATATGAGTTGAACACAGTAGACTTTTAGGTGCAGTAGCCGATTGGTTAGAACGCTTGGCCTATAACGCGCAGAGTATGGGTTTGAGTCTCTATTCGGGCAGTTACCTTAAGCAAATTCTTCACTCACAGTTGCTCAGCTCTGTCGATGTTCTGTTGTATGATCGTGTGTGCACTTCTGAACATTGGAAGGAGAGCAATATCAAATACATGGCTGTTTGAATCCTTTAGACAGGTCTGTCTCGTTCACTTTTGACAGGTCTCCTTCCATACCAGTCGGCTTCTGAAGAAGCTGTATCTGAAGAAGCAGCATCTCTGAAGAAGCAGCATCTCTGAAGAAGCAGCATCTCTGAAGAAGCAGCATCTCTGAAGGAGTGGCAAAAGGTATTTGTATGATTTCATCAAATGCTGTTTTAGTGGATTGTTTAAGATGAAAGGATGACTTCCTTTCTAGAAATTATAAGTTGAGTAACAATGAAAATTTGTTATTTACAAGCAATAGTTAGAATCTTCTGTATTTTTGTATTTCAGGTTTCTTGCTGTTCCAGGCGTCATCTGTAGGAATTGAACAAGATATTTCTTACGATTTCTTCAGGAACTTTATAAATTATTTAAGATGAAAGGTAATTCTGTCAGAAATGAGATGTTGATCAACAATAAATAATTTATTTTACTGGCAACAACAGAAAACTTCAATTTTGTTGTTGTTTCAGATTGTGTTTTGACTGTATCTATATAATTTCTTCTTAAACTTTTAAAAGTTATTTAAGATGAAAGGTAATTTTGTTGCCCGAAAATATATGTTGAGCAACAATAAATATTTTTTAATGAGCAACAGTACAGAATTCTTTTGTGTATTCTGGATTATAGATTCAATGATGTCAAACCTTAAAGCTGAAGATATAATACCTGAAATGCTACATTAAATTATTTAAGATAGTTATTTCTCTGCAGGATTTTGCTTGGTGATTAAAAATAACAAATGGGTAATTTTGCTTTGCAGAGAATTGACGAGATGCCTGTCATCTTCAGTTTTTTCAACCTCTGAACCAGCTACCGTGAGTTTATGATTGTTTTAATTGAAATAATTAGTCAATTGTATCATTCAGTAGCCAGTATAACGGTCTGCTTTGAGATTTTAATTGAAAATTTTCATGCTGCTGATGTCAAAACTGTCCTCACTTTACCGGCTAATTGTAATCACAAGTTCATGTTGTGCCACTGGAGCTCAGAAGCACTTCTGATGTGACAACATGAAACCACAATCAGATTGGTTTTCAAGCTCTTGCAGAAAGAGGGAAGGAAAGACGAGTAGTTCGTATTGCTCATCTAGCTTAATCACTTGAGTTGGCATATTTTAGCAAATTGCCACAGTGAAACTGACAGTAACTGCTGGCTAGGAAGTGTTTCTTCCATTCTTCTGGTGGCCCAAATGCCTTGTTCTGCTGTCTTAAAACCACTTTCTATTCAATGGGTCTTTTGCACTGGGAGTGCCTCTGATTAGCGAACACCGTGAGAGGCGCTTTATAAATGCTTAGATAAGAATACAATACAATAATTCTGCATCTGAAGAGGATGAGGTAAAGTCAGATGGAAATAATAAAGTATTGTGAAAAACTGGGAGTAAATAATTTATTGTTTGTTGTTGGTATTGAAGTGATAGCTGTAGTTCTTTTTGCAGATTGATGTTGTCCTGGTTTCTGAAAACCGTTCAGATGTTTCATCATAGCTACAGTCGTCCTTGGTCTCCTGATCAGAAGATCGTCAGCAGCACGTGCACATCTTGGTATTCATGTCAGCTGTGTGTGAGAGCCTACGTGGTCTTGTATGCCTGTTCCTGCCGCTTTTTCAGAACCCTTGCAAGGGTTTTCTTCTGGTTAGACCATCTGTCTGCATGATGTGCACTGTATAATGGCAATGGTCTCTTTAGTAACAATCATATTTTGCCCATATCTTAGTTGTTTTGGGCAATCCATATTGAAGCACCATAAGCTGATGTATAATTACCTTTGGGAAATGCACCTGTTATATAGAATTGGTGCATTTAAAAGTGCAGCGGAGGCAAAAGCGTCCCGTGCAGTTTCCATTTTATTTCATTATCTAGTGTTTTTGTTGTGGGGCATTGTACTATCCCCTTTGTTTACTTTATGGTTTTTCCTCTTCTCCAGAACCCTTAGACGTGCTGAATAGCTTTATTGTCTAGAAGCAGTGCTATATAGGTTAAGGGAATTTTTAAGAATTAGGATTTCTGGTATGAGAAATGGAATCCTTCTCATCTTGATTTCCAGCAGACAAGCTAAGGTCTTTGTTTGAATTGGTCATGTCATATCCATTATTATCATAACCATTTATCTGTAGTCATCATCAGTAATGGTAGCAGAGCTCAGGGTTGGATGCAAGTAGTAATTGGTTGAGTACTTGCCGTGTAATGTGTAGTGCGTAGATAGGGTCTGTCTAAGAGGGTGTAGAGACCTTGGGCAAGTTCAGTCTACGCAATCTTTTGTAATGGTACATTTTACCAAGCTAGGTGACGCATGGTAAGTGAAGGAGCAATGCAGAACACAGGCACTGAGCAGTATAGCTCCATTGTAGCTCCAGCATTGATCTTCCCAAAACTGAGCCACTTCCATCCCGCCGCCGCCACCTTGTGCACCCATCCATACAGTTGCGCAAGTTGACCGTTTTGAATGAGCTGAAACACGCTCTTGCAAGGAAAGAACAGTATTTTATACTTAACTAATTTAAAATAAAACTTTAGAAAAAGTCATAATTATTCAATTCAATAATTCAATTCAATGTATTTTTTGCAACCAGTTTAACGACGAATCAGTGTAGGAAAATAAAAAATTCACAGTTTGTGGCATCAAGGGGAGGCCCTGAAGGGATCTGAATCCTGCTAAGTAGGGTCACCTAATTCACAATTCTAATTACAACTGAACGATGGCCAATTAGCACTTTCCTTTTCATTAGCAATAAAGACTAGTCGATCAATTAAATAAGCAATTACAGCACAGCAGAGCATTTTTACACTTTGTTAACTACACAGCAACTTTTACAACCAAGGTAGTTTCTTTACTATCATTCCTTAATTATATGGGCACGTAGTTTATTTTTAAATTTCTGCAGACTTTAAGGTTGAGTACTCTTGGGAGGGATTTCGTTCCAAATTTGAGTGCCAGCAACTTTAATGAAAAAGAGTCGGGCATTTGAACGTGCTAGATTGGGTGGTATGCTTTAGAATTTCTAGTGAAATGACCATCTGTTCCAAGTTTGAAGTAACATCTATAGATTGATGGTAGTAGCCCATGCTCGAAGCAATACATGAATTTTCCAATTTGAAAATTCCTAATCTGCTCTAATCTTAATAGATTAAGTTTTGTGAATACTGGACCAGTGTGGGACTCCTGCTATAATATGGATCGCACGTTTTTGCAGGACCATCAATCCAGTGCCTCTGATTAGCGAACACTCAAGTCTAGAGTCATATGTTGACCCGTACCATAATTACAATATGTCAAATAAGGATACACTTATGAATAATATGTGATATAAATTGAGACTGGCAATACATAGGTTACACAAGATAGTTTATATTATATCCGCTTTTCTCTGTAAAAAACAATAAAACAATAAGAAATGCACAACTGGTACAGACCAAAATAGACTTAACTAGGTATATCTTAACTAGGTATATCTTCATGCCACAGATAATGCAGAGTCGGTGTGTTGTGATAGCCTCCAGATGATGATTGTAATTGTCTTATCTAACATCGAATGATGATAGCTTCTATGGTAGTGGCCGATGTCGACCAGCAGAAATTGGTCGACCCATTGGCACACAAGAGCTGTACTTGGAGATATATGTTAGTGCAGTCTGACGCCTGATTCGATCAATGGTAATGGATGCTGTTTTGAAGCTTGCCCACATGTTTATAGATGCCAAGCATTGTAGACAGCAGCATCAACAGCACATGCAAATATGGACAACCTTATGGACACTATCAAGGTTGATGTTTTGGTCCATCCGGTCGGTGCCACTCATGCATCTGTTGTATTGACCAATGACAGCCAGCTGGGTTATACTGATGTGTTTCTTCATAGACGATGACCATTGCTTCACTTGCATCATTGGTTTGACGCCAGTATTGTTTGAAGCCATGTTCACAATGCTGTTATCATACCAGCAAACAACAATGCTTCCAGAGGTCGCATCTGTTTGAGAGTCATATTCTACTTTTGGCTTCATCTTCGTTTTATCAGCATTCAACACTGAGCAATTCTGTCTGTCAAATAGATTCAGAGTTGTGAAGAAGTTGTCCATGTAGACAATAAGATTCATATCATGTGGTGTCTCAGATAGGAGATAAATAACAGCAGAACCTCCAAGACCTATATTAGGGTTGTAGATCGATGCTGCCCATGATAAGGGTTCAAACCGGATTAAATAACCCAACCTTGTGTTAAGTGACCAAACTTTAACACCGAACTGAATGGGTTTTCCTCGTATAAATAGTCTCGACAAATGGCAACCATAATATCACACCATAGGTTTGTATATCTGTCTATCTATAACCATATAGATAGATCAACAACTCTTTCTATACAGGCCAATAGCGAAGACATCTTTCATTTAAAAGTTCAAACATAGCCAGAGACAAGCAGAGCCATAGTGAGCATATTTCAGTACTTGTGACCTTGAAACTGGGTTTCCCTTTCTGATATGCATACATTGTGGTCTTGTTTACAATCATCAAATAACAACTCGAACGACATAACACGGAATCATATGCTGCTGTAGAAATGGTCAAAAATGCTGTAGAAATATTACCTGTGATGCAACACAATACACATCCGCACCCAAGTTAACGATATTTGCACAAAAATGGATGAAAAATGCACAAGAACTTATATTTCACATTAAAATAGAAATAAAGCTCCATCATTTAAAAAACAATTACTTTTTAGATGACACAGTAATAACAAAATAAAAAATGTAGAAACTTCCCATTCATCAACTTTTCTGTAAGCACCAGTGCTTTTTTCAACTGGAACGTGCCGGAACAGCGTTCCGGCACCTTTTTTCAGCTACTAAAAATAATTTATTTATTTTAAATCAATAATTTAGTTATTTTAATTTAATTTCAGTGTTTTGAACTGTTTTCTGCATTATTGAGACCCATCCCAACCCCAATGCAGTTTTTCTTGGGATTTTAGCCCGCCCATAATTTTTCCGTTCCGGAACCTTTTTTATAGAAAAAAAGCACTGGTAAGCACCATCAACAAAGGTTGTATTTTGCTAAGATGCTGACATTGGCCCATAAGTAAGTAATTCATATCTCTCGTGGCTTCACAAAAACCTGGTGCATGAATGTTCCATGATGACTTGCAGCCGATTTATACTTCTTTACTGTACTTAATAAGATAACTATATTCTTTTTTAATTCCAACTGCTTTACCGTACTTTGGAGAACATGAAATTAAATAAGATATAATATTCTGATTAAGAGCGTTTTATGCATTAAATGGTCTGCTCGTGGGACGAATCAGTCGTGGGCACAGGGAGCAGGGAATCGCCCTTACACATATCAATAACAAACATATTCTAGCATTATAATGACTACCCTTGATATCAATATGATATTCCTTCTGCCATGTAGAGATGATATGAGATTTAATGATTGTGAGTAGATCTAATTGTACAGTATTGTATCTAAAAATTTCCAATAAGCCTCTCACAGTGTTCGCTAATAAGAGGCGCTCCCAGTGTGAACGACCCAGCGAGTAGAAAGTGGTTTTAAGATAGCGAAACGAGGCACTTGGGCCACCAGCTAATAAAAAGGCACGTGTCAATGGAGGAGTTGGTTCTACAGGGCAATTGCTCTTATAATGAATACCCATGGTATCAATATCATATTCCTGCCATTTAGAGACGATATAAGATTTTATTATCGAAAATGTGTCTTGCAATTCTAAATAATCTGTGGAGTTAACTGTGGGTTGATCTAATTGCATTGTATTATATCTAAAAATTTCCAACACCTCTTGCAGTGTTGGCTAATTAGAGGCACTCCCAGTCGAAAGACCCAGTGAGTAGAAAGAGAGTGGTTCCAAGATAGCGAAACGAGGCACTTTGGCCACCAGCTAATAAAAAGGCACGTGTCAATGGAGGGAGTTGGTTCTACAGGGCAAATGCTCTTATAATGAATACCCATGGTATCAATATCATATTCCTTCTGCCATTTAGAGGCGATATGTGATTTAATTATTGAAAATACGTCTTGCAATTGTAAATAATCTCTGGAGTTAACTGTGGGTAGATCTTATTGTATTGTATCTAAAAATTTCCAACACCTCTCGCAGTGTTCGCTAATTAGAGGCACTCCCAGTGGAAAGACCCAGTGAGTAGAAAGAAAGTGGTTCCAAGATAGCGAAACGAGGCACTGTGGCCACCAGCTAATGAAAAGGCACGTGTCAGTGAAGGGGGTTGGTTCTACAGGGCAAATGCTCTTATAATGAATACCCAGGATATCAATATCATATTCCTTCTGCCATTTACAGGTGATATGAGATGTAATAATTAAAATACGTCTTGGAATTCTAGTGGAAAGACCCAGTGAGTAGAAAGAAAGTGGTTCTACACGGCAAATGCTCTTATAATGAATTCGGTCCATGATATCAATATCATATTTCTTCTGCCATTTAGAGGTGATATGAGATTTAATTATTGAAAATGCGTCTTGCAATTGTAAATAATCTGTGGAGTTGATTGTGGGTCGAACTTATTGTGCAGTATTGTATTTAAAAATTTCCAATACACCTCTCGCAGTGTTCGCTAATGAGAGGCACTCCCAGTGGGAAGACCCAGTGAGTAGAAAGAAAGTGGTTCCAAGATAGCGAAACGAGGCACTTTGGCCACCAGCTAATAAAAAGGCACGTGTCAATGGAGGGGTTGGTTCTACAGGGCAAATGCTCTTATAATGAATGCCGATGATATCAATATCATATTCCTTCTGCCATTTAGAGGTGATATGAGATGTAATAATTAAAATGCGTCGTGCAATTTTAAATAATCTGTGGAGTTAATTGTGGGTAAATCTTATTGTATTGTGCTGTATCTAAAAATTTCCAACACCTCTCGCAGTGTTCGCTAATGAGAGGCACTCCCACTGGAAAGACCCAGTGAGTAGAAAGAAAGTGGTTCCAAGATAGCGAAACGAGGCACTTGATTAAAAGGCACGTGTCAATGGAGGGAGTTGTTTCTACACGGCAAAGGCTCTTATAATGAATTCGGTCCATGATATCAATATCATATTTCTTCTGCCATTTAGAGGTGATATGAGATGTAATAATTAAAATACGTCTTGGAATTCTAAATAATCTGTGGGATTAACTGTGGGTTGATCTAATTGCATTGTATTGTATCTAAAAATTTCCAACACCTCTCGCAGTGTTCGCTAATCAGAGGCACTCCCAGTGAAAAGACCCAGTGAGTAGAAAGAAAGTGGTTTCAATATAGCGAAACGAGCCACTTGGGCCACCAGCTAATTAAAAGGCACTTGCAGTGGAGGGAATTGATTCTACAGGGCAAATACTTTTATAATGAATACCCATGATATCAATATCATATTCCTTCTGCCATTTAGAGGTGATATGAGATGTAATAATTAAAATACGTCGTGCAATTTTAAATAATCTGTGGAGTTAACTGTGGGTAGGTGTTATTGTTTTGTATTGTGTCTGAAAATTTCCAACACCTCTCGCAGTTTTCGCTAATCAGAGGCGGTCCCAGTGTGAAAGACCCAGTGAGTAGAAAGCAAGTTTTTCCAAAATAGAGAAACGTGGCACTTTGGCCACCAGCTAATAAAAAGGCACGTGTCAATGGAGGAGTTTGTTCTACAGGGCAAATGCTCTTATAACGAATACCCATGATATTAATATCATATGCCTTCTGCCATTTAGAGGTGATATGAGACATAATAATTAAAATACGTCTTGGAATTCTTAAAAATCTGTGGAGTTAACTGTGGGTAGATCTAATTGCATTGTATTGTGTCTAAAAATTTCCAACACCTCTCGCCGTGTTCGCTAATCAGAGGCACTCCCACTGGAAAGACCCAGTGAGTAGAAAGAAAGTGGTTCCAAGATAGCGAAACGAGGCACTTTGGCCACCAGCTAATAAAAAGGCATGTGTCCGTGGAGGGAGTTGGTTCTACAGGGCAAATGCTCTTATTATGAATACCCATGATATCAATATCGTATGCCTTCTACCATTTAGAGGTGATTTGAGATTTCATAATATAAATACGTCTTGGAATTCTAAATAATCTGTGGAGTTAAGTGTGGGTAGATCTAATTGCATTGTATTTAAAAATTTCCAACACCTCTCGCCGTGTTCGCTAATCAGAGGCACTCCCACTGGAAAGACCCAGTGAGTAGAAAGAAAGTGGTTTCAAGATAGCTAAACGAGGCACTTTGGCCACCAGCTAATAAAAAGGCACGTGTCAATGGATGAGTTATTTCTACAGGGCAAATGCTCTTAGAATGAATACCCGTGATATCAATATCATATTCTTTCTGCCATTTAGAGGTGATGTGAGATTTAATTATTCAAAAATACGTCGTGCAATTGTAAATAATCTGTGGAGTTAACTCTGGGTAGATCTTATTGTATTGTATTGTATCTAAAAATTTCCAACACCTGTCGCAGTGTTCGCTAATTAGAGGCACTCCCAGTGGAAAGACCCAGTGAGTAGAGAGAAAGTGGTTCCAAGATAGGGAAACGAGGCACTTTGGCCACCAGCTAATAAAAAGGCACGTGTCCGTAGAGGGAGTTGGTTCTACAGGGCAAATGCTCTTATAATGAATACCCATGATATTAATATCATATGCCTTCTGCCATTTAGAGGTGATATGATATTTAATAATTAAAATACGTCTTGGAATTCGAAAAAATCTGTGGGGTTAACTGTGGGTAGATCTAATTGCATTGTATTGTATCTAAAAATTTCCAACACCTCTCGCCGTGTTCGCTAATCAGAGGCACTCCCCCTGGAAAGACCCAGTGAGTTGAAAGAAAGTGCTTTCAAGATAGCGAAACGAGGCACTTTGGCCACCAGCTAATGAAAAGGCACGTGTCAATTGAGGGAGTTGGTTCTACAGGGCAAATGTTCTTATGATGAATACCCAGGATATCAATATCATATTACTTCTGTCATTTAGAGATGATATAAGATTTAATTATTGAAAATGCGTCTTGCAATTCTAAATAATCTGTGGAGTTAATTGTGGGTCGAACTTATTGTGTAGTATTGTGTTTAAAATTTCCAATACACCTCTCGCAGTGTTCGCTAATCAGAGGCACTCCCAGTGCGAAGACCCAGTGAGTAGAAAGAAAGTGGTTCCAAGATAGCGAAACGAGGCACTTGGGTCACCAGCTAATTAAAAGGCACGTGTCAGTGTTCGCTAATGAGAGGACTCCCACTGGAAAGACCCAGTGAGTAGAAAGAAAGTGGTTCCAAGATAGCGAAACGAGGCACTTTGGCCACCAGCTAATAAAAAGGCACGTGTCAATGGATGAGTTATTGCTACAGGGCAAATGCTCTTAGAATGAATACCCGTGATATCAATATCATGTTCCTTCTGCCATTTAGAGGTGATATGAGATGTAATAATTAAAATACGTATTGGAATTCTAAATAATCTGTGGGATTAACTGTGGGTTGATCTAATTGCATTGTATTGTATCTAAAAATTTCCAACACCTCTCGCAGTGTTCGCTAATCAGAGGCACTCCCACTGGAAAGACCCAGTGAGTAGAAAGAAAGTGGTTTAAATGTAGCGAAACGAGCCACTTGGGCCACCAGCTAATTAAAAGGCACTTGTCAGTGGAGGGAATTGATTCTACAGGGCAAATGCTTTTATAATGAATACCCATGATATCAATATCATATTCCTTCTGCCATTTAGAGGTGATATGAGATGTAATAATTAAAATACGTCGTGCAATGTTAAATAATCTGTGGAGTTAACTGTGGGTAAATCTTATTGTATTGTACTGTATCTAAAAATTTCCAACACCTCTCGCAGTGTTCGCTAATGAGAGGCACTCCCACTGGAAAGACCCAGTGAGTAGAAAGAAAGTGGTTCCAAGATAGCGAAACGAGGCACTTGATTAAAAGGCACGTGTCAGTGGAGGGAGTTGGTTCTACACGGCAAAGGCTCTTATAATGAATTCGGTCCATGATATCAATATCATATTTCTTCTGCCATTTAGAGGTGGTATGAGATTTAATTATTGAAAATACGTCTTGCAATTGTAAATAATCTGTGGAGTTAACTGTGGGTAGATGTTATTGTTTTGTATTGTATCTGAAAATTTCCAACACCTTTCGCAGTGTTCGCTAATCAGAGGCGGTCCCAGTGTGAAAGACCCAGTGAGTAGAAAGAAAGTGGTTCCAAAATAGAGAAACGTGGCACTTTGGCCACCAGCTAATAAAAAGGCACGTGTCAATGGATGAGTTTGTTCTACAGGGCAAATGCTCTTATAATGAATACCCATGATATCAATATCATATTCCTTCTGCCATTTAGAGGTGATATGAGATTTAATAATTAAAATACGTCTTGGAATTCTAAAAAATCTGTGGGGTTAACTGTGGGTAGATCTAATTGCATTGTATTGTGTCTAAAAATTTCCAATACCTCTCGCCGTGTTCGCTAATCAGAGGCACTCCCACTGGAAAGACCCAGTGAGTAGATAGAGAGTGTTTTCAAGATAGCGAAACGAGGAACTTTGGCCACCAGCTAATAAAAAGGCACGTGTCAATGGATGAGTTGGTTCTACAGGGCAAATGCTCTTTGAATGAATACCCATGATATCAATATCATATTCCTTCTGCCATTTAGAGGTGATATGAGATTTAATTATTCAAAAATACGTCGTGCAATTTTAAATAATCTGTGAAGTTAACTGTGGGTAGATCTTATTGTATTGTATTGTATCTAAAAATTTCCAACACCTCTCGCAGTGTTCGCTAATTAGAGGCACTCCCAGTGGAAAGACCCAGTGAGTAGAGAGAAAGTGGTTCCAAAATAGAGAAACGTGGCACTTTGGCCACCAGCTAATAAAAAGGCACGTGTCAATGGAGGAGTTGGTTCTACAGGGCAAATGCTCTTATTATGAATACCCATGATATCAATATCATTTTCCTTCTGCCTTTTAGAGGTGATATGAGATGTAATAATTAAAATACATCTTGGAATTCTAAATAATCTGTGGGATTAACTGTGGGTTGATCTAATTGCATTGTATTGTATCTAAAAATTTCCAACACCTCTCGCAGTGTTCGCTGATCAGAGGCATTCCCAGTGAAAAGACCCAGTGAGTAGAAAGAAAGTGGGTCGAAGATAGCGAAACGAGGAACTTGGGTCACCAGCTAATTAAAAGGCACGTGTCAGTGGAGGGAGTTGGTTCTACAGGGCAAATGCTCTTATAATGAATACTCATGATATCAATATCATATTCCTTCTGCCATTTAGAGGTGATATGAGATGTAATAATTAAAATACGTCTTGGAATTCTAAATAATCTGTGGGATTAACTGTGGGTTGATCTAATTGCATTGTATTGTATCTAAAAATTTCCAACACCTCTCGCAGTGTTCGCTAATCAGAGGCACTCCCAGTGAAAAGACCCAGTGAGTAGAAAGAAAGTGGTTTCAATATAGCGAAACGAGCCACTTGGGCCACCAGCTAATTAAAAGGCACTTGTCAATGGAGGGAATTGATTCTACAGGGCAAATGCTTTTATAATGAATACCCATGATATCAATATCATATTCCTTCTGCCATATAGAGGTGATATGAGATGTAATAATTAAAATACGTCGTGCAATTTTATATAATCTGTGGAGTTAACTGTGGGTAAATCTTATTGTATTGTGCTGTATCTAAAAATTTCCAACACCTCTCGCAGTGTCCGCTAATGAGAGGCACTCCCACTGGAAAGACCCAGTGAGTAGAAAGAAAGTGGTTCCAAGATAGCGAAACGAGGCACTTGATTAAAAGGCATGTGTCAATGGAGGGAGTTGGTTCTACACGGCAAAGGCTCTTATAATGAATTCGGTCCATGATATCAATATCATATTTCTTCTGCCATTTAGAGGTGATATGAGATTTAATTATTGAAAATACGTCTTGCAATTGTAAATAATCTGTGGAGTTAACTGTGGTGTTAGGTGTTATTGTTTTGTATTGTGTCTGAAAATTTCCAACACCTCTCGCAGTGTTTGCTAATCAGAGGCGGTCCCAGTGTGAATGACCCAGTGAGTAGAAAGAAAGTTTTTCCAAAATAGAGAAACGTGGCACTTTGGCCGCCAGCTAATAAAAAGGCACGTGTCAATGGAGGGAGTTGGTTCTACAGGGCAAATGTTCTTATGATGAATACCCAGGATATCAATATCATATTACTTCTGTCATTTAGAGATGATATAAGATTTAATTATTGAAAATGCGTCTTGCAATTCTAAATAATCTGTGGAGTTAATTGTGGGTCGAACTTATTGTGTAGTATTGTGTTTAAAAATTTCCAATACACCTCTCGCAGTGTTCGCTAATCAGAGGCACTCCCAGTGCGAAGACCCAGTGAGTAGAAAGAAAGTGGTTCCAAGATAGCGAAACGAGGCAGTTGGGTCACCAGCTAATTAAAAGGCACGTGTCAGTGTTCGCTAATGAGAGGACTCCCACTGGAAAGACCCAGTGAGTAGAAAGAAAGTGGTTCTAAGATAGCGAAATGAGGCACTTTGGCCACCAGCTAATAAAAAGGCACGTGTCAATGGATGAGTTATTTCTACAGGGCAAATGCTCTTAGAATGAATACCCGTGATATCAATATCATATTCCTTCTGCCATTTAGAGGTGATATGAGATGTAATAATTAAAATACGTATTGGAATTCTAAATAATCTGTGGGATTCACTGTGGGTTGATCTAATTGCATTGTATTGTATCTAAAAATTTCCAACACCTCTCGCAGTGTTCGCTAATCAGAGGCACTCCCAGTGAAAAGACCCAGTGAGTAGAAAGAAAGTGGTTTCAATGTAGGGAAACGAGCCACTTGGGCCACCAGCTAATTAAAAGGCACTTGTCAGTGGAGGGAGTTGGTTCTACAGGGCAAATGCTCTTATAATGAATACCCATGATATCAATATCGTATGCCTTCTGCCATTTAGAGGTGATGTGAGATTTCATAATATAAATACGTCTTGTAATTCTAAATAATCTCTGGAGTTTACTGTGGGTAGATCTAATTGCATTGTATTGTATTTAAAAATTTCCAACACCTCTCGCCGTGTTCGCTAATCAGAGGCACTCCCACTGGAAAGACCCATTGAGTAGAAAGAAAGTGGTTTCAAGATAGCGAAACAAGGCACTTTGGCCACCAGCTAATAAAAAGGCACGTGTCAAAGGATGAGTTATTTCTACAGGGCAAATGCTCTTAGAATTAATGCCCGTGATGTCAATATCATATTCCTTCTGCCATTTAGAGGTGATGTGAGATTTAATTATTCAAAAATACGTCGTGCAATTTTAAATAATCTGGAGTTAACTCTGGGTAGATCTTATTGTATTGTATTGTATCTAAAAATTTCCAACACCTCTCGCAATGTTCGCTAATTTGAGGCACTCCCAGTGGAAAGACCCAGTGAGTGGAGAGAAAGTGGTTCCAAGATAGCGAAACGAGGCACTTTGGCCACCAGCTAATGAAAAGGCACGTGTCAATGGAGGGAGTTGGTTCTACAGGGCAAATGTTCTTATGATGAATACCCAGGATGTCAATATCATATTACTTCTGTCATTTAGAGATGATATAAGATTTAATTATTGAAAATGCGTCTTGCAATTCTAAATAATCTGTGGAGTTAATTGTGGGTCGAACTTATTGTGTAGTATTGTGTTTAAAAATTTCCAATACACCTCTTGCAGTGTTCGCTAATCAGAGGCACTCCCAGTGGGAAGACCCAGTGAGTAGAAAGAAAGTGGTTCCAAGATAGCGAAACGAGGCACTTGGGTCACCAGCTAATTAAAAGGCACGTGTCAGTGGAGGGAGTTGGTTCTACAGGGCAAATGCTCTTATAGTGAATACCCATGATATCAATATCATATTCCTTCTGCCATTTAGAGGTGATATGAGATGTAATAATTAAAATATGTCGTGCAATTTTAAATAATCTGTGGAGTTAACTGTGGGTAAATCTTATTGTATGGTACTGTATCTAAAAATTTCCAACACCTCTCGCAGTGTTCGCTAATGAGAGGCACTCCCACTGGAAAGACCCAGTGAGTAGAAAGAAAGTGGTTCCAAGATAGCGAAACGAGGCACTTTGGCCACCAGCTAATAAAAAGGCACTTGTCAGTGGAGGGAGTTGATTCTACAGGGCAAATGCTCTTGTTATGAATACCCATGATATCAATATCATATTCCTTCTGCCATTTAGAGGTGATATGAGATGTAATAATTAAAATACGTCTTGGAATTCTAAATAATCTGTGGGATTAACTGTGGGTTGATCTAATTGTATTGTATTGTATCTAAAAATTTCCAACACCTCTCGCAGTGTTAGCTAATCAGAGGCACTCCCAGTGAAAAGAACCAGTGAGTAGAAAGTAAGTGGTTTCAAGATAGCGAAACGTGCCACTTGGGCCACCAGCTAATTAAAAGGCACTTGTCAGTGGAGGGAATTGATTCTACAGGGCAAATGCTTTTATAATGAATACCCATGATATCAATATCATATTCCTTCTGCCATTTAGAGGTGATATGAGATGTAATAATTAAAATACGTCGTGCAATTTTAAATAATGTGTGGAGTTAACTGTGGGTAAATCTTATTGTATTGTGCTGTATCTAAAAATTTCCAACACCTCTCGCCGTGTTCGCTAATGAGTGGCATTCCCACTGGAAAGACCCAGTGAGTAGAAAGAAAGTGGTTCCAAGATAGCGAAACGAGGCACTTGATTAAAAGGCACGTTTCCAGTGCTCGAAATGGACCGGAACGCACCGGAACGCCGTTCCGGTTCGTCAAATGCATCCGTATTATCGTTCCCTTTCGTCCAGTGGAAAATACTATGAAATTTACGTTTTTATTGTGTGAATGCTCCCATATCTTTGACTAGCGTTCCGTTTCGTAAAATTTTCCATTTCGAGCACTGCACGTGTCAATGGTGGGAGTTGGTTCTACACGGCAAAGGCTCTTATAATGAATTCGGTCCATGGTATCAATATCATATTTCTTCTGCCATTTAGAGGTGATATGAGATTTAATTATTGAAAATACGTCTTGCAATTGTAAATAATCTGTGGAGTTAACTGTTGGTAGATGTTATTGTTTTGTATTGTATCTGAAAATTTCCAACACCTCTCGCAGTGTTCGCTAATCAGAGGCGGTCCCAGTGTGAAAGACCCAGTGAGTAGAAAGAAAGTGGTTCCAAAATAGAGAAACGTGGCACTTTGGCCGCCAGCTAATAAAAAGGCACGTGTCAATGGAGGAGTTTGTTCTACAGGGCAAATGCTCTTTGAATGAATACCCATGATATCAATATCATATTCCTTCTGCCATTTAGAGGTGATATGAGATTTAATTATTCAAAAATACGTCGTGCAATTTTAAATAATCTGTGGAGGTAACTGTGGGTAGATCTTATTGTATTGTATTGTATTGTTTCTAAAAATTTCCAACACCTGTCGCAGTGTTCGCTAATTAGAGGCACTCCCAGTGGAAAGACCCAGTGAGTAGAGGGAAAGTGGTTCCAAAATAGAGAAACGTGGCACTTTGGCCACCAGCTAATAAAAAGGCACGTGTCAATGGAGGGAGTTGGTTCTACAGGGCAAATGCTCTTATTATGAATACCCATGATATCAATATCATATTCCTTCTGCCATTTAGAGGTGATATGAGATGTAATAATTAAAATACGTATTGGAATTCTAAATAATCTGTGGGATTCACTGTGGGTTGATCTAATTGCATTGTATTGTATCTAAAAATTTCCAACACCTCTCGCAGTGTTCGCTAATCAGAGGCACTCCCAGTGAAAAGACCCAGTGAGTAGAAAGAAAGTGGTTTCAATATAGCGAAATGAGCCACTTGGGCCACCAGCTAATTAAAAGGCACTTGTCAGTGGAGGGAATTGATTCTACAGGGCAAATGCTTTTATAATGAATACCCATGATATCAATATCATATTCCTTCTGCCATTTAGAGGTGATATGAGATGCAATAATTAAAATACGTCGTGCAATTTTAAATAATCTGTGGAGTTAACTGTGGGTAGATCTTATTGTATTGTACTGTATCTAAAAATTTCCAACACCTCTTGCAGTGTTCGCTAATGAGAGGCACTCCCACTGGAAAGACCCAGTGAGTAGAAAGAAAGTGGTTCCAAGATAGCGAAACGAGGCACTTTGGCCACCAGCTAATAAAAAGGCACTTGTCAGTGGAGGGAGTTGATTCTACGGGGCAAATGCTCTTATTATGAATGCCCATGATATCAATATCATATTCCTTCTGCCATTTAGAGGTGATATGAGATGTAATAATTAAAATACGTCTTGGAATTCTAAATAATCTGTGGGATTAACTGTGGGTTGATCTAATTGCATTGTATTGTATCTAAAAATTTCCAACACCTCTCGCAGTGTTAGCTAATCAGAGGCACTCCCAGTGAAAAGAACCAGTGAGTAGAAAGAATGTGGTTTCAAGATAGCGAAACGAGCCACTTGGGCCACCAGCTAATTAAAAGGCACTTGTCAGTGGAGGGAATTGATTCTACAGGGCAAATGCCTTTATAATGAATACCCATGATATCAATATCATGTTCCTTCTGCCATTTAGAGGTGATATGAGATGTAATGATTATAATACCTCGTGCAATTTTGAATAATCTGTGGAGTTAACTGTGGGTAAATCTTATTGCATTGTGCTGTATCTAAAAATTTCCAACACCTCTCGCCGTGTTCGCTAATGAGTGGCACTCCCACTGGAAAGACCCAGTGAGTAGAAAGAAAGTGGTTCCAAGATAGTGAAACGAGGCACTTTGGCCACCAGCTAATTAAAAGGCACGTGTCAATGGAGGGAGTTGGTTCAACACGACAAATGCTCTTATAATGAATTCGGTCCATGATATCAATATCTTATTTCTTCTGCCATTTAGAGATGATGTGAGATTTAATTATTGAAAATACGTCGTGCAATTGTAAATAATCTGTGGAGTTAACGGTTGGTAGATGTTATTGTTTTGTATTGTATCTAAAAACCTCTGGAAGTGTTCGCTAATCAGAGGCGGTCCCAGTGTGAAAGACCCAGTGAGTAGAATGAAAGTGGTTCCAAAATAGAGAAACGTGGCACTTTGGCCACCAGCTAATAAAAAGGCACGTGTCTATGGAGGAGTTTGTTCTACAGGTAAAATGCTCTTATAATGAATACCCATGATATTAATATCATATGCCTTCTGCCATTTAGAGGTGATATGAGATTTAATAATTAAAATACGTCTTGGAATTCTAAAAAATCTGTGGAGTTAACTGTGGGTAGATCTAATTGCATTGTATTGTGTCTAAAAATTTCCAACACCTCTCGTCATGTTCGCTAATCAGAGGCACTCCCACTGGAAAGACCCAGTGAGTAGAAAGAAAGTGGTTTCAAGATAGCAAAACGAGGCACTTTGGCCACCAGCTAATAAAAAGGCACGTGTCAATGGATGAGTTTGTTCTACAGGGCAAATGCTCTTATAATGAATACCCATGATATCAATATCATATTCCTTCTGCCATTTAGAGGTGATATGAGATTTAATAATTAAAATACGTCTTGGAATTCTAAAAAATCTGTGGAGTTAACTGTGGGTAGATCTAATTGCATTGTATTGTGTCTAAAAATTTCCAACACCTCTCGCCGTGTTCGCTAATCAGAGGCACTCCCACTGGAAAGACCCAGTGAGTCGAAAGAAAGTGGTTTCAAGATAGCGAAACGATGCACTTTGGTCACCAGCTAATAAAAAGGCACGTGTCAATGGATGAGTTGGTTCTACAGGGCAAATGCTCTTTGAATGAATACCCATGATATCAATATCATATTCCTTCTGCCATTTAGAAGTGATATGAGATTTAATTATTCAAAAATACGTCGTGCAATTTTAAATAATCTGTGGAGTTAACTGTGGGTAGATCTTATTGTATTGTATTGTATCTAAAAATTTCCAACACCTCTCGCAGTGTTCGCCTATTAGAGGCACTCCCAGTGGAAAGACCCAGTGAGTAGAGAGAAAGTGGTTCCAAAATAGAGAAACGTGGCACTTTGGCCACCAGCTAATAAAAAGGCACGTGTCAAGGGAGGAGTTGGTTCTACAGGGCAAATGCTCTTATTATGAATACCCTTGATATCAATATCATTTTCCTTCTGCCATTTAGAGGTGATATGAGATGTAATAATTAAAATACATCTTGGAATTCTAAATAATCTGTGGGATTAACTGTGGGTTGATCTAATTGCATTGTATTGTATCTAAAATTTTCCAACACCTCTCGCAGTGTTCGCTGATCAGAGGCATTCCCAGTGAAAAGAACCAGTGAGTAGAAAGAAAGTGGTTCCAAGATAGCGAAACGAGGCACTTTGGCCACCAGCTAATTAAAAGGCACGTGTCAATGGAGGGAGTTGGTTCAACACGGCAAATGCTCTTATAATGAATTCGGTCCATGATATCAATATCTTATTTCTTCTGCCATTTAGAGATGATATGAGATTTAATTATTGGAAATATGTCTTGCAATTGTAAATAATCTGTGAAGCTGACTGTGGGTAGATGTTATTGTATTGTATTGTATCTGAAAATTTCCAACACCTCTCGCAGTGTTCGCTAATCAGAGGCAGTCCCAGTGTGAAGGACCCAGTGAGTAGAAAGAAAGTGGTTCCAAAATAGAGAAATGAGGCACTTTGGCCACCAGCTAATAAAAAGGCACATGTCAATGGAGGGAGTTGGTTCTACAGGGCAAATGCTCTTATAATGAATACCCATTATATCATTATCATAATCCTTCTGCCATTTAGAGGTGATATGAGATTTAGTTATTGAAAATACTTCTTGCAATTCTAAATAATCTGTGGAGTTAACTGTGGGTAGATCTTATTGTATTGTATTGTATCTAAAAATTTCCAACACCTCTCGCAGTGTTCGCTAATTAGAGGCACTCCCAGTGGAAAGACCCAGTGAGTAGAGAGAAAGTGGTTCCAAGATAGCGAAACGAGGCACTTTGGCCACCAGCTAATAAAAAGGCACGTGTCAATGGAGGGAGTTGGTTCTACTGGGCAAATGCTCTTATAATGAATACCCATGATTTCAATATCATATTCCTTCTGCCATTTAGAAATGATGTGAGATTTAATTATTGAAAATGCGTCCTGCAATTCTGAATAATCTGGAGTTAATTGTGGGTCGATCTTATTGTATAGTATTGTATTTAAAAATTTCCAATACACTTCTCGCAGTGTTCGCTAAAGAGAGGCACTCCCAGTGTGAAAGACCCGGTGAGTAGGAAGAAATGGTTTCAAGATAGCGAAACGAGGCACTTGGGCCACCAGCTAATAAAAAGGCACGTTGCAGTGGAGGGAGTTGGTTCTACAGAGCAATTGCTCTTATAATGAATACCCATGATATCAATATCATATGCCTTCTGCCATTTAGAGATGATATAAGATTTTATTATTGAAAATACGTCTTGCAATTCTAAATAATCTGTGGAGTTAACTGTGGGTAGATCTAACTGTATTGTATTGTATCTAAAAAATTTCCAACACCTCTCGCAGTGTTTGCTAATCAGAGGCGGTCCCAGTGTGAAAGACCCAGTGAGTTGAAAGAAAGTGGTTCCAAGATTGCGAAACGAGCCACTTTGGCCATCAGCTAATAAAAAGGCACGTGTCAATGGATGAGTTGGTTCTACAGGGAAAATGCTCTTATAGTGAATACCCATGATATCAATATCATATTCCTTCTGCCATTTAGAGGTGATATGAGATTTAATTATTGAAAGTACGTCTTGCAATTTTAAATAATCTGTGGAGTTAACTGTGGGTAGATCTTATTGTATTGTATTGTATCTAAAAATTTCCAACACCTCTCGCAGTGTTGGCTAATCAGAGGCGCTCCCAGTGTGCAAGACCCAGTGGGTAGAAAGAAAGTGGTTCCAAGAGAGCGAAACGTGGCACTTTGGCCACCAGCTAATAAAAATCAACGTGTCAATGGAGGAGTTGGTTCTACAGTGCAAATGCTCTTATAATCAATACCCATGATATCAATATCATATTCCTTCTGCCATTTAGAGCTGATATGAGATTTAATAATTAAAATACGTCTTGCAATTCTAAATAATCTGTGGAGTTAACTGTGGGTAGGGTAGATCTTATTGTATTGTATTGGATCTAAAAAATTTCCAACACACCTCTCGCATTGTTCGCTAAATCAGAGGCACTCTCAGGGAAAAGACCCAGTGAGTAGAAAGAAAGTGGTTCTAAAATAGCGAAACGAGGCACTTGGGCCACCAGCTAATTAAAAGGCACTTGTCAATGGAGGGAATTGGTTCTACAGGGCTATGCTCTTATAATGAATACCCATGATATCAATATCATTTTCCTTCTGCCATTTAGAGATGATATAAGATTTTATTATTGAAAATGCATCTTGCAATTCTAAATAATCTGTGGAGTTAACTGTGGGTAGAACTTATTGTATTCTATTGTATCTAATAATTTCCAACACACCTTCCGCAGTGTTCGCTAATCAGAGGCACTCCCAGTGTGCAAGATCCAGTGAGTAGAAAGAAAGTGGTTCCAAGATAGCGAAACGAGGCACTTAATCATTTTAGGAAAGAATAAAGGAGAAATAATTGATCCTAGGGTGTTCCATTTTCTAGAGTAAATTCATGAGATAGGGAGACACCAACCTGGGAAGTTGTATTAGAACAAAAATTTCTAGCCAGTAGTAAGTATTTCCATTTATCCCCATATTTTGAAATTTTCTTAATAGTAGGCCTATGCGTACATGCAAGAAGTCAAAATCAATGAAAATAGCCAAAACAGTTTCTAATTCTTATTTTTTTATTTTTTTACAGAATATAATCTTGTAATTTGAGCATCTGATCAATAGTGTTTTTATTCTTTCTAAATCCGAATTGGTTTTTTGACAATATGCGATTCTTTTAAAGAAACCATGAACCTATTAGTTATTAATTTTTTTCCATAATTTTGCACAGAGTAGAAGTTAATGAAATTGGCCTACAAGATACAGGACTCGATGCATTTTTATTTGGCTTCAGAATCGGTAAGATGCTGGCGTGATGCCAGTCAGCTGGAAATTTATTCTCTGTCCAAATTTGATTATAGAATAACAAGAGAATCTTCATAAGGTTAACCGAAAGTTTATTGGCTCTAAACCATTCACCCACCAGCTATTGCTCCATATTTACATTATTTACCAGCATATCAATGGATTTATTTGCCGTAAAAACATTTGCGTCATCAGTAAACATAAGAAAATGCAGCAGTGTAGGTGTGTGAGAGGTATCATTTACATGTATTAAAAATAGATAGATAGATAGATAGATAGTTCATTTGTCCAACCATGACGCAACACAATTAGCTAATGACTTAACTAATGCCTTAAGGGCACCAGAGAGCAACCGAGCAAGGAGCTCCCATCAATACACAGGGCGGTCAAGCAAAGTCAGGATGTACATCTTTCAGAAATAGGCGAAGATGCCTTTAAAGCAGATGATGTTGACCTGGTTACGGATAGATAAGGGAAGCTGATTCCACAAGTGAGGTCCAGTGCATTTGATAGAGAATAGACATGTGTTGGTATGTGCATAGGGGCAATATAGGAAGATGGGTTTCTAGTCTGGTAGTGGCGGCGGTTTAGAGTGGAGTTGATACTGTTGAAGACAGGTGGTAAAAGGCCACGATCATACCAATACGTGAGTTCCCCTATTTACACGAGCCTAATCTGAGCAATCTTAAGCAGACCATAGTAAAGTAAAAACAGTAAAGGATTACTTTAAAAAAAGTTAATGAAGATTAAAGAATTACTTTCAAAGACTAGTCCAAGGATGCTAGCAGAAAGAACAAAGTTATGCAAGGCAACTTCTATTACTTCTATTTCTACTCAAAATGGGTCTGTTACTGTTCACAGGTTATCCAGGCTACAGGCTTTTTGAGACTTGCATTGTTTGGGTTTTAACAGAGAAAATATTGTTTCAAGAGTCCCCATAACTCACATTGTCCTTGTTGTTTGTATTCATTTGGGTGTTGTTTTGTTGGTGTTGGTTGTTGTCCATGTTTTTGCTGTTACGTCAGTGTTGCGACTGTAGCTGTCTGCTGGCTTTCAAGACCGGTAAGGAAGTCTGGGGAATGTATCGGGGAGGAATGATCTTTAGGTTTAGGACTATGGCTAAATTTTAGGCATTATTTTCTGATCCGTTATCTTCCACCTTCTCCACTTTTCCTTTTGGTGATCTAGGGCTAAATTTTGGGCATTGTTTTCTGTTCCATTTTCTTCCACCTTCTTCCATTTTCTCAGGCGCTTTTGTTTTTCATTGCACTTTTCACACTAGATTGGTTGTTAGGTAAAACCAAGACGAACTGATTTACTATTGAAAAAAAAACCAGATTTTGACTGTTACAGAGAGTTTGTTCACACGCTCATTTGTAAGCTGTTGATATTATTTGTAATGTTTGAAAAAGTGTTTGAATTATTTATTGATTATAAAAATGTCTGTTTTCAAGCTCAATGACACAGATTGTGAAAATTCATGTTCGGAAAGACATTTGCAAAAAGTTGCTCACTTTCTCACATATGTATTTGAATAGGTTAGTTTTAAAATGTCTAAAAAAGTTAATTTGATCATTAAATTGTTATTGAATATTGTTTGTGTATAAAAAGTCATTTTGATGAGTGATTGCATTGTAATGTGTTCTGTTAAGACGGTGTCATCCTTTCTGTGTTTCTTCGTTTCTTACTTTGTTCTGCCTTCCCTGCTCTGATATCTTGTCCTGTAACGCAGAGTATGGGTTTGAGCCTTCTCTTAGGTGGTCGTTGTGTAGAGACCTTGAGCAAGTACTTCACTCACAACTGCTCAGCGGCATTGATGGTCTGTCGCGTATGCACTTCCGAACTTTGGAAGGAGGGCAATATCAAATCCATGTACAATTGTATTGTACATGGAGTTTCAGCATGTGCAAACTTGCTATCACTGATTACAGACCTCGCATGATTACCAAACAGAATATGATCGGGAGAGGACAGCTCTGCTCGTCATCAGTTTCAAATTTTTTAATTAAATGCAAGCAATTGTCAAATTCCATTATTTAGGATCAATGAACATCGTTAGTAGTACAAAATAAGATTAATATTTTTAATAAATTTTGAATCCATCTTGTACCATTTGTATGATTTACTGCTTGCCAGACACTTGTCTGCAAATTGCCTGACACTGGACCAGCTTGCCTACAAATTGCCTTCCAGTCAATCCAGTGGACTTCAGCTTGCCTACAAAGTGCCTTGCTTTGGTGTCTTGCTTGCCTGTTGCTGGTACCGGTACCTATCTGTAAGGTAACTACAACAGGCTGGGCCCCTGTGATAAATTTAGATGTCAGGGTAGTCATGATGAGTTAGCCCAATAATTTAATCAGTTAACATTTATAATACATTTTCAAGCCATCTTAAGACATGCCTTTTTAGATCTGTTAACTCGCCCGTTAAGCACCCTTATGAGGTTCTTGAAAGGCACTTTACAAATAGCTAGATACATACGTAGGTGTATACACGCTTGCATGCGTGCATACATACATACATACATACATACATACATACATACATACATAAATGAGTTGGGTGGTTGATATACTGAATAGCTTTGTCATCCAAAGAAAGCTTGTCTCTAGAGTGTGAGCCTGTGAGGGAATGGAGTTTCTATTGATAAGGAGTTGAAAGGGTAAGAAGGCTAACTTGCCCAGTGGTTCCTGGATTTGAATCAGACTGATGCCATTCTCCAGTGTCTCCATCAATTCGGTTTACAGCAACTCGGTTGATATCAGCTGCATTATTACAGTGGCACTATGAAGTTTTTAGGTAGCTGGCCCAAGATCGTTACATGAAGTGCCCTCAGCATGTTAAAACCTGCAACCGTTAGACAGCGAATGGAGGGTAGGAGGAAGAGAGCGAATGCAGCGAAGGAGGAACAGAGCGAATGGAGGGTAGGAGGAAGAGAGCGAATGGATGGTAGGAGCAAGAGAGCGAATTGAGAGTAGGAGGAAGAGAGTGAATGGAGGGTAGGAAGAAGAGAGGGAATGGATGGTAGGAGGAAGAGAGCGAATGCAGCGAAGGAGGAACAGAGCGAATGGAGGGTAGGAGGAAGAGAGCGAATGGATGGTAGGAGCAAGAGAGCGAATTGAGAGTAGGAGGAAGAGAGCGAATGGAGGGTAGGAGGAAGAGAGCGAATGGATGGTAGGAGCAAGAGAGCGAATTGAGAGTAGGAGGAAGAGAGTGAATGGAGGGTAGGAAGAAGAGAGGGAATGGAGGGTAGGAGGAAGAGAGCGAATAGAGTGTAGGAGGAAGAGAGCGAATGGAGGGTAGGAGGAAGAGATGGAATGGAGGGTAGGAGGAAGAGAGGGTGGCAAGGGGACGACACAGCGAGTGCAGTGCCCTATCCTCAAAGTCTTGCAGTGTCCCTTGGCTGAAACTTATATTCATTCTTTGGTTTGTGTGTTATCAGAAATTGTAAGAGTTAAAAAGAGTTACTCAGTTAAAAATAGCTACGTAAACACAAAAGAAAACAAACAAGAAAATCTTGAATTAAACTTTATAACTCATAATATCATCTATAAAACAAAGTCACCAGCCTTTCGTACCTCTGTTATACTACGAAAAAAGTTGTCCTTCAGGCAACGATTACATGCTCTCAGTGAACGACAAAACAATGAGAAAAACAAATGTATTACCATAAAAAAAATTCAACATAAATTAACACAATTAAAAATATATCTCTCTGATCAAAATGATTTTATTTTCCTAATCAAGCAGCTGCTGCTATACTTCAACAACATTTCTAACCCAATACACAATTTCTCACTTCATGCCTGATTATACATACTGTACCTTTCATCAAAGGTTTACATAACTATTATACAACGAATCATTGAATGTGTACCATTACATACACGTATTTTGCTCATACCCGTGTACCAACAGACCATAGGGAAGTAACATCATGTGTCAGGGCACAACATAAACTTTTAATGCCATAAAACTCTTAAATAGAGTAAACAGAATGAAAACAAGCCAGAATAATTTAGTTGATTAAAAACTGTTAAGCCAAAATGGTGGAATGATGCTTTGTTTGACTTTCGTTGAATTTTTCAGATCAGTCTGATGTTGCTATGACTACAGCCTTCAACTTAGTGTTTGAGATTGATGAAAATTACTGATATACATACTCTTGCTTACTATACTCTACTTAAACTCAAGTTCATAATGCCATGCAAATTTGACTTTTTTTTTACTTCCCATGCATAGCTAAGAGTAGCATTTCTTGATCCGTGTCAGTGAAATTAGAAAATCCAAAAATGCCAAAATAATGAGTTTTCTGATACATTTGTGCAATTTTAATCTTTAATACAGGCCTAAGGCTGATTTGATGTACTAAGAGTGCTTTCAGTCGAATCTGTGTTCTCAGCACATTCAATGGAAGCTTCCTGAACAAATCACTTAATCAATTACAACACATTTCAATAATATTGCCCAATTACGCAGATTTTGATCAACGTTTCCAACAACTAGCAGAGTTTTATAAACTATCGTGCATAAGAACAGGTTCAAACTGAGCTGCAGTGGTGCAAATAACTCTATATAAACAAACTTCTGTGTTCTAGAGTGCATGAAGCTTTCAGCTAATCATGCAAATACATTGTAAGCTATGGGAGGCAAACAAGAGAGCTGTACTCGGTAAAAACAGTTGACACTGTTATAACCATTTTGGTATGACCATTGTTAAATGTCTGCTGAGGCACCATGACTGTTTTTAAAATAGCATTCAGTATAATTGTGGGTAAGCCTAGTAGCAGAATACTGCTATCTGTAAATAGAACTATTAATAGTTAACTAAACATAAGGATCAAAGATAGAGATCAATTAACATGCAAAAAAGCAGAACGATAATCAAACTTTAATTACCAGTAGTGGAGATCAATTAATATACTAAACTAGATTACTCTTATTGTAAACAGCATATTATTGACAGTATTTATATACAAGTTTCTATTTAAACTGCAATTAGTAACTTAATGTCTGCACACTTGCCATGCTAAAACTGTCACCATCAGTTATATAGATCCTGTAGTATTTGGTCTTTTCTGATATACCTGTTTCATTTAGTGTTTATGTTTTAACACAGTAACGACGAGCTGCAATAGCTTCCCAGTTGGCTTTAGTACACTCTCGTCGTTAAAATGTTAAACAAAGAATTGGTTTTTGATTAAATACATGTACTTGTGAGATTCTATCAATCTTAGGAAACTGATCATCCCAATTATGAAAGTCAGATATTGCTTCCAAACAAATTTGGCAACATAGATTTAAAAAAGACATAGATCGATGTGATATTACCCTAGTTGTCATTGTAACTGAACATTTATATAGCGCCACTTCAAGAGCAAACTATTTAGGGATATGCTGATTATGCTCTGAACATCTGCTAAGTGTGAGGAAAATTTGACATCGTGAAATCATACAGTTCCAAGGCTTCTACTATGACAAAGTAACTTAACTCTTGCTTGACCACAGACTTGTACTTTTAGAAAAGGCTCATAATAGAAGTTCAACAACTACTCCCACAGCCTACACTAACAATCACCTGCATTTTATAGGAAGCAAACTGGATCCTAAATAGCATTCCAACTAGGGTTTTGCCTAATGGGTCATGTGAAAAGCAAACACCTTCCAAAACTATTCTGATGATTTCAAAGTCATAATATTAAAGCATACAAAAATGTACAGTTAAACTTTAAATCATCAACCACCTACAAGTGTCTTAATATATATTCAAAATGCAATATAATAAAAATGTTATTAAAAGTGTTGTGAAATCATTATCCTGAAACTCGCTGCCAAATAGGAAACAACTGTCATTCTCTGGCGAAAAGTTTAGCTGACCAAGTGTTTGATTTGTGGCCTTTGGCAGTCATTCGTATTACATGCAGATTGGCCAGTAGATAACTGCAGCCATCACAGCAAATAACTTACAATTTAGACTTTAAATTTTAATAACTTTTGGCAGAGTACTAACAGAAGCAGATCAAAAGACAAATATATACATTTTTAACACGCAGAACGCAGTTCTATAAGTGAAAATCATCTCAGCATCATACCAGAGTAGAAAGAAGAGTGTCTTGATTCTTTTTTGCAACTGGATTTGCATGGCAAACATATGAAAGCATGACAGAAAACCAGAATCATTTGGATAATAAATAACATAGAACACTACTACATAAAACACCAGGTTCACGAGAAGAGCATTCAACGACTCAAAGACCGGCTTTTTACACGTCTATGAGAAACCATTGAACATTCCCGATAGGTCGCTGAATTCAGTAGCTGAACCGTCCAAAAGACCAAACATGTCTGACAGTTCCTTCTGGCTCTGGTTCCCTGTTGACTGAATAAGCCGCGAGTGCGTCGACATCTGCCCCACGGACTGCTGGGAATGCTGCAATGCTGGCACCACGGCCTGCATGCTGGTCGCATCTGAGCTGGCGTGGCCCCACTGTGGCCATATGGCGCTGGTGTGTGCTGCGTAATTGGAATGGGAAGCATGACCGGGTCCATTCATCTGAGTGTAGCTATGTGATGAGCCTGCAACCGACAGATCAACCAAACAATAAACTAACCAATCAATTAATCTGGAAATCAACAAAACCAATCACACAATCACCTGAGTAATGTTTTTCTCCTTTGCATTTCAGTGACATCTACCACAATCATCACTATCATCCAGCTCACTGTGACCTCAGTTCTTTCAACTCAAAGCCTTAAGAAGAACTGAAGCAATTCAAGCATGTGCAAACATATGAGACAGATAGAGATAGACAGATATATGTATAGCGAAACTCTGAGGAAAAAATTGCATCGGAATGATTGCAGAAATTCATCATTCTGAGAGAACAAGCTCCATTTCTGATGCAATTTAAAGCCCCATTGTTTAAATATAGACCGTTAAGACATAAGTGCAAGAAAACAGAAAACAAGTTTCCTCTACCGTCGGCATCATCTGATGCTTGTATCATCTGAGTATAATCCGTAGAGGGTGCTACAGCACTGCGATAATCATCATCCTACAAACATTAAAACAGCAATTTAGTTGAAAAGTGCAGTCACAAGTTCAGGTAGAGCTTGTGAAATCCTAGTTCTGGACTTTTGGTTTTTATAGAAGTCGAGTCTTGGCAATAGACTTTTGTCTTGTCATAAATTCGAGACCTTACCATCCTCTGCAACTATTCCAGTACTCATAAACCACTGTTACAAACCACGTTATGCACGGTTAAACTGCATGATGATATGCCATGTACAGCTCTTATTACAGTAATTTATACCTTAATTTATTTATAAATAAAAGACTTAGTAGTTATAAAACAAATGGTGATGAAGCTTCGGAAAGCAAAACTGATTGTCTGATTACTTGCAAGTGACCATTTCTCCTCAAGCTAGGTAAGAATGCAAAGGTATGGTGGCACAAGAAGAGAAGCTCATCAGTGGGGCTCCCTACCCGACACCACAGAGCCATGATCAAACAGAATGGTTTTCAAGTCCTTATGGAACAGAGGCAGGAAAAAGCCAAGGGTGCTACAGTAAACAGACATGGCAATTGACGATTTATTACATGTTCCTATCAACATTTGTCCTCTCAGATGTGGTCCTTAGTGAAAGGACTGAAATGTACACAGCAACAACAACAACAGTGATCTGGATATCCTGTCATTACAAGTTACACAACACTGTTATTCTAGTTAACAGCCAGAATTTGAATCCTGGACGCCGAAGTTAAAAGGCAAAACATAAGCAACCTGGTACTATGCCAACCATACAACAGCAGATTCCCAGCATCATTGTTAGTACACTTTTAACATGGGCAATATTGTTAAGCAACTATGAGTGACACCTGTCTGGCATAGGTAGCCCTTGACCAGCTGCTGCCGCCCTGGGTAGATGCTGTGT
Source organism: Allolobophora icterica (assembly GCA_963556255.1). Taxonomy (NCBI): domain Eukaryota; kingdom Metazoa; phylum Annelida; class Clitellata; order Crassiclitellata; family Lumbricidae; genus Allolobophora; species Allolobophora icterica. The sequence continues at coordinate 50,557,375 of OY744605.1, forward strand.
TACTGGACAGCTGTCTTTCCATTGGTTCCGTCTGTGACATGCCCATCATACCAGAACTTGAGCCCATGTACTTGATGGTTGATGTTCGGCTGTAGTCAAACCCATCTTGAGGGGCTGCAAAAAACAAATATTTAATCTCTCAGACCAGAGTAAAAATTAAAGTTATTTTCCAAGAAATGATTGTACCTGCATTTGCTCTTACCATGCTAATGGAAGAAGGCAGGCATGAAGGTGAAAAGTGTAACGACGAGTGTGTACCGGATGACGTACAACAATAATGATGATGGCAATGATGATGAATGGTTAACCTCTGGATTGTCCCACAGGTGGTGTGCAATTGAAACAAACAAGCACTGGGCCATGGAATCGAGTAAGGGTGGGAAGGAGGAAGGGAATGTGGGAGCAGGGAGGAAGAGGAAATATGTAGGGAGGGAAGGAGGGATCAGAATCCTTATGGGCATGCTATATAGTGATCTTAAAAAATCTTTTCCACTATAAACCAGTCTCATTACTGACATGAGAATCACATTAGAAGAGAAAGGCATTAAACAATATTGGATCAGAATACATTATGTTATATTAAAATGTTTCAAAAGATGTCACAACAGAAGAAAGTGAATTCTTACCAAGACTCTGTGATGGCATCATGCGACCATAGACATCTGAATAAAGACTGCTGTTGTCTCCCTGCTGAAGAGTGGCTGCCGCAGCGTCTGTGGAATGCGAGTACGAGAATGGAGCCGTAGAAATATCGGCGACAGGGTCACTTTCATTCTGCCCAACTCCTGTGTGTCTGTGATAGTAGAAACAGCAAAACTCACATGCTCAGGTAATGTTTTACGATTACCTTAATAATACACAGTACTAGAAGCATCAGAAGTTTGGTAAAAACAGACCCAGGTACCCAAGTCCATTCTGAGTGGGTACCCAACTACCTGTAACTGGATAATAAATCAAACATCTAACGGGCTGTATATGAGTCATTATATACACTAATGGCCATATTAAAAGTTACTTAACACTTTAACAATGAGCTACATTGGTTTCCCAGTCGCTTTTAGTACACTCTCGTCGTTAGTGTTAAGCAGTCACCAAACCAATGAGGCCACATTATCTTTCAGCTCACCAGTATGACAGCAATAGCAAAACCAAAATGCCTAAGTGCTTTTAGTCGACTCCTAGAGACTAAATAATTTTGTATTCTAAAGACTTGGTTGACTGATAACTGTCGACTGCAAAACTGGGGTCTAAAGTTACAGAGACCTAAGAGGGCCATACTGAAATACAGTAGCACGTGATTGACGCAAGCCCTGGCGTGGCTAGAAAGCTCAAAGACTGTCTAGTTTAAAGGCACTTGAAATTGCCACTGCATCAAATTCGCTATCCAATTTGCCATATACTTTGAAAGGCCACACTGCTGTCTAGATATACCAAAGTTATTGTGATTTAATACCAGACAATTTATGTTTCTAGCCACATTCATATATACCTAGATGTGCTGTGGGAGGGAAGGGTACAAATACCACAATTTAACTCATTTACAGCTTCAACTAGAGGTAGGAAGTGGTGACAGGTGCACTGGTGCAGCTACCAGTATATATTAAGTTCACCTATTCTGGAAATGTACTACCCTGTGCAGAACTTAATGCCAGGTGCAGCTAGCAACTGTTCCCTGTCCGTATTCAAGCAGCTGTGCGCAGCTGACACATTGTTACACAGCAATTTCTGTACCACATGTTAATGGGTCTTGCATGTTAAATAGGTATCTGCGGGAGTCAAGGTGGAACCGTGTATTAAGCGGAATCGTGCGTAAACAGACTGCGCATAATACAATGCAATACTCACTTTGTGACACTGTTAGTACAAACTATGTACTCCACTTCTTCAGTGTACGGATTCAGAAAACTGAGGCTGCTTGTTCGAATCCAAGCCCATTCGTGAGTCTTTGTACGAAAGCGGTAGATTACTGACATAACCTGACCTTTCAACTTCAGCACTGCACACCAGACATACAACAACTCGACTAATAAGATATTAGAAAGACTACAACAGATTACCTGACTGCCAAAATGTGTATCCCGGAAACTTGTTATAACGCTGTCTTTCGGAGTCGCATAAAAAAAGTGACCTTTAACAGCCTTATAACAAGTTTATTTTCTATGGCTGGACTAATTTTGTGATCCATGTCCCCAACTGCGTCATATCAGAATTCGTCTTATATTGAAGCATGCCATGTTACAGTGCCTTGTAAAGTTAAAAAAAGCACTATATAAATGTTCAGACAAAGGCACACAATGTGTCAGACTATCTTTGTCTGGGATCTGAATCCTGGTGCAATGTGTGCAATTTTGAAATTTGTTGGATAATTATGTAACTTGTAAGGAAAAGTTGTCCACATTGCTGTCCTGCTATAGAGCCGTGCTGTCCACAAGCGGCCCGCGGGTTGATTTTAAATGGCCCGCCTGAGCTGAAGATCAACCGCAAGTAAAAAATTGCAAGCACAATTTAAAGCCAAATATCTCAGTAAAAATGTGCTTGGACGTTTCTTTACGTACTTTTTGGTGCTGATCTATTATAAAGCATGCCATACATGCTATTATTCACTGATTATTATTGCATAATTATTGCTATAATAAATTTTAATACTGTTAATAATTTTCAATAAATTCTAGTCGTTGCTTTTGAGTTTACTGGTGCCATGTCAAGAAGATTGGACAGCACTGCTATAGAGCAATGAACACTTTAAAACGCATCAAAACAGGGTTAAGCTGCCTCTAAGGATGCTGTAAGGGGATGAAATTACTTACAGATACATGTCCTTACCACAAGCCATGAAATAAAAAATAAAAAATGAGGCACTTCAACAGCAATATATGTAAATGTAACATCTGTCTGCCTGTATTGTTGTCTGCGTGAACAACAGATCAGTGCAGAATAAATATCCACAAAAGTTTCAACAAATAAACATACACAACTAGGACAACAAATGCTGAGCAAATAAACATATATATAAAAGACATTTCATAGATCCACCTGAGTCAACCACCAACAATACAGGTTAAAATAACTCTAGTTTATGTCCCTCTACAGAAACTCCTCACAAGCAGGGTTCGTGGTTTTACGAATCTCACGGCCTATGCTCAAAAGCAATCCAATGTTGAACACGTCACTTTTTAAAGCATGATCAGTTGAAACACAACGAACAGAGACTATTACTAGGCACAGTACCTTGCTCGAAGGTTTCTTTCATGTGTTCTTGATCTTCTGGATGATAGAAATCGTAAACTGATTTACTCAACAATTCCTGCGGTTGGTACCCAAGAATTGTGGTTACTCTGTAAGAAATGACAACATAGAAATGTTAATCTACAATTCTTAACAAACACATAAATACAACTTCATACGGATTATAATAAATGAATCACTGCTATAAAATAATGAACACAGATAAAATTACAATAACAGCAAAATTTCACTATATCAAAGTTCAACAGTTTGACATATCCTCAAGTTCAAAATTTATTCACATCGAGCTGTCAGACTCCATGTGTTAGCTAAATGTAACACAGAGGTCACATTAGGTCAATAATAATCATCCATATACAGAAAATTCTCTTTTTCAATGACATTATTAGAATCCATGCTTGTGTCAAAGATCACAATAGAGAATAAAATAAGTATAAGTACATGTTGCCTGGTCATTCTTTGTACAGTGGGGCTGCAGAACTCTCGCTTTTCAGAGGCTCTAGTTTTTAGAATGTCAGTAAATGTGGCTAAGGCATGAAAGTGAAATACACATAACCCTAGTTGACCGACACCTCTCAGTGACAAAAACATAAATCTGCTTCAGTCTTTGTCTCATGCCAGGACCCAGTTGAGAAACGAAACACATTATGCATAAATCAGTTAAAACTAGGCAGTGCAAAAGTATCATCTGCAGAATGGCCCTTTAACTTTGATATATCTGTGAGCCAATTGTTAGAAAAGGACTGAAAATTATGACAATGAGCAATTAACTTTGATGCATGCAAGCTCATTAAAACAGAGTTATGTTTGTATGCGTTTACATTGGCTGTTATTCGATATAGCCACATTTGAAATACTGACATTTGATCTTCCAGTTACATTGTATAAAGATTAACAATAACTAAACTCTGATTTATTATGTACATCTCTGAATGATAGATCTGCGAGCGGCCATGAACAGAGGCTATGGAGGGAATAATCTGGAGGCTGGCAGTGGTGCTTCAGAGATACTTACCTTCAACATCCCCCTCATCTGAGGCACTTTGCAATAATGCTGATGCTAGGCTAAGCTCTTATCTAGTATTTTGCTAAATCCTTACCATGTATTACATACAATGCTGCCGCCGATTAAGCACACTCGCTACTCTATGCGACCACGGTCCCACAACCGTGAGCTTCCAAGGTATGATAACTTGTCTCAGAAATGCTTCCTTGCTAGGATGCTATACAAATAACTATGCTCTCCCAAGACTTGGCTACCTTACTCCTCTCCTCTCCTATCCTCCTTATGTCTCATTTAATTCGCAGTAACTTCTCTTTTTATATAATTGGTTATATTGTTTGATTATTTGACTGCAATATGTTTAGTTTTGTTTACCGTGTACAGTGCTGTGCATTTGCTAGTGCTTTCCAATAAAGAAAATACATACTCACTTACATTCTCACACACACACACACATACACACACGTATAGGGCTGAAACAAATTTAAGACACAAAAGGGTGAAGAAACAGCATATTGGACTTTAATGACTTTAAGACAGGGATGGCCAACCCACAGCCCACATGTGGCCTGCGGGGTGCTGATTGGCAGCCCACATGACCAATTTTTAAATTAAAAATGTTTTTGTCTTATATGACCACTTTTTTTTCAAAAGTGGTCGTGTAAGACAAAAAAACATTTATTTAAAATTTCACACTGACTAAATTTAGTGTTGTAAGTTCTACTGACTTAGTAGTATCTGTTTTAGACTTTATTAAGAATATAAATTACACATTTTGTATTTTCTTTCAACTCGCTGAGGAAAATCACTTGCGGCCGGCCCGCCACGTGCATACCAAAAATTATAGTGGCCTGTATGCAAGAAAAGGTTGGTCAGTTTTGGTCACTCCTGCTTGAAGACGCAGTAAAAGCAAAGGACTTGCACATAGGGCCAAAACGTATATATGGCAAGCAAATGAATCATATAGAGGACTGAAACAAGTTTTGGATATGGTACAGTGAAGGAATTGCTCATACTGACATGTCTGAAGAATCTTTTGACTATGCAAACATATAGCAACAACAATCTAACAATGACAAACCAAGACTTGAACCCTGGACTTTGTAGCATGTATTGAAAGAATCCTAATCCACAAAAACTGCTAATCTGTAGTGCTCGATAAAAACCAACCTCTGGTCGACAAATGTAAACTTGCCATCGACACTATGCCTAGAAATGAATTCAGTGGCTGGACTTGTACCGAGCAGGTCGCTCGTGTTGGGAGTACTCGTCACCTGAAGACGACCTATGGCCACAAGACACTGTGACTGAACATGCGCGTCATCATTCCCACTGGTACTCTCCAGCTGTGTTCCTGCAAAGTGCCATCACACGAATGCAGTTAATGGTAATTAAAGAAAGCCAGTTATCAGAGAGCAGGTAAGTAAAAATGGAACTTACAATTTCTGAAGTGAACTGAAACTGTGTAACAAAGGCAGCTAAACAAATGCCATTACTTTGTTTCATAATTGCTTTCCAAACATGATTCTTACAGTTCTGACTAATGTTTTAGCATGTGTCACAGCTTTCAAGTTCAGATTTTATACCTTGTTACTTGTGGTTCTAATATGCTGTTGGTCTGTGCCTTGATATTTAAGCAGCTGATATAATATTATTAGTAATTGTCATTTGCAAAATTATCTACTTCACATATAGTTTGCACGATTTTCTCTCTGCAGTTTTCCAAATAAAACTCACTAATATTTTCTCCTACAGTGCCAGCTTTGAAACTGCCTGTTTTTTCTCAAATAAACTGAGGTATTTCTTTAGTGATTTTCCTGCCGTCTACCTGCTGGTGGCCAGTTTTTCACATATCCTGTGACGTGAACGACCGCATATTGATGACCGTCGCTGCTTGGACCGAGTGTATTTCGCTGGCGTATGCGGATCGTATGTGAGGCAGTCATCGGATCAACTGCTGTATTACCAATCTTCATGCGCACAATGAAACCACGTCTTGATCCCATGCAGAGCCGCATCGATGCTGGCAACATAAAAAAGTAAGGTGGTTGTAACATAAGACTGTTGTAACATACAATGGTTGCAACAATTGTTTGCAAACGTAAAGTGCTTGTAACATACAGTGGTGGGTGTAATCTTTGCTGGTTGTAATGAAAGGCTGTCATAACATTTATTACAAAGTTGTAATACATTGGTAAACCATTATAACGCTACCTTTAGGCATTACTAGTACTATTTTATAACAAGGTTGTTCAATAATGCTGAACTAAAGACTAAAGTCTGTATTATACAAGAATTCATGATATAATGAATTGTCATGTTATAATGAACTGTCAAGTTATCACGAACTGTCGTATAAGAAAGTTCTGATGTAGTTGTATGCACATGATAGTTGCCCATGTTTTTCATTTGCCACATCAACTATACCGTACTCACTATACAAGAGCTCAGACACATACATACAAGCATAAATATATATATACTGTTGTAGACTGCTTCAGACAACTTTACCTGAACTCTACTTGAACAAGAAACACAGGTTCAATTTCAACTTCCAACAGTAGTATTTTCTCAACAAACTGCTCACTTCAACACACAACAAAATATTTATGTGACTTATTTCATCGCCCTCACTCTGCGGCTTCTCTTCGTCCTCTTCGTTCATCTGACCGTTTGGACCTCCTCGTTCCCCGTGTCAGGACTTCACTGGCTCAATCTAGGTCGTTTGCTTCCATTGGCCCTGCTCTTTGGAATGGGCTTCCTCCGTTTGTTCGTTCTTCTATTCTCTCAGGTAGCGTCTCTTCCTCTTTTACCTTTCTTAAAACTTGCTTTTTCTCTCGGGGTCTATCGCACTGGGAGCGCTTCTGAATGGCCCTCCCGCTAGAAGCGCTTTATAAATATCCGAATACAATACAATACAATACAATACAACAATTGTAAAATAGAAAATCGTCCAGTGTCCTTTCTCTTCCTTAATATTCAAATCAATTTCCTTTATCTCTTATACCCATCTAATCAAAGGATGGTCTCTCAAGAGTTCTCTTTCTGGCGTGTCTTCTTGGTTTGACCCAACAGATGCCTGCACACCTGTTACAGTCACACTCACTCGACCTATTGATATACAGGCCTATAACACCATACATACCTCAGCAAATCAACAAAAGTATTAGAAAATCGCTCTTGCTAGAGAAACATGAAATCAAATTTTTTTAGCAATAATTATCACTGTTATTGAAAAGCAATATTTAAAAATGGAAAATTAGCACTTACATTGGTGCCCTTCTTTTTTCACAGTGCCAGCTGAAAATGAGATGTATAAAGTCACAGTTAAATGGGAACAACGCAAAGTACAAATGGTGTTTGTCAACTATTAGCATGCTTAAATACATAAATACATGTGTACGACATACTAGCATTGCATACACACAAGAAAAAACAAGCCACTTTGCATTTAATAAATAAACGTTACTCTACACTTAACTAACTGTTGTGCAACAAGAATGGCATAGTGATGGGATTAATGTAGATAATGACAGAAAGTCCCAGAGTAAAGGTTTGAATTGGCTGGAAGTCAGAATGCAATGGTTTCAAGCAGATGTAGAGTGCTACAGAGGTGGGATAGTGCATCAACATTTCACTCTCAGGTGGAATCACTTATATGTACATTTATATTTAGACAAACCTATTCTGGAAAAGATTGCATGGAATTATTAATTTATTATCATAATAACAACTTTTTCTAACAACTGCAAAGAAATAATGATAAATAAAGACACCATCAATAACCCTAACATAATAATAATAATAACAATAATAATAATAATGACAACAGTGACTAATTTAAGGAAAACTACTTGCTTACTCTTTAGGTCTAGAATTCGTCCAGTACTTTGAAGATCATTGCTTGACAGCTGTTCTCTTAATTTCTCTATGTCATCCGGGTGAACAAGATCGTAGAGACTGCGTCCGTACCATTCAGACTGAAAAAGAAAAAACGGACAAATAAAAACTGAAGAAACATAAGAAGACAAAGTATTAATTTCATGGCATAAATTATAACAGCAAATTCCCAATAGTTGTGGTATTCTGGTTTACTATCTAAAAAGATGCGTTATCTCTCACCTGAGAATAGCTGAGTACAGGTGTAACTGAATCCGAAACGTAGATAACACAACCATTATCACACTGTGCAACAAAGAGGAAGCCATCGGTTGCCTAACAACAGACAAAAGAATTTTCAGAATGATCTCATAACACAAGCTGGGCATTATTGGTTATGACAAACATGTTCACAGTATCGAATGCTCAACAGCTGCTAAATTGAAACGTTTAACGACGAGAGGGATTAGTTTTTCCATACATTTTAGTAAAAGTGCGTCGTTAAAGAGTTAAAAACCCACAATGATCATAAAAATGATAAGGATTACAGTGAGGGTGATGATGGTGGTGATAATGCTGATAATAAAATGAGGAAGAATTTGACAGAAGATAAAGATGGTGATGGAGATAACAACGTTTTTGACAGTTCTGTAACAAGCAAAATGTCCTGCAGCTGAACAGCTGAGAGTAGTATTGATACAGCAAACCAGACTCAAGTGTTCTCAGAAACTCTTTACCTCAAGCACCAAATGTTTGAGTTCTTGGTCTGTGAGGAAAGATGGCTTGTAAGCAGTTTCATTTCTAGAACTGACAGGACCTGAAAACAACGACAAGTTACAAGCATCACATGCATGCTTTCCATGACTAGCCGCCTATCACACAAGTCCATCCATCTGCCAACCCAGACACTGATCCATTTGATTGCGCATCCATCCATCTACCAACCCTCCATCCACCCACCTACCTAGCCATCCACTGATCCATCCATCTACAAACTTACCCACAAACCCACCCATGATCCACTCAATCATCAATCTATTCATCCATGTTGACAAACAACTGACCTCTGAGGGTTTTCATGTGTGAGATAGCCATCCTCAAGATGGTCAGTTTGTCTGGCTTGCGTGCCAGTGTACTACACGTCGGCACCATGTCACACAGCTCATTCATGTATGTTGTCATCTTGTTCCGTCTTCGTCGCTCGATCTCGCAGTGGCTCTCCCTAAGAATAAGCACAAATCATTGAAACAGTTCAATTACTATGTCCACTTTCCACGCTGGTACACAGTGGAGCTTTCACCAATGCACCAAGGGTCTATAAGCAACTCCTTCACCAGTTCTTATTTGCAAATGTCAAACTCTCAGAATAAGTACCTTATGAGTCAACATGGGAAGGGACCAAACAGCATATGAAAATGGCAATCATTAATTTAATGCCCATGGTCATGGAAACTGATTGTAATAGATCAGTGGTTCTTAACCGGTGTGTCGCGACACACTAGTGTGTCGCGAATCGACCGGGAGTGTGTCGCGTAAACATGGTGTGTCGTTGGTGTGTCGCGAAAACTTGGTGTGTCGCGAATTCTCACAGCCTACGTCCGTCACTGTTGCATTACACTTACTTAAAGTTTAGCGGACGTAGGCTGTGAGAATTCGTAGCACTCTATTTATCTATTCTACTATATCACAATCTGGGATGGCCATGATGTTTGCCTTATACAGTATAGTCCCTACACGTTTGCGACAGCGCGGATGTAAACTTTTACCCATTACTGTAACATTCGAAATGGATAACCCTAAATTTCTCAGAATAAAACGAAAATTTTGCGAATCTACAACTAACCTCTTTTGGACTACTCTCTGGAAAACCCCTGTGATTCGATTTGGCCTCCTCTGAACCGGACTCGGACCTCCTTTGGATTACTCTTTGGAAAACCCCCTCTGATTTGATCCGACCTTGTGGAAACCGAACTCGGGCCTCTTTTGGACTACTCTATGGAACCCCTCTCTGATTTGACGTAGCGCCTGTGATAGGCTGGTGCCTGCGCTTGGCCTTCGAGTTGCGCTTTAGAAGTTTGGAGATTACGATTACTGATGATGCGAAATCAGATTTTGGTAGCAATGAGACGAATTATGGCACCAACAGTAGTGAATGCGAAAATGATGCTGCTGCCACTGCTAGTTTTATAATAGTAAACCAATCATGAAAAACATGAAAAATAAGAAATCTAAACTGAAGGATATGCACAAGCAATCCTCAAGAACTCAGTTCTGGGCTAAGACGTACAAAGAAGAACATTACAAAACACTGGCGAGCAAAGCAATCAAAGAGTAGGTTTCATTTCATAGTTTCTACTTATATGAGCAAGGTTTTTCTCAGCTGATCAACATAAAGAACAAAAAACGAAACAAATTGGTTAGAGAGAAAAATCTTAGAGCAAAAATCCCACTAAATGTTACTAAGTTAAAGTAGAAACCACAAAGGACTCAACATGAACGTTTTCATCAAATGTTAACAATTAAAAATTTTAAGTATATAACTAGTTTAATTTTAACATTTTTAACATTATTCACACACGACGATAGCGTGGTGTGTCGCCAAATTTGGTTGCAAGTTTAGGTGTGTCGTGTATCAAAAAAGGTTAAGAACCACTGTAATAGATCATGTTCAAATAGTTCCAATAATAATCATACTAGATTAGATTAGAACCCTCCATCCCTTGGTGCATACTACTAGAATGATCAGATTAGATTAGATTAGATTCCAAACTTTAATCTCCATGAAGACCAGATTGGATTAGATTGGAACATTGATTGGAATTCAAATAAGAGTAAAAATGTACGATGGTCGGTTACCGGCCATCCTGTTTATTTAGTGCACCCTTATCGAAATCAGATTGGCTTAGACCCCATTCTGCTCATTTAATGCTTACAGCAATTAGATTGGACAAAAACTGAAAAAATACCACCTGTTCCGAATGCAACTGAAAACAAAGATAGATAATGACCTACCGTATCTGGATTGTATTCCTTCATCATTAGTCTGTTAGTCCTTCGAAGGAAGGACCATTTACATATTTCAGATGATCTTCTGTCATTCTCATTTCAACAACCATCGACTGATACAATAATCTGATACAATAAACTATATAAAACTGATCCCCTTCAGGTCACAGCTGCATGCAGTTTCATGTGGGCAAGGTTAAACACAGTGTATATAATAGACACCAGACATTAATAAACTTCAAATCACAGAGCTAAACCACTGCTGAATTATACATGAACTCTCCAGATGACAAAGGGTAATGGAAACAGCTGTCTGAAGCAGTCAAAAAATACTTGAAAGCATTAAGCCTATGTCTTAGTGTTATAGAAATGAAAACAAATCAGATGCGTTCAAATTCATTTTTAAATGTTTCATGAAACTGTTAGCCTATCTTATAATTGTGCACATTTTATAATGTCAAATGTCCAACTTGCACTGATAGCATTTCAGTAAGTTCAATGACGAAAGCAGCTTTACTCTAGCACAGCATAACATGCGTTGATTGGGAAAGCATCAGTTAGTTGGTGAAATTGCATTTCGATGAGGGAAATTTAGGAAGAAGGGTGAAAATGGAGAGACAGGATGGAGAGGGAAAATGGGAAGAGAAGTAACGGATACATACATTGCAGCTCTTCTGTGGCAGCATTATGCAAAACACAAACAGCATCGTACAGTTTAGGAACTTATGAACTAAAGCATTCATCTTTTAAACTATATACGCAGTTGAATTGTGATCAGGACCTCCGAAATCCACGAGTACCAAGAAGTTATAAGGAAAATACACACTGCATCTCAGAGAGGTAAAGGTTAATATCAGAATGCATGTAATAAGAAAAGTGCAATCTACAAATGGAACAAAACACATCATGACCAATATCATTGGGACAGAGATTATGCAAGTGTTTACAATAGAAAGTACATCAGAGCTTTAACAAGTACAAAAAATCTATACAAATTTCTACACTAAAATACGATTTAATGTAGTGACTCTGATAACCAAATAATGCTCCAAATGTCAAGAAAAACCGTTAACATGAAACAACACGTGCATTAATGTTCTGGTGCAAGAATCAAGATGCACGTAGGAAAATATCTTAAGCATCTAATTTCCACCTTCATGCACACATCTTGTATCAACTCAGGTATTTAATTCTGCAATTTATTCTTATTTATTTTCATATTTTGAATGTGTTATGAAATATACACAGTTGCAACCTCAGAAACAGTTTACCTTACTTCCCAAAATCATTTCTCATCATTTCTAGCAATAAATGTTCTAAATCTTTTTGCTCAAAATAAGCATCTAGTATCTCCTAAATGCCAAAGAAAAATAAAAATAAATTATCTAACATGGATGCCAAATATATGACTTCAGATCAACTAGAACAGAAGGACAAGTATAATCTGTCATGGCAAATAAAGGCTGTTCATTGAAGGACTGGTCAAGTACAATACAATACAAGTGAAGAGCTATGAGTAAGGAAGGCAGCAAATGCATTACAACTAATTCAAAATACCGGTGAGCATAAAAATGTAAGATGTTCGGTTACCTGGCCATCCGATTTTTGTCGGTATCATGACCAAAACTGGAACTTCCTTCCTCTTTGCTAAAATGTTACGAAACACTTCTCTTTACATATTGTAACAGTGAAATTCTATTTTGTATTTGATGTTGACATTGACTTTTATTGAACACCAAGTAACAATCAATATTAGTCAAAATCATTCAAACAATATATTAATATAGACATCCACAGGTGAGACCAAAAGGCCAGTCCTGCTAACAGGATCACCTAATTTATTGTAACTGATTTCAAGATGGCAGTTCCAACCATTATATATCTCATTAGTGCACATATTAACTTTTGCAAGTGCAAAGCTATGTGCAATATTTTCCACACAAAAACTTAAGTGGTTATATATATCACCATTTCAATTCCACGCGTATTTGATGATTGGCAAATTACCGTTATATAATAAATTAGAAATACACCAAAACCTGAGCAAAATATAGGCTTTTCCTGATGAATAATGCATAGAGAAAAGTAGAGTGTTCTTTTAAAACAACTGACTAAGGTGGAATAAACTATTTCAGACACAGCACTTTTGAGACTTACCCAAAAGACACTATATTGTCTTGAGACATGCACAACTAGGGTTCCCATGGAGGGAACTACTGATCATTAATGCAAACAGACTGCTAAACAGACCTGTATCTGTAACTAAATACATGTACTACTAACTTCTGCATCAGTTTAGAAAGTGTCTAATGCTAAATGCCAAGTGCACTTTTGGCTTGAAGCCTGCTGAGACATGTACCGGTATATAGCACCATTTCAATTCCACATATAATTAACATAAAGTGGCGGCACCCCGTCAAAATAGCCCCGTCAAAACAGCCCCGTCAAAATCGCCCTGCGTCAAAATAGCCCCGTCAAAACAGCCCCGTCAAAATAGCCCCATAAAAACGCCAAAGGCAAGCAGTTCCACAACGGCTAATAAATTGAATGTTACAAGAAATGTTTTGAATCGCAACAAAAGGATAAGCAATACTTCAAAGAGGTGGTTCTGACACATACTGACTAAATACAAATTAATTTGTTAATTGGAAATCTGATCAGTAATTGGTAAGATCAAAAGAGTACTTCGACGGTGTATCGAAGATAATAGCAAGTGAAATAGGGAAGACCTTCTTCAAAGCGGTATTTGCCTAATATCTAGAAACTTTTGTTCGCGTTTCGTAGAAAAACATGTAACATTCCATGCTTGTAGTCTGTTTTTTTATAGTAGTATCTTTTATTAGTATCTTCTTATAAATGAATAAATCTTGTCGAATACATTTTCACTGTGTTTTCTGTCGTTTAAGACGGGGCTGTTTTGACGGGGCTGTTTAGACGGGGCTATTTTGACGCTGGGCAATTTTGACGGGGCTGTTATGACGGGGCTATTTTGACGGGGCTATTTTGACGGGTCACCTAAAGTGGCAGATGAACTCATATCAATATACTACTATACCAATTAATGTATAGAGAAAAAGAAAGAGAAACACACCACTCTTGTGCACACCTCGCTATGATAACGACATGAACTTTCACTCTAAACTAGGCTAATTTTATTGCACTGTTTACTGTAAATCTTCTGAACTCTAAATGTATAACAACTGTTAAGGATGTGAAGGATAATGGTTTTATTCCTTAAACTACTTTACCATTGTGAACTTTAGTAAACAATTGACTTACTATTGATCATCCTGTTCAAGACTGAAGTCATCGTCATTATCGTCGGAACTGCTTCGACAAAATAAAACACTTTAGTTACATATTACATAATAGCTTAGTTATTACACTAGGACCAACAGAATATACTTCTCACTGAGGCACAGACATGATAACAGAAGTCACATAACTTCAACAATTATTGCTTATGGGTTGAAAAGCATGACAAAGAACTGCCAAACTCGAATTAGGCCTTATGATTTGAACCCAAGACACTCTGTAGTCAATGTTGTCACCAAGACACCATAACAGCACCTTTGTGAGATATTTTAAGGCACAATAAAATGCCCAGATACACACATACATAGAGATATACATATATATATATATATACAAATATATATATATAAATATATATATATATATCAGAAGCCAAGTCACAATTAACACCATTGTAACCCATAAAAACAGGTATGGTAGCACATCCTCATGCAATCACAATAATCCAGTCTAAATCCTGTGGCAGATGGATGTCCGAACGCAGAATGGTAATCTGTTACAGACTACTCAGTTTGGAACTTGTGTGCCGACCAGGAACTCCGAACACCATGTCTACAACCATCTCTGGTAGGAATTCATCGAAGTGCTCTGCATCAATCGCGGGAACTAGCTAGTGGTGACTCATCTAGTTATACGAGTACCATTCACATACTGCCTCTGAGTAGTTGCCTTGAAGGGGCGCTATATAAATTCCGTTGATTGACTGATTAACATAGCTTAGGCAGCACTTTCATGGACGTCCATACGAATTTTTGTAGGGAAGGGGGGCAAATTTTAAAAATAAATAATTGTCAAGGACTTTACCTAAATAATTAAGTGTTTTTTCGCATTGAAAATCATGTTGGGACTGTTGTAATAATCACAATAATCAAAACATTTAGTGTAAAATAAGCACAAAATCCAGGGGGAAAATGCCCCCTTGCCCCTCTGTACACCCATGAGCACTTTTGTAAGACACTTAAGGTGCTACAGCAAGTGTCTAGATGCACACATACATACATGCATACTGGCTACTACTTAAACTTCTGTAGCCAGATCACAAACTTACTCGCAGGTTGTACTGACAACATTCTTGCGCTTTCGAGAATTGTTATTTGGAATCGGAGCTTTGAAAAAAACAAAAGCAATTCAATGTTTAGTTGCTACAGGAATGTATGAAAATATGACACAAATTCATACCAAATCAGTAACAGCACTATGCAATTAGATTTTCAAATAAGTGCAGCTACAGCAGCAGCAATATAACCAATTGACAGAACTTGTTTGTTAGCTTGATAATTTTATGACTTCAGGGCAGGCTAAAAGTTCTGTCATATCCTCAAGGAGATCATCTTAGCCATATTAGTAATCTTAGCTCAGATTCAGTAATTTTATTTACATTAAAATGTTTGTAGTAATCTTACCACAAGCCACAACAACATTAATAATAATAACACTAATTATAATGACAATAATAATTATTATTATCATTATATCAGAGTGTCTTTGTCAATTTGCTGTCAATCTGCCCATATGCTGCCAATTTTAAGATCTGAAATTGAATGATCTGGCAGTCAATATTACAATTAATTAATTGACTGAAGGGGCAAAGAACTTATCAAGTAATGAATTAAATGATTGTCCATGTCATTGTCACATAAATAAAATTATTATCATATTTCGAGCATTACATTATACTCATTTCTGTCATTTTATTTCGATGTATTTAATTTGTTTATTGTTTCAAAAAGCAGAATTTGTTATTTTCATAAACAACTTTCCAGCGGACTTTCACAGGTCACAAACTACTAGTCTTACTACAGAGTCATATAAAACACAGCGGCGTACCACGACAGATGACAGCACTATCTAAAGTACGTGTGTGTCGATGTAAGTGCTCTGTGTGTAAATGTATGCTGTGTGTGTATACGTGTGTGCATGCGTGCAGTGGCCTCGGACAATGTCGCCAACCATGACATAACAGAACACGTACGGCTACCCGCTCCTCCTCCAGAAGCCAGCGAAGCCATGGCAGCCATCAGTCGACCCGTAATTCTTCTCCGCTCTTTGAACTGATACTCCGACGCCTACGAATGGAATTTCTATACAATTTCCAAATTCAATTCAGTTTTTACACAGAATTGTAAAATAGATTCACTGTATAGACCGTCTTGATAAACAAAAGCTTATCTCGCGAGACTTTTGCGAGAGTTGCTGTGATGAGAATCTTCAAACCGTATAGCGCTATGATAGATTTTTATTTCCAATGTGAAAATTACAATTAAATCTCAGTGCAACATTAAATATGTAAGCTGTTCCGTAATAGACTTTAAATGTTTAGAATATAAACAAAAATCTAACCTAGTGATCATTGTTATGATCTAAGTTCGAAGTTGATCGAGTGTGGTTCACCCTGTGTGAGCTCGAGCGCTATAGGCCTAGGGCCTACTCAATGTTTTATAAACTTAAGATAATTTGAAGTCATCGCTATATAGGCCTACTATCGTCACTATATAGAAATTTACATCTGTTGAGCAATTTGAAAAGGGAGTTATGTAAGCCTGTAGGCAGTGTTTAATCTAGTCCCCCTCTTCTGGGAGCTAGGGGAAACAAGGTTTCTGGGGGGGGGACTAACGAATTAACACAAGATTTTTTCTGTAATTTTATCCGTCTTGAAAAAGTTTCAGACTTTTCCTTAATTTCATCTTCCAAAAAGTTGACCTTTTTTAGTCCTTCGTCCGATTTGTTAAACTTCCCCCCCCCCAAGGACCTAAACACTGCCTGTAGGTATGCGTGCTGTTCATTAGGCCTAAGTGTACAGCAGCACTGCAGGTTTCCTATAGGCCTACTCAGAACCGCATTAAGGCTAGTGCGGACCCGGGTCCTGTGATTGTATATCTATATAGCCATCAGCATGGGGCCCAATTACAAGCACAATAAAAAATTTAATGTACTTCCGAAAATGCGGGCCCCTCAAAACTGCGGGCCCGGGTGCAGCAGCAGCATAATACCCCCATGCGGGCCTGCCTAGCCTATACTGACCCAGTTTGGCACATTGCAGCTAGGTTACTTGGCTAGATATATGTGCACTCCCATATGTAGGCCTACCTCTGTGGTGGTGACTTATTTCAAAGATTTAAATCTCAGGCTAGCACGTACGGGACCTATATTAGCACGGGGACCTTCCGAAAATTACGCCATTTGATATCTCACCGGATAGATTAATTGAAACAAATGAGCAGAGTCGATGCTCTGAATACATATGTAGGGTCGCTATATAAAACGTGTACTGTGTACATTTACATATCGATGGTCATTTGCACTGGCGGCGATTTTATTTGACAGTACCGGTACGTGAAGGGACAACAGGGCCTAATATTTAGGCCTAGAACTGATCTGGTCAAAAAGTGTTTTGAACTGATCTGCTCAAAAAAGAGGTGAGGGCGAAAAAACTGTTGACCTTTTTGGTGTTTCTTCAAAATGTGTGGGGGAGGACAGATGTATGGTACGTGTGTCCCCCACGCTAAAGGTGAGGGGTCCTGTCCCCTCGAACCTCCCCGGGATCGCCGCCCATGATCCATTCCCTTGCCTTGTGTTCAGGGATTGTATGAACAATATGGTAGGCTAGCAGTTTTACACAACAGTTCTGCCGATTATCCTAACAGTATAGTTTCAATTGTTTATAACATCTTATCATTCTTATGGCTGTCGGTGCCGTTGACCTTATCCTTAGACAATGCCCATTTATCGCCATAATTGTGTCAACCGCAGTAGGCATATTACTCGTCATAATTTATCCTAATATTTACACATTTAATTAAAAGGGTGGCAGGTGCACGAGGTAACAGCACTTAAGTAATGATAGCAATCTATGCAAAATAAGTTAATTAGTTAAATTGAAGGAAGCAATTACTAATGCATGGAAAAAACTAAAAATCGTGTCCCTATCCAAAGTATATCAGTGCCGGCCTTAGGATATGTCGGGCCCCGTGCAGAGTATACCTACTGTACGGGCCCCCATGATGATGATACAAGTCAAATTGTTTTTCATTGCTTATCATTTTATTTTAGTAGGTTGTTAACAAGTACAAGAAGTGAAATTTAACTATATACGAGAATTCTGGGCTATAGAGGAAGTTGACTTTTATTTTATTGACGAAGAGAAGATTTAATCGAAACCATAATATTATTAGGCTATTAGGTTGCCTTGTTCATCTTGATATTCTGTGACATTTTCGGGCCCTCTGAAGTTGCGGGCCCCGTGCGACCGCACGGATCGTACGCCCCTAAGGCCGGCACTGAGTATAGGGACAATTACCATAAGGCCGCGAGCCGAAGATCGCAAGGAAGCCCTCGCAGGCAAGGAAGAAACTGGGTTGCCAAAATTCATTAGGTAAGACGGAGCAGAGGCAATAAGGCAGTTACGCATGAGAGTGAGGGTTTTAAACTGAATTCGCTGTTGAGCAGGGAGCCAGTGGAGGGATTCACGGATAAAGGCAGAAATGTGGGCAAACTTAGGAATGTCACCTATAAGCAACAACAACAATTACTGTATCATCATATTCGTTTTTATTATAGATCATGTACTGGTTGACAAACCGCAACCGTGGACAAGTTACACTGATTGAAAGTTAGCATAAATGAAAGAATAATAACAGATTCGAGAAATAACCTATAAATATTGCTGTTACATTTTGAAACGTTCAGTAGATGCATGGTTATCAATAAGTACAATAACTTCATTCTTACCCTATGGGCGTAACTTTGGTCTAGAAAGTGGGGGATCCAAATTTCTGTATCATTTCCCTTCGCGACTTAAATAAGTTTAACGGCGCCGTTTAAATTCCGTGAATAATAGGGCCTAGCCTAATAATAATAATAATAATAATAATAATAATAATAATAATAATAACCATGCAGATGATGATGGTGATCACAGTGATGATGATGCTCAGTAGGCCTAATTGTCTTGAGTCTTAATTGAGGGCTCAAATGAAGGTCTTCTGAGAAATAATATGGAAATTGTTTGCTCTGGGTATGAAAAGTGGGCGGTACGTACGGTACCTTTCAGTCAAAAAGTGGGTACGTATGGGTACCCATCGTACCTCCCGAATATTACGCCTAGGGGTACACGTGATCGTTTACGTTGCAAGCAGACTACTTTCAAATCGTTAAGGGCGTGCTATTACTACGCTAGGAGACGATATATACGTCTAGCAAAGATTCTCTTGGACGTAGAAGAAAATACTAGTAGGCCAGAATGTGCCATGGCCGGTAAGTTACTTACTTACTTGAAGAATAAAACGCCAATATACTAATTATGACGTACAATCGTATATGCAATATAGACGTCATTTGCGATAATTGCTCAGATGACGTCATAAACATCTGATAGCTCGACTTGGAAGAGATCAGAGGAGACGAGACATTTCCAACAGAAATTTACCGAAAATGTCATTTAAAAAATCGAAATTCGACGAAAAACTGCATTTTTGAAGACGCAAATCGACAAAGACTCGATGGTGCGAAGAAATTGTCATTTCGACCAGAAATCATCGAAAACGTTGAGCATAAAAATGTTCAAATTCCATCGAAGTTCGACCTGGGACTAATATTAGTCTCAGGTTCGAACAAGAATTGTTAAATCCAGGAATCGCAAATCGATGAATATGACTTATCAACACGAATGAAAACCTCGAAACAGAACATCAAAGCAGGCAGAAGTCGAAATTAAACGTAAGAATTGAACATTTCATTTAATAACAAATTGAATAAGTACGTATACCGTATAGGATAGGCCTGGGACTAATATGGCCCCAGAATAATAATAATAATAATAATAATAATAATAATCTTCGTTTAATATCTTCAAACTGACAATAGTTCAAATACCTGGGTAGTGTAATTTCAGAGGATGAATATTGCAAAACAGATATTAAGAGCAGAATAGCTCAAGCCTCAAGGTAAGTGTGCTTTCATGGAAAAGAAAGGGATACTAACTGGAAATATGAATCTAGAACTGAAGATAAGGATGATAAAAATTGCTTGATCTGGACAGTTGCAACATATGCAGCTGAGTGCTGGACAATGACTGGTACACATAGGAAGAGAATAGAGGCTTTCGAAATGTGGACTTGGAGACGAATGCTGAAAATAAGCTGGAGAGACAGTCACAAATCAGGCAGTTTTGGAAAGGGCAGGGGTGCAGAGGGATCTACTACAATCAATAAGCAGAAGAAAACATCGGTGGCTGGGCCACACACTTAGGGGGAGGGTATGCTGGTGACGCTGCTTGAGGGGCGTATGGAGGGGAAGACAACGAGAGGCAGAAGAAGATTAAATATGATGAGTGATCTCGATAACGGTGATACATACGGACACACCAAGAGGAGGGCGCAGGACAGAACGGAGGAGGTCGGAGGGGAACACGAGGTCGTCCATGTCACAAACCTGCTCAACAGTAGAAGACTGAGAAGAAATAATAATCTTCGTTTAATATCTTCAAACTGACAATAACGCAGTATGATTACAAATCAGTATGAACGGATGATCACAAGTTATTACAGGAGTCGAATTCAACTGTACACGGCAGCCATGCAAGGCGCCCATCACGTCCTACATCCCATTTTAACAAACGCGCCATCTCGCGAATGAAAGGCTGAGTGGACCTAATTTTGGGAGGGTAGCGGGAAGCGATCCCGCTACCTCTTGCTCTTCACGCCAGTGATGTTACCACTACTCTATGGACCCCCTAGGCCCAGGTAAAGGTCTAATAAGCTAGTTCACCTTTATTTTTTCGCGCAAGGCATGACGGGAACGACGTTCATCAAGACATCAACAAAGTAAAACATGGCGGATCGCTTAGAATCGTTGAATGACTTCAATCAATTAATCAATCAATCAATCAATTTTTTATTGATCCACAAAGCAAACGTGACAATATACAAGAAAATATAATTTAAATAGCCACTATGATGATGAAAAGGTTTGAAACATTAAGATATTAATGGGTTTAGAAGGCTATATCATGCTGTGAGTGGTCAATAGGAAGCCCTAAAAGGACCAGGGTCCCGCTAGTTACTTAACAAAATTCGACGACGGCCATGTACACATGAGCCTTTGAGTAGCCTAGACCTATTTAGAGACAACGAATTTGCAAAAGGTGGAAGGTGGACGATTTAAAGAAATATATAAAAGAAAGAGGACACAGCTTATAATCTCCGCTCACGCAATTAACAATCGCACAAGTGCGCATTTTATTGTTACACTATGATCGACTAGTGAGTCAAATATTTTTTAATATCTGTGTCAAACTAGATCATAGCACTATCGGCAACGGCATGCTTCAGTTTGTTGATGAACGGCCGGAAGTGAAAGCATAGTGGCTGCGCATGCGCATTGCTAATGCTGAACTGGCTTATTATCTAATATAACTTTTCTAGCGCCGTTTTATGATGCACAGAGCACCAGACGATGGTCGCTTCTAAGGAAAATCGCATTATCATTGCAAAAGGGCCTAAGTCGAAATCCGTACGGTTAGGTCCTCTGGAACTTTGAGACGGTAAGAAGAAAGAACGGTTCAGCTGTTGAAGTCTTGAAGAAGACGGAAGATGGCTGGCGGAGTTCCGATAAAGCAGTTGGTAACAGTATTGTTGCTTTGTGGTTTTCCAGAGGGCGACGAATAGAGGATCGGGAATGAACTAGTGAGGATCCGAATAAAACCTCATTTCAGCCGTAGCTATTGTAGAAGCTGATATTAGTTATCTGTGGCAGATTTGAGGGCAGAATGTAACACGTGACTGATGGTCACGTGCAGGGGCGAATCCAGAAGGTCTACCGGGGGGGGGCCAACAATTTTACATACCAACCATCTTCTGGGAGAGAGGAATCAGTTTACACCGATAAACTTTTTGGGAATTCATCTCCCAAAAAGGTTGATGACCTTTTTTTTAGTCATTAACCTTTTTAATGTCTTCAGTCTACATCTACTACATCTACGGGACCCACGTCCTGTGTACAACATTTGACTCATCCACACCTACGGGGGTGGCCACGCCTGTGTAAACATCATACAACGCCCATAAAACGCCTGTGTAAATAAATAAAATTTTCAAATGGGGGGCCATGGCCGGATTGGCCCCCTGGATCCGCCCCTGGTCACGTGCGCGTTTATAAGCGCGCTCAAGGCGTCGACGGAACGATTTTAAAGCCTGGCGATTGGAATTATACGAAGGGTTGTTAGATTAAGAGCATGATTAATTTTGACAATAAAGGAGCGTGTTTGTTAAGCAGTATGGAAAGATTGGTGTTGTTGAACGACATATAGATCTCGATCATTACCAGGGCTGTAATGGTAAAACTAGAGGTGAGTACACGCTACCGGTTAGTTTTCCGAAACAAATTAAAGGTGAGTATACACGCTTCAGAGTTGTGTGAGTATACGCTACAGTAGCCTATTTTAATATAAATAAATAGAAATATTTTGTGAGGTGAGTATACGGTCTCTAGAGGTGGGCACTGGGTGCACGCAGTGGCGGCGATCATGTTTGACAGGTGGGGGGGGAACATTTTTGAACTGATCTGATCAAAAAAGAGTTTTGAACTGACATGGTCGAAAAATGAGGTCAAAAATATTTTGTTGATGACCTTTTTTGGTGTTTCTTCAAAATTTCCAGGGTCCAATGTATGGCGTGTTCCCCCCACTCTTAAGGGTGGGGGTCTTGTCCCCCTCGACCCCCCGGGATCGCCGCCCATGCTTGCATCTGATGTGAGTGAAGATTGACAGAAGCAGGCCGTGTATCACAGTGTATGACGTAGCTAAGTGTAGAATAATAATGATCAAAAATCTCTACACAGGAATTGCGTTTGGCTGCTGCACAGCTCCTCCGATTCCATGTTCACTGACTACTGCTCAGGAACCAGACGAAATAAGTAAGTAAGTAAGTATATTCTTTATTTTTACCGGCTGCAAGACGCACTCCGATGTACATACAACATATAAACAACTGTCATCAAGTCAATATGAATAGAGCATTCTACATATAAAAGTTTTTTTCATGTTATCAGCTATTGGTAAAACTCGGTCATGAGAATGGGGCCGGAGACAATATGCCAAAAGAATGGACCGTCAGCAGCAGCAAGTACAGCATCGTCGCCAGAGGATCAAGAGTTAACTATTCATCTGCCAGATGGCAGCACTGCTCTGAAACTGTGTTCTATGTAGGTGGCTTTTAAGTAATTTGTTTTGTTTCTTTGCTTCTCATTTCATTTTTCCCTTCACACAATGTCAGCTACAGTTGCAGTGGTAATGATAGCAGATAACACGTAGTCAAAAGGGTTCCAATCTTATTGGGAAATTTTAAGGGAATCTCTTAAGTTTTCAAATACTACCAAAGGATGATTAACTTTAAAATATCCCTATGAATAGCTGCCAATATGCTAAACTTGATGAAGTGCACCATGTAAAATTTGTATTAAATTTACATTAAAATTTACATTTGCCTTACCTTACCTGTTTGCAGATTAACTTGCCTGTATAATTATGACCCTCAGCTGAACTGAGATTAGAAATTAACTGATTGGGTGACAGACTGATGTTGAATTAATCTTAAGTCGATTTTCTAAATTTTATAATGTCAATTTAAAATTGGTGAATTGATGGCATTTGTGATGGTATTATTGTGGTGTGATTTTGTTGATGGTAGGAGCCTGCAACATCTGTTCAGATCTCAGAGCATACAACGCAAAGCAGACGAACACAGAACCTCTGCTATTGACAATCATACGAGGGTTTCTGTAGAAGGTCCAGCCATCGGTCATGAACCACTTCTATTATGCCAAAGAGGCAGAAGAAACGACCAAAAGCGAAAAAAATAAAAATAAAATAAAAAAAGGCATGGATTTCAGATCTGCTCAGATCTGAAAGCATACAGTGCAAAGCAGACGAACACAGAATCTCTGCCGCTGACAATCGCACAAAGAAAGTCCAGTCAGCGATCATGCTCCCAAAGATCCAGCCACTAGTTCATATGGTGCTTCAAAGGATCCAAACATAATTATAGCAATAGATCTTACTTCAAAAGATACACCAACCTCAAATTCAGCCAAAAGTCATGCTTCAAAGGATCAAGCTTCAAAGGATCCGACTGCAAGTACAACAGAAGATCCTCCAAGAGCCCAGCTCAAAGTTCAACCAAAATCTTCCCTCAGTCCAATCAAACGACTGACTCTTTAAGTCTCATTTCAAGTCCGGAAAAACGAACAAAAATAAAAAAAGGGATCTTTCAGATCGCCATGCAACACAAAGCAGATGAACACAAAACCTCCGCTGCTGACAATCGCATAAAGGTTTCTATAGAAAGTTCAGCCAAAAGTCATGCTTAAAAGATCGAGCCTCAAAGAATCCAACTGCAAGTACAACAAAAGATCCTTCCTCCAACAGCCGAGCTCAAAGTTCAACCAAAAAGCTTGCCTCAGACAGTACAATCAAACAGACCGATTCTTTAAGTCCCATTCCAAGTCCGGAGAATGAACTCCACGGAGGTAAACTGTTCTCTTCTCCTGGTCGTTTGTTTAAGATATTCTTTTATTAACATTTGTAAGATCTTGGAATGTCACGATCTTTTGATTTGGCCAGGCTGTGCGATAAGTTGTGTTTAGATTCACAAGAATTTAAACTACTGGACGGACTGATGAAAAGCCAGAGTGTTAGTAATCATTATAAATTTTGAACTGAACAGTGTTATCAGTGCTCCTGAGTAGATAACCTTGAAGGGGCGCTATATAAAACCTCTGTAATAAATAAATATTAATTTTTTTTACTTACTGGTTTTATGGATGTGCTTCTATATGCCTATGTAACATACAATGAAAGCTTAGAAATAATTTTGACTGAGAAATACCAGTGATCATGTAACTTCTGCCATTTTTGTTGCATGAAGTTAAAACTAAGCATTTACAGTTCATGTAGAATAAACCACATTATGCTGTAACTATTACTTTCCATTTATCTCATACTAGCAGGTTTACCCGGCGTTGCCCGGGGTTATAAGTTTCAATCCCTGTTGCGAATAAGCACATTTACTTCACTGCCCATCAACATCACTTGCCATCTGGTAAAATAATTTAGAGTGAGAGTATGACATTACATGCATTTCTATATGGAGCTCATATGTCCTATATATCAGAGTTTTTCAAACTGTGGTCCGCGGACCCCTGGGGGTCCGCGAAGGATATGACGGGGGTCCGCGAGAGCGTTCTGAAAATAATATGATGCTTAACACTGTATGGTTTTATCAGCCTGTGTTTTCAAATTCATACGCTTCTTATAATAGTGTGCCTGTAGGCTAACTGTATGATCCACAAGGCTCCAATTGGGTATTCGATCACACCAGTTGTGTGATGCTGCTGATAGTTAGGCCTATTCTTTGCGTACTAGGGCCTACAGTGACGTAAATGAGATGTAGGCTTACACGTTACATTTCTAGCCTAATAACACGTGTTTTTATAAAATTTAATATAGGGCCTATAATTTCTGCTAATCGACTGCCAATCATTTCTACACCCAAAGTAAGTGCGATGTATTTGAAGCCTTCATCAGAAGTAGGCCTACAACTAGATTCAATTTAACAAAGTTTAAGATATTCACAAAACAAACTTTGAAAGTCTACAAGTGTTTCATTTAGAAAATCAACACTGAATATGAGCCTGATTGTTGTTTCCATGGAAGAAACACCGAAGCTCTAGCTAGGACTCTAGGCTAGTTGTTTTTACATAAACGCTATATTTTCTTCTCATTGTAACTCTGGACTGACTTGGGTTTTCTGAAAAAACACACTTGCTCTATAGCATTAAGTATTACAAGACATAGTTAGCTTTAAAAACTATCAAAAATGGACTCTAGTGGTTCATCCAGTGAAGGCTTCATTTGCAATAGGCCTATGCTGGTCTATTTCCGGATTGTGTAGGCCTACTCTGGACTTGTAGATTTAGAAATTTTTGGAATTCGCCTTTAGATGAACGATAATACAGAGATTTGCAAAGCATATCCCTATTTCGTTCACGTTCGCTGTTATATGCTAACTATATAATTTTGCTGTTTGTATTATGGATAACTTTCTGAAACGTAAGAAAACAGTGCTGAGGCCTATCCAAACTAGCACCAATTAGGGACAGTTTTTGCAAAGCAAAGCAAGCACATCCCTCTCGCTGACGAAACCGATGTTATTCATTTCTTTAAAAATGACTGTGTTCCATAGTTATTGCAGGGAGCTCATAACAATTTATTTAGTGTTACTTCTTATATTATAATAGTCCTCAGCGTCATAAATAGGCCTAAGCAAGCGTGTATTGTGGAAATAGTCTATCTGCCTGTTATTTTTATTAAATTTTAAGGATAGGGGCCTAAATTTTGCTCTGTAAATATTGGGGTCCGCGAGCTATGCCTAGTAAAAAATAGGGGTCCCTGGTCCAAAAAGTTTGAAAACCTCTGCTATATATAGCTCATATGTCCTATGTATAAAGGTTTTGATGTCCCATCGGTTGATGCCGTCTGCATTACATACCGGTGCGACAGAAGTTACTAATTAATAATAATAATAATAATAATAATAATAATAATAATAATAATAATAATAATAATAATAATAATATAGGCCCTTAAAAACGATGCTATATAAATTTTCAATTATAATTACACGGTGAGTCATAAAAAACGTGTCCCTGCATATTTTGCTATAACTTCCTCAGATATAAGTTTATGTCAAAGAAATTTTAAGTAAAGGTAGAGGAGTTATTAGAGAGCATTAAGAAACTTAAAGTTTAAGTTCAAATTGACATCCTTGGGCATCCACGCATGCGCAAAGACGCATACACCGCTGCTTGACTGACTTCAATGATGCGCTGATCCAATTCGTCCCATTCCTCCAAAACTCGATGATGAAACTCGTTGACATCATGTATTCGATATCTGTACACCTTTTCTAGCACGACACTCCATATTTAATATTCTACCTGATTTAAATCAGGTATGTTAGGTGACCACAAAGTAGGCGGAATGAAATCAGGTGTTTCAGGTTGCAGTAACTCAAAAGTCTCATTGTCAACCGTTCTGGCCGTTAGCGGGCGGCCTCTACCTGGTCGACGATAAAAAAAAGATCCAGTTTTATCGATCTTTGAAAGAAGAACATTAAATCTACCATGAATCAACCCTTTATCTAAAAATTCCTTTAAAAAACGCTTCGCACCGTCATTTTTTTTATTCTTTTGGGGTTATGAAATGTTTATTTTCCTCGGTAAACACCATTTTCGGAGGGTTGTCGTGACATAATTATAGTTTAGGCGGGTTCAGCTTTTTATAAAAAAAATAATTTATACAGCACTTAGCTGGACTATCAAGCTTCATTATTATGAAGTTTCATTAAAATTGATTGTTATATGCATGAATTATTTTAAGTTATGTAGGGACACGTTTTCTAATGACTCACCGTGTATATCAGTACTTAACAGAATTGCTTGTGTATATGTATGTGTCTATTTATGTATGTATGTTTGTTTTCTTGTATCAAGCCACTTAATATAGCACCTTTTAAGTCGGCTACTTCACAAAGGCGCTGCACGAATGACTATCTTACTCATCTAGATTTTTAAGTGCATTTTAATAAATTTTTAATTGTTTACTGAACAGAGCTAAACGCAAGAGCACGTATGTAAAGCTGAAGACTGTTCCTAGAGGAAGATCCTAGTCATGATAAGAAACAATAAGCTTGAGTTTACATATGGATGCGAGGCACCTGCATATCTCCCCATGCAGACGAGCGCAATGATCGCAGACCTGGTCGACTTAAGACTGGAACATAAAACTTCTTGAGGTTTGTCAGTGTGATGCCGACCAACAGGGCGCACCCCAGAAAAAAGACTTGAATTTTTCTTTCATTTCATGTTACTATTTTGTCATGATGTGTAATAATAATAACCTTCATTATTTTACTGTGTTTCGATAGGTACCTTTGGATTTTCTGGCCGCAAGATTCCTGCTTGAGAAGGATGGGTGTTAGGATGGTTGCTCTGTATTGTCGGGATTAGTGTTCGATTTGTGTTTGGTTTTAGTTTTTTATTTGTCTTTAGTTTTTTTGTAGTGTATTTGTATATTTTTTTATAAGTATTTAGATTTTTGTATTTGCGTTTAGTTTAGTGACAAAATAAGCAACAACTCAAGCAACAAATGACAAAGTAATCGCAAAAGTAAATGACAAAACAGACACGAAAGCAAACAACAAACGACAAAGTAACAAAATAGACAACAAAACAATCAAGACAAAATAATCAAAAACTACACCCCTGCTGAGCCTCTGGCGTGGCTTAATCTCCCGTAAGCTCGTGAAGGCAGGGGGGCCTCTGGCGCGGCTTAGAATCCCGTAAGCCCTTTGCGTAGTTTTTGTGTTTTTGTCTTGTTTGTTTTGTTGTTTATTTTGTTACTTTGTCGTTTGTTGTTTGCCTTCGTGTCTGTTTTGTTGTTTACTTTTATGTTTACTTTGTTGTTTGTTGTTGAGTTGTTGCTTGTTTTGTTGTTAAACTGAATACAAATGCAAAATCTAAATGCTTTGTAGTGTTAGTTTGTTTTTATTTGTCGTGTGTTTGTGTTTTTTTTTGGTGTCATGTGCTTTTATTTTGTCGTGGGTTGTTGGTTTTTTTTTATTTTGTCGTGGGTTTTGCCGAGGGTATAGAAGGAGGCTCATAGAACAGTAGGTCAGACGGGAAGAGTTAGTGTGGAATCCAAGGACGTTTTATATAAAGGACAGGAAACTCCTTATGTAACACCGTTGGACAAGTTATCTCGTCCATGGAGCGACAAAGGCGTATAACGTCGTGTTTACATAACAAATGCATTGCGGGTTCTATGAAGACAATCAACGATAATTATTTTTTGAGCAATAAACAATTACTTGTATATAATAAAA
This sequence comes from Allolobophora icterica, assembly GCA_963556255.1. Classification (NCBI taxonomy): domain Eukaryota; kingdom Metazoa; phylum Annelida; class Clitellata; order Crassiclitellata; family Lumbricidae; genus Allolobophora; species Allolobophora icterica. The sequence goes on from OY744605.1 coordinate 50,586,760, forward strand.
CATCATATTTAATATGTACTGTAGTGTCTTACAATTTATATACATTTTATTTAATTTTAAAGGTAATTTTGCATAACTTTGCAGTGCACAACCATGCTGCAGTGGACCACATTATGTCAACAAATCTTTCGACATGACCGAGATGGATGAGAATTAAGGTTATAAGAAAGCGTACGAGCAGATCATACGTGTGTGTGTGTGCGTGTGTGTCTCGGATGTTGATTACTGTTACCATCTGATGGCAAGTGTTCCGACTTCTTAGTCAGGGCTAATAGGCCTAGTCAGTTAGTAACTCTGCTGCCAGCCTGATCTAGAGGCTTTGCCACGTGAATGTATTAATCTGTGTTATCCATAGCCTAATCTAGAGGCTATGGAGAACTTTTAGAGTTCGTAAACTTTGCCCATTTGCATGTCATCATACACGGCACTGACTGGCCTTCTCATTATGAGACTATAGATATAACAGATTACTAGTATCCATTCAAGTGGAATATAACAAAACCAGTGTTGATATCAGCTACAGTCCTCGTAATAGGAGTCAATAGCATGTCCCATAGTCCTCCAGAAGGTTTGGCAAATGTTCTTGTAGTCTCTGGGTGACTGCTTGGAACAGTTTTCCTGACCACTGAAGAACGCAACATCTTTTGAGAGTTTCAGATCATGTGTCAAGTGTCAACCAGGGCTGTAGTCGAGGGTATACGCGGGTATACAGCGTGTACTCACCTCTAGAGACCGTATACTGACCTCACAAAATATTTATATTTATTTACATTAAAATGCTGTAGCGTATACTCACAAAATACTGTAGCGTATACTCACCTCTAAATTTTTTCGGAAAACTAACCGGTAGCGTGTACTCACCTCTAATTTTACCACTACAACCCTGGTGTCAACAAATATTTAGGTAAAATTAACTTCATTATTACATGTCTGTATGGCCTTTCCTCAAAAACCTGTCTTGGGGTTGAAGCAAAGCTCGAGGGTACGTACCATACGTATTCTATTTTTTGAAAGGTACGTACGTTTTTTAACGTACCCTATTTTAGGGTACGTAAACAATACAAAAATACGTTAACCACGTCATTGCTCATTTATAAGAATGTTCAATTTAATTTAAGCAAACAATCACAACCCAGTATACAGCGTAGTAAATTGCTGCAATGCTATATTGTAGGTCTATGTTTATCCAGCATACATTGCACTTAATGCACTATATGTAGGCTATGGGTCGCCGAGTAAACCATAAATACAATTTTCGTGTATGATACGTACCATACGCGTATTGTATTTTTTGAAAGGTACGTACGTATTTTAACGTAGGCCTATTCTATTTTAGGGTACGCGTACCCTCGAGCTTTGGGTTGAAGTACCTTATGGCTGAAGTGCAAGCACTATAAGTGTAAACCAAACCAACAACATGGAATACATTTTAACCATCCCAAAGTGCTTGTTAGTAATTTAATGACCCAGATAGATGAAGAGCCAAGTGGCCCATATGGGGTGGCATTCTGTGTATAGTTGCCATCCAAGTAATCATAATCTCCAAACTTCTATAGCGCCACTCAAAGGCCAAGCGCAGGGCACCAGCCTATTCACGTCATAATAGCCATGTTAAGTGATGTTCAACTTCCCTGCACTTTAATAATCAGCATCAGTGTCTAAATATACGATGGTTTTTGAGATCGTGTGGTAATGACTGATAACTGATGATAACTTTATTTTCTTTTTCACTCAACTAAGAATTTTAGTTTCCTTATTCAACTAAGTACATTTAATGAAATAAACACAGGCACATTAGTTATTAACATTTCGTATAATTTATACCTGGAACACATAAAAATCAGTACGAAAAAAGTTGTCTAGAGCTCTCACTGACTGAATCATAAATACAGAATAATGTTCAGGGTCAATGCTGAAGTGTACATGTGGGGCGTGGTGGCTCAGTGGTAAGTTCGGCGCCTTGTGACCGGAGGGTTGCAGGTTTGAATCCCACTCTAGCCGCTGCGTACGGAACTTGGGCAAGTCCTTCACTCGCAATTGCTTGTGGCGCTTCGGCGTGAAAATTCCGGCACAGTATCAAATGCTGTAGTCGGGAGCGCCTCTGAGTAGTAGTAGACTTCGAGAGGCGCTATAGAAATCTCCGGAATAAATAAAATAAATAAATAGATGTAACATACATGTACATGCAATAAATTTAAATCTTCTGTTTTTAAACAGTTAATAAAATGAAAATGACCTATTAAAGAAATGTCACAGAATCTGCCTTGTTTTAAGAAAAAACAGGTTCCATATTCATTCCTTGAAGTCATAACTGTAACAATCATTCATTTGGTAAATAAAAGCATTGACAAAGGAATCTAAGCAGTAGATGATGTGTGGTAGATAGACTGCCCTGCGCCTGTCTCCATTCATCCCCCGCACCTCTTGCCTTCTTGAGGGATGAAATTTCTAGCCCAAGCCCACAAGCCCACCTAATTTTTACATGGGCATGATATGGGCATGCTGGCAGGGTATATATGTGGCTAGGCCAGGTAGGCCTACGGCCAAAAGTCTGTGTGCCATTGCTAAGAAAAAGCAGTCTACATGGAATGCACGTCGTAGGCCTATAGGCCTACACCCTGTATTACCGACAGGGCTTAAAGTGGAGTGGGAACGGTGGGAACGGCGTTCCCACTGCTGTCGAAATTCTTTGCTTGCGGAACGCACAGTGGCGGCCCCGCCTATGTTTGTTGTACGGCTTTTGCCGTACCACTTTTTAAGGTTTTACGGCAAAAACATAATTTTGCCGTACACTTTTACCCAGACCCTCTAATTTGCCGTACTACTTTTCAAATCGTGGCGCCGCTATTGCTAACGCATGCGTTCCAATGAAACTGCTTTGGCGTTCCCACTGCTCACCCAAACCACTTTAACCACTGATTCTCTTCTCAATCTTCTGCTGTTGAGCAGGTTTGTGACATGGACGACCTCGTGTTCCCTTCCGACCTCCTCCATTCTGTTCTGTCCTGCGCCCTCCTCTTGGTGTGTCCGTATGTATCACCATTATCGAGATCACTCATCATATTTAATCTTCTTCTGCCTCTCGTTGTCTTCCCCTCCATACGCCCCTCCAGCAGCGTCACCAGCAGTGGCGGCGATCTTGTTTGACAGGTGGGGGGACATTCTTGAACTGATCTGGTCAAAAAGAATTTTGAACTGATCTGGTCAAAAAAAGGTCGCAAAATTTTTTCGCGCTCACGCGCGAACAAATTTCATAACCCTAGCACGAAAAAATTTGATGACCTTTTTTGGGGGTTTCTTCAAAATTTGGGGGGTCCGATGCATGGCGTGTCCCCCCACTCTTAAAGGTGGGGGTCTTGTCCCCCTCGACCCCCCGGGATCGCCGCCCATGGTCACCAGCATACCCTCCCCCTAAGTGTGTGGCCCAGCCACCGATGCTTTCTTCTGCTTATTGATTGTAGTAGATCCCTCTGCACCCCTGCCCTTTCCAAAACTGTCTGATTTGTGACTTTGTCTCTCCAGCTTATTAACCACTGATTACCGAGTTTTATAAACAGGCTACACGACATAATAGGCTACGGCCAAATTTCGTAGTTTTGTGACATTGGATATACACTGGCCCATGTTGAAATTCTGGCTGGGACCTGACTTCGAGCCGATGTTAATTATGTGGCGAACCACAGGTTGCCATAGCATGTTTTATATTCGTTTAAGCACATATTAAGTAGATTTGTCTGATTCTACGTCTAAATTTTAATATCTTATTAATACTACACACTACCGTGTGTGCTTAACTTGCTCTTCGATAGGTGGCTACATGCCAATTTGACCTAGATTTGGAAACACTATCTGTGGGTAGTGGCTATTTTTAGTAACGGAAGTCATGTGACTTACTGTGTTTTGGCAGTCGAGAGAAAGTTCGGGAAGCGGTCGGTTGATCTCTGTTTTCTGTCAGATTAAAATGTTGAAGTTTGATGCCGTAAAAGTATTGATTTCGGTTCCAAATTCAATTCGAGGGAAAGTTGGAAGTTTCCGAAGCATCGGAAGAAGAGATATTTCGAAATTTTGAGAAATTACATCGAATTTGGTCGATCGTTCGGAAGCCAGTGGAGTTCACTTTTAACGTGGATGTGTCACATGGGTTTTCTTTATAATTTCATTTAACCAAATTATGAAACTAACTTGTTTGAAATCGAAATATAATATCGATTTCATTGTACGGAATTGCTACCTGGAGGTTATTCTTGGATTAGTGATTTAAGTCCTTGTATGGTAGCTTACTTGTTGAAATGTTTGTCTGGCTTAGTTGCCTAGTGGTTAAGCAGAGACCCCCTTGTCCGATGAAGAGAGTTCTTCTTACGGAGAGCGTGTAGTAGAAATAAATTGATTCAGGTGTTCAGTCAATGTAAGCATAAGTATATTATTTTGGAAAATCTGTCTGTTGTGATACAGTTTAATTGTTTTAATTAGTAATAAAGTTGAAATCACAATTGACCTTTAAACTACAAGGTGTTGACTCTTTTTGGCATCTTAAGAGAGCACTGTGTAAATCGGTCACCATATATTCTGGTACTAGAGCAATGGAGAATTCAAATATGGATTTGAATCCGGAATATTTGCAAAGTTTGTTATCTGATCACCCCACCTTCTTGCCAGGTTTCTTTCAAACACACCCTGAGTTATTGACGATGATGGTAGAAGAGGCAAGACGCAGTGGTATCGAACCAGTGAGGTCAAGGGAGGTTCGAACCCCAGTGCAAGAAGAGGAAGAAGAAGAAGAGGAGGAAATTAACCCCAGAGCAGTGAGATTGTTTAATGATTCCGCAGAGACCATACTCTATTCAGCCGATGGGTCAAAAACGAGCCCTGGTGCGTCGTCAGGGACGGCAACCGTTCCCCACCCGGGAACCGCTGGACACCTTCGGGACATCCTGGTAGACCCAGATCCGGAATTGAACCCCGGACTGGAGGAAGAAAGAGAATTGCGTAGCCAATCACCTGTGGTAAGGCACAGTGAACGCCTGCAGGCCAAACGACCCATATATTATGGTAGTAAGGCTGGGCTGCAAGGTGATCTGATCCCCTCCTCCTACATAGACCCACGGCAGCGCGCACCCGCTAGAGGGCGTCCCGCTACAATTGGTACCAGAAGTGACGGGTCTTTACTCGCAAATGGTGCTGTAGCAAATTTGCTTAGTAACACCGGAAGTGACGGTAGGAGTGAGGTGAGGGATTTTATGGATGTTCTTGATCTGGAGGATGATAGAAACCAAGCTGATATTGAATTCTATGCTTTACCGAGGCCTGGTAAAATGGATTATGATATTACAGAGGTGAAACAACCGTTTAGTGTAGAGAGAAAGCTTGGTGTTGGTGATAGAAGTAATATAGATAGAAACATGGAGCAATTTCGTACTAATTTTGAGGTTTTAGTTTCAGATTTGGAACAAAATTTTCATCTCGATGACAACGCAGCAGAGGGTCGGGCTCGAGCGATGGAAGTGGCACCATCACAACGCACTTCCTACGCTGCCTTCGACCCAGATGTGAGTCTCAGTTGCGCTGACGTCGTCGTAGGTCGACGGGACACGCCTTTCGCACCACTGTCACTCCCACCGCTTCGTCACGGCGTACACAATGCCGTCACGCAAAGAGTAAGACAGCCACAGTACGTCATTCCTTTCACAACAGAGCCTGCGTACGTCTTGTCTGATTCTCACTCTGCGCCTACGCTTCCGCCCCAACGTGCCACGTCGTCGTCCTTAACGTCTGCACAACGTTCTGCGCCTACTTTGTCCTGGTCGCAGAGGTATCAGCCGATTCCTCTGCCTTCTGACGTCGCTGTTAAAGTCCAAAGTACACCGACAGATGGCGGCGATGGCCGTTTTCTGTCCGGCGGTGTGCTCACTACGTCGTCGCAAGCCTGTTTCCGAGATCCCGCCTGTGTCGCATCGGCGATGCCGGCCTATCCCGTCAATGTTCCGTTATGGCCGCCAGTGGAACGCCGTCTTCGCATACCAGCGAAGGTCTGCGTCCCTGAAGTGACCCTGCAACATCCGAGTCAAAGAGCGTGGACGTATGAGGATACGTCTGCTGCTGAGCCGAACTACCGAGAGGACGACCTTGACGTGATGCATGATACAGCAGTGTGGACATGTCGCCCATTGCTGGATAAACAACCACGAACGACTCAGCTTCGTCACAGTGCCAGTTCATGGATCCCTCGTCGGTCGGAGCCTGACTCAGTTACTGTGGAAACGCTGGTCGAGGCTGTACTCTGTCGTCTTGAAAACCAAAAGAAACAGTCCACGCCAACTAATAACGCCATCGGCACGACAATGCCTGTGACGTCAGTTGCGACCCAAACGTCTTCCAATGGCGAAAAACATGCAATGCTAAAAACTTCTGACTCCAAACTAATGGCTCAGGATGAATTCCGTTCCATGCTTGGTCAATTCGTCGAAGAAGAGATTCGGTCAACGGCAATGAAGGATGCTGTCGCTAAAACGACGCCTCCAACGTCAGCAGTGACACCGAAGTCGGCCAGCAACGACACTCAAGTAGAGGTAAAAACTGAATCCATTGCTTCCAATTCTAAAGCAACGGTTGAGGATGAATATCACTCCATGTTTCGCCAATTCCTTGGAGAAATGAAAGATGGCTTGGTTACAATAAGAGCACCGACTTCACTCGTGGCACAAAAGTCGGTCAGAAATGAAACTCAAGCAACGTCAAAGACTGAACCTGTTGCTGCCAATACAAAAGGGTTCACGTCGTCATCCACTTCATCTGATGCTACCGCTAGTGCAACAGAGCCGTCAGTCAAACCGGTGTCTGCCACTCCCTTGCCAGAGAAGTCTCGGCAGTGGATTAAATTAGGTTACTACTCGGGAAAATCCTCGGTGGAAGCATATTTACGCAAATTCGAGGTCTGTGCCAAAAACAACGGATGGACGGACGAAGAACGTCTTAGCCAATTGATGTGTTCATTGACAGAACCAGCAAATCAAATACTTTGGGACTTTGAAGCTGAAGCCGTGTTGAATTGGAAAGATTTGGTTCAGCGTCTACGTTCTCGATACGGAAGCGCTGATCAGGCTTCTTTGTACCAGACGCAGCTGGGAACCAGGAGGCAGAAGGATGGTGAGGACTTAAGTACATTGGTCCAAGACATTCGTCGGTTGTTAACGCTTGCCTACCCTGGACCAACTTCCGCTCATATGGAGACAATTGCAGTTCGTGCTTTTCTGGACGCATTGAAAGACAAGTCTTTAGCTCTCAAAGTGCGTGAACGTGAACCAGAGAGTTTGGACAAAGCGTTCAAGCTAGCCTTGCGTCTGGACGGTTATCGCAAGGCAGACGAAGATAACAGTGAGACTACGGAACGTCGCCACGGACGGGTCCACGCTGTGAGAGATAAGGAAGCTCCGTCAGATACGGCCCGTCGGTTGGAACAGATGGAGAAAGCTTTGGCTTCGATACAGTATCAGCTTACGGCCATGGCGAAAGACCGGACGTCGACCGGAATGGCCTTGCCGACATCCTGGACCAGTGGAGAACGTTCAGGCCGAACGGGTGGAGGGCAACGTCGAGGAAACCAGAATGACAGACGTTCGTATGATCGCTGCTTTGAATGCAATCAGCCTGGACATTATGCCCGCAATTGTCCGTACCGTCAACAGATTCCACCGGAAGTGAATGAAGAATCCCGTCAACCAGATCCTGAACCTAGCAATGTCCGTCATGTTGAGGGAAGTTCTTGTGCCTATGTACGCCTCCGAGTGAATGGAAAGCCTACGATGGTTTTGATCGACACCGGAAGTGAGATGTCATTGGCACCGGCATCGATGGTACGAGCTAAAGATATTGTCGGCTCACAACAAAGTCTTAAAGCTGCTAACGGGACGCAAATAAAGTTGTTAGGAGAGACGATCCTTCGGTGTCAAACCCCTGTCTCTCGGTTTGAGGTACCGTGCCTGGTGTCTGAGCAAATTTCAGAGGTAATTCTTGGGCTAGCATGGATGGAAAAACATGCGACTCAATGGAACTTTACCGAACGATGGGTCGAAATCGAGGGGTATAAATGCCAGTTGCTCAACCGTCCTGTAACTGGAAAGTGCCGCCGAATTGTTATGGCACTTGATGTAAAGGTGCCGGCCTTATCCGAAATGGACATCGAAGCTTATGCCGTTCTTCCGAACTTGAAAGAGAAACGAGCACAATGGGCAACGCAACCTCAAGTCATGGACTCTGGACTGATTGTAGCCGGAACTCTGCTGCCGGAGCGTGCCTTGGACTTGACTGTTCGGGTTATGAATCCGACTAAACAAGAAATCCACATCAAAAGAGGTCTACAGTGCTCAGCTGAAGAGGTCACGGTCATTGAAGACATCAAGACGGAGAGCAGCGCACCCGGATGTGCCTCTGTGAAAGAGGTTCCTGCAGAGATGTCGGAAACAGATGTTGAGGCGGTGCTTGCACCACTGTGGACAGATGTAGCTGAGGATGTGCCGATCGATGTGAAGAACCGACTCAAAACACTCATTTTGGATAATCGGAAGGCATTCTCTCTACATGAGTGGGACTTGGGTTTCACCGACGTCATCCAGCACGAGATTGAAACCGGAAATGAACCACCAGTACGTCAGCCTCTACGTCGCCAGCCGTTGGCCTTACTTCCCGTCATCGATGAACAGGTCGAACAGATGTTGAAGCAGAGACTGATAGAGCCCTCCATGTCGGCATGGGCGAGTAATGTCGTCATGGTGAAGAAACGTGACGGAACGCCTCGTTTCTGCATTGACTATAGAGCCGTGAATACAAAAACTCGGAAGGACGCATATCCTTTGCCTCTGATCAGTGAAAGCTTAGATACTTTAGCTGGAGCACGCTGGTTCAGTACGTTTGACCTGCGTGCGGGCTATCACCAGCTGGCCGTCCATCCTCGTGATCGACCCAAGACTGGATTCATCACCCGTCGGGGAAGTTTTCAGTTCCGAGTACTTCCGTTCGGACTCTGTAACAGTCCGGCGTCCTTCTCCAGGATGATGAACTTGGTTATGGCTGGACTAAATTTCGCAGTATGCTTAATTTATCTTGATGACATCATTGTCTTCGCTGCCGACTTGGAAACGCATCTCGAACGGCTGACCCAAGTACTGGAGCGGCTTGCTTTAGTCGGGTTGAAGTTAAAGCCGTCAAAATGCCATCTTTTGCAGAGAAAAGTCTTGTTCCTAGGACATGTCGTCAGTGAGCAAGGAGTGGCCACTGACCCGGACAAGGTTACTGCGGTGAAAGACTGGCCGACACCCAGAAAACTCCGAGATGTTAGAGCATTCATTGGTTTATGCTCATATTATCGGAAGTTTGTTCCGGACTTTGCACGTATTGCCCGACCGTTGCACGCCATGACGAAGAAAGGTCTTACTTTTTGTTGGACGGAGGACTGCGAGGATGCTTTTCAGGAACTCAAGAATTGTCTGACAGAAGCTCCGATTCTCGCATTGCCTTCCGACACCGGAACTTACGTCTTAGACACTGATGCATCCGGTGAAGCCATTGGCGCCGTCTTATCCCAGATCCAAGACGGGCAGGAACGCGTCATCTGTTATGGTAGCCGGGTATGTTCAGTTTCAGAAAGGAACTATGACGTCACCAAACGTGAGATGCTCGCCATAGTCTACTTTCTTAAAGCATATAGGCAATATTTGCTCGGACAGACATTCTTGTTACGAACTGACCATTCGGCCCTGCAGTGGTTGAGACGTACGCCACTACCGATCGGCCAGCAAGCTAGATGGTTGGCCGTCATTGAGGAATTCCAGTTCGATATAAAGCATCGGGCTGGAACCGCCCATCTTAACGCTGATGCGATGTCACGTCGTCCACATCAAGTAGCGACCGTCAAACGCACGAATGGAACGCAGCCCGGACTGCCTGACTTACCTGGGGATTGGAGCAGAGAAATGATCAGCCAAGAACAAGGAAAAGATCCGGACCTTGGCTGGATCATGTCCAGGAAGAATGAGTCCGAGACGAGCCCAACGTATGAAGAGATTCGGCCTTTAAGCGGTGTTGTCAAGTCGTTGGTTGGTCAATGGCCACAGGTGAAAGTGATCGAAGGCCTGCTGAACAGAGAATGGTTGGACACCGACGGGGAGATCGTGCGATGGCACCAGCTGATACCACCGCCTGGTCGACGTCTCATCCTAATTCAATTGTCGCATGAAGGCATGGCGGGCGGCCATCTTGGAATCAGAAGGACGCTTGCTCAATTACAGAAACGCGCCTACTGGCCAGGTTGGCGTGAGGACGTCCGCTTGTATCTGCGAGGCTGTTCAGCCTGTGCACAGTATCTTCGAGGCAAGCCACCACGTCAAGGTCATCTTCAGTCGATGTCAGTCGGGGAACCAATGGAGTGCGTCGGGATCGACATAACTGGACCACACCCGACTTCCGGTCGCGGCTATAAGTACATTCTCACGTTCATCGACCATTTCACTCGTTGGGCGGAAGCGTTTCCTATCAGGTCCCAGGATGCCGCCACTGTCGCGCGGGTCCTGGTCGACCAAGTCTTCGCACGGTTCGGCTGTCCTCGCCAGATCTTAAGTGATCAGGGGCCGTGTTTTGAAGCGGCCCTCTTTCAAGACCTGTGTCGACAACTCGGAATTGATAAGATTCGCTCAACTCCTTACAAACCGAGCACAAATGGAGCCGTGGAGAGGCTCCACAGAACGTTGAACTCGATGCTGGCGAAGGTGGTGTCCCAAAATCAGCGCAACTGGGACCTACATCTGCCCCTCGTGATGGCTGCGTACCGATCCACAGAGCACGAGAGTACTGGGTTCAGCCCTTGTCGGCTTTTTCTGGGAAGGGAAAATACCCTTCCAATTGATCTTGTTTTAGGAGAGTGCCAGATTGATAATCATGTTATGTTGAATCCAGATGATTATCTAATTGAGCATGATAAATATGTGAAATGTTCTTTTGAAACAGTTAGGGAATTTACAGCGCGCCTGGCAACTTCTAGAGCGGCCAGATACAATCTCCGCTCCCGTCCTGTCACCTTCCCAGTAGGCTCCTGGGTCTGGTATTTTTATCCCCGGAGAAGGGTGGGGATCAAAGACAAATGGGCGAAATTTTATACGGGGCCGTTCCGGGTCATGGGTCGGGTCGGACCCGTCCTCTACAGAATCCAGAAGTCACGTAAATCACAACCTAAATTGGTTTATGTGGATAAGCTAAAGGCTTATTATGGTGAAGCTCCTGGAGATTGGGACATTGATCCACCCACGGCAGATGTTGAGGAGGACCCTATGGGGCTATTAAATAGTGAGGAAGCCGGGGAAAATTCCATGGGTTTGGTTGTTCCTGAGGAACTGGCTGTGGAGGTTCCTCTTCCTCAGAGGCCGCGTCGTGAGATTAGGCGTCCGGCCCGTTTTAGGGACTAGATGTTGATGTGTTCTAATAGCTTGATTTTTTTTTAAAGATGTAATGCTCGCATTTATTCGGTGCGTACTAGTTATTGTGTGAGATTAGACTGGTTTTGAGCTTTGGTCAATGGCCATGTTTTCTTATAATTATGATGTATGTTTTGTTTTGATATCTGGGTAAATGACCTTGGACCGCGTAATGGCGGGAATTTGATGCTTGAAGAGATTAAGTAAATCTTGTTTTGAGTAACCTTTTGATGAACTCAGAGAAGGTAAAAATTCAATACCTATCTTGGTTTAGGTTTTGGTGCATTTGTAAATAGTTGTTTTATTGTATTGATAACGTTGAGCTTCTTGATGAGGATGCTCGATCAAGAGAATTGAATTTCTCTAGTTTAGCTGAATACTGTAGATAAGTCAGTACTTTGCAGCTGAGAATGATTGATTAATTTAGCTGTTTGTAGTTCTGGAGTTAAGTAGGAATTTTGGATGTTAGTATAGAATATTGTATCTTCTTATTGATTATTGATTTTCTGGGAAGATCTTATGAAACATGAAAGTTCAGGTGATATTAAGAGGTAGGGTAAGGAGTTGTAGAATGTGTTTCTGCTATAAGGAGAAATGGTGCGATGATTGACGTTTGAGGGTTGCTGTAGGAGTGTGTGGGTGTGTGGAGTTTGTATTCTTTTTGAAACACTTAGACAAGGCTGTCTGTGTAAATTTGGATTTTGTGTGGCCGTGTAGAAGATTTAGGGTGTCTAGTTTAGATGACGTGCCTTGATCTGTGGCCTGTAGCTCTATGAGTATAGTTCGGATCCCAGAGGTGAAGTCGTATGCCATAAGTAGGCCTGATACACTCGCTGGAACTGTGGACTGCCGACTAGAGGTGATGATGATGATCTTCTAGCAGCCTAGAACAGGTGTCGCAAATGAATTGTATCCGTGAATTGTTGGAAGGTGGAGGATAGAGTTGAGCAGGTAGCCATGGAGTAAGGTAAAGAGGATAAGGTTTATGGGAACTGTTTTCATTTCCATGAGGCCTGACCTGCTTAAGAGGTGAATGGTGTAAGTGACCTATGTGTTGAACTGTGCAGGCCTAACTTACCTGACTGATGTGTAAGGCAGTTATGTATTTGTTCAATAAACTGCTTGCTAATGGATCTTAATGACATTGATTGATTGTCTGTAAATATTCAATTGCATAGTTGATTGTGTGTAGGATAAGGCCTACAAGACTTTAAATGTGTAAGGATCATTGTACATATAAGTCTGATTTTTGGGGAATTTATTTTTAATGTTCAGTGAAAGACTGAATTTTAGCCTGTCCAGAATTAAAGGAATTGTATTATGTAGCTGGAATAAAGTTCCTGCTAAAATTTAAAGCACTGTATAAGGATTTAGGTGATAGTCCACAATTTAAGTGTGCTTTTTGGCCGCTTGATTGCGGAGAGTTTTTTTATCGGGCCTGAAGAGTCAGAAGCTCTTGTCTTGTGTTTGCTTTTGATGAGAACTGGAAAGTAAAGAGTAATACTTTTCTACGTTTTGAGTTTTAGATGTGATGTAAATATTAGATATAAGATAATTTTAATTGAATGTTTTTATGTGTAATGTTTTGGGTTGACGAGAACTATCTTCGTTAACTGGACTAGTAGTCAATTATGAGGGAAAACAGTTGTCTGAAGATAAATGTATATGCTTTAGGCTTTGCTTTGATAAGGTGATTTGTCTTTTAATTATACAGCAGACCTATGAAGGCCTTGGGTTAATGTTTGAGATGATAAACTGGTCAGGAACAGAGTTTAATGGTATCCGAATGTTATCACCATAGATTGAGTGATAAACTACCTTGTTTATGTAAAGTTTTATAATTGTGAGTGTTCTCTTGGTGGTGTCCTCCTGGGTATGACGTTCACATAGGGAATACCTGGTAGGCCTAAAAATAGATTCATGTCAAGGTCAGACTAGCCTTTGTTGATAAATGAAGATTTTACAGTTGCCTTGTGTAGACCATTTCCATAGTGGTTGAAGATAGTTATAGGATCCCACTTTGGCAATGTCTTATTTAAATTAGAGTTGCGTGTCATACTAAGATTAACACCACTCTGGTAAATGATTTTACTAGGTTATGATTATACTGTTTGGTAAATGATTACACCCCACTACAGTAATAGATAAACTAACTTAGGAGTTACTCTGTATCGTGATGTTGTTTAACACATTGACCGCCGAAGGTGGCGTATAAATGACGTATTTTTACTACGAGATAACTCGTAGGTGGCGGTCAATGTGTTAATATGCTTGTGTATTTGCTGAGTGAAGCTTAGCATTTGCAATAAGGTTTAATTATTGTGTACTTTTAGAGTGACTCTATGATTAGCAGAGAGACTTTCTCTGGAGATGTAATTGGTGACACTCTTAATCAAGACATTTTCGGGCACAGTAGAGAGAATGTTAACTTTGAGAATTTTATGTGTGTACATGTATGCTAAGTATTTCTTTTCTTGTGAATGGAGCCTTGGTGACTAGCAGCTGGGGGCTGTGGAGACGTAATCTCCGAAATATCTCCATTGGTATGGAGATATTTCAAGGAAGGCTGGTGGGGGTGTGGCGAACCACAGGTTGCCATAGCATGTTTTATATTCGTTTAAGCACATATTAAGTAGATTTGTCTGATTCTACGTCTAAATTTTAATATCTTATTAATACTACACACTACCGTGTGTGCTTAACTTGCTCTTCGATAGGTGGCTACATGCCAATTTGACCTAGATTTGGAAACACTATCTGTGGGTAGTGGCTATTTTTAGTAACGGAAGTCATGTGACTTACTGTGTTTTGGCAGTCGAGAGAAAGTTCGGGAAGCGGTCGGTTGATCTCTGTTTTCTGTCAGATTAAAATGTTGAAGTTTGATGCCGTAAAAGTATTGATTTCGGTTCCAAATTCAATTCGAGGGAAAGTTGGAAGTTTCCGAAGCATCGGAAGAAGAGATATTTCGAAATTTTGAGAAATTACATCGAATTTGGTCGATCGTTCGGAAGCCAGTGGAGTTCACTTTTAACGTGGATGTGTCACATGGGTTTTCTTTATAATTTCATTTAACCAAATTATGAAACTAACTTGTTTGAAATCGAAATATAATATCGATTTCATTGTACGGAATTGCTACCTGGAGGTTATTCTTGGATTAGTGATTTAAGTCCTTGTATGGTAGCTTACTTGTTGAAATGTTTGTCTGGCTTAGTTGCCTAGTGGTTAAGCAGAGACCCCCTTGTCCGATGAAGAGAGTTCTTCTTACGGAGAGCGTGTAGTAGAAATAAATTGATTCAGGTGTTCAGTCAATGTAAGCATAAGTATATTATTTTGGAAAATCTGTCTGTTGTGATACAGTTTAATTGTTTTAATTAGTAATAAAGTTGAAATCACAATTGACCTTTAAACTACAAGGTGTTGACTCTTTTTGGCATCTTAAGAGAGCACTGTGTAAATCGGTCACCATATATTCTGGTACTAGAGCAATGGAGAATTCAAATATGGATTTGAATCCGGAATATTTGCAAAGTTTGTTATCTGATCACCCCACCTTCTTGCCAGGTTTCTTTCAAACACACCCTGAGTTATTGACGATGATGGTAGAAGAGGCAAGACGCAGTGGTATCGAACCAGTGAGGTCAAGGGAGGTTCGAACCCCAGTGCAAGAAGAGGAAGAAGAAGAAGAGGAGGAAATTAACCCCAGAGCAGTGAGATTGTTTAATGATTCCGCAGAGACCATACTCTATTCAGCCGATGGGTCAAAAACGAGCCCTGGTGCGTCGTCAGGGACGGCAACCGTTCCCCACCCGGGAACCGCTGGACACCTTCGGGACATCCTGGTAGACCCAGATCCGGAATTGAACCCCGGACTGGAGGAAGAAAGAGAATTGCGTAGCCAATCACCTGTGGTAAGGCACAGTGAACGCCTGCAGGCCAAACGACCCATATATTATGGTAGTAAGGCTGGGCTGCAAGGTGATCTGATCCCCTCCTCCTACATAGACCCACGGCAGCGCGCACCCGCTAGAGGGCGTCCCGCTACAATTATACGTGTAATCTTAATCAGCCATGGCAACAGTTCGAGTTACCAAACAGCAGGCTTAAGATTTGTTATGATTTTGACAAGAGGACATCGACCCAACATATTGACCCAATGTTATCAAGTCAGTTACTGAGCGGGCGGGGGCGGGGCGGGGTGGTACAGTTATGGAGCGGGGGGCGCGTTGGTGATATCTTGAAAATTGTACAATGACAGTATGTCGGACCAAGGTTAAGCCTATAGCTCGCCAAACGTTAGAAAGAATTTCAAGGAAGGTATGATGTGTACATATGGTGACCATGACGTCAGCCCAACATTTACCATATGTCATGCTGGTTGGGTTTACGATATATGTTGTTCCTAATCACTGTATCGAATGCGCCATATATATGCTTAGAAGTTAGAAGTCCATATGATGCTGACTTGGATGACGAAGGAGTGATAGGCCTACAATAGACTTAAAGATCGAAAAGGCTCAACATCGAGAGGAGTGGCGATGACTGTAGACCCCGTGGTGAGCTTATAAGTGCACGTACGTCCGTATACACGCGCTAAGTACGTAGCACTTAGGCTAGTGAAGACATTGGAATCATTTACCTTATTATAGGCACCACTGGCGGCGATCTTGTTTCACAGGTGGGGGAGGGGGAACACTGTTGAACTGATCTGGTGAAAAGAGTTCTGAACTGATCTGCTCAAAAACAGAGGTAAAAAAAATTTCAACATTTTTTGGAACAAATTTGACGACCTTTTGGGGGGTTTCTTCAAAAAGTGGGCGGAGGCAAATGTATGGTGTTCCCCTCGACCCCCAATGATCGCCGCCCATGATAGGCACGTGCTCGCACGTGGGGTCCTGTGGGGTCATTAATTCGTCAGATTAGGTCATTAATTCCTAAAGTAAGCATCTCAAGCAAACGAACCTGACACATCTTTAAAAATAGACGCTACGCTAGGCCTATAATTAATTCCTTTCAGATAAAAACAATTTTAGGCTTACAGCCTTACGCTACGTGTAGGTCTCTAATTTCGGATACCTTAAATCGTCTGCTTTATAGGCCTAATATACGTTATACGTACACCTATGATGTAGGCCTATCATGTAGCCTAGGCCTACAGTATAATCAAATTAGGCAGATGCACGTAGTAGGCCTACTAAGGCTACATGTAGTAAAGAACAGAGGCGGATTAAGGCATGTTCAACATGTTCGGCCGAACAGAGGCCCCTCTGCCCCCCCCCCACACTTGAGGGGCCCACACATGCAAACAAACAAAATTTCAATATTTTATAATTATTGTTATTTGTTAAGTCTAATAGTAAAAATGAGCAAAAAACTCGGAACAAATTATTCAAAAGTACTCATTTAATATACACAACTTTCGCACATGTGTTGGCTCCTATTGGAGTTTCCATCATCAGCAGGGCTGTAGTGGTAAAATTTGAGGTGAGTATACGCTACCGGTGACCAGCGGCGTAACAAAAAATTTGAAGACCTTTTTTTAGGAAAAATTTCAGACTTTTCACCAATTCTCAGAAAATTTTCAGACTTTTTACGATTTTGTCTCTGAAAAAGTTGATGACCTTTTTTTTTTTTTTTTTTTTTTTTTTAGTCATTCGCCCTAAAAACCTTTAAAAACCTCTATTTTTTGAAAAATTTTCGTTCCCAGAGGTAAGTATACGCTGTATACCCGCGTATACCCTCGTCTACAGCCATGAGTATACGCTTTCAAATTTCTCTAGAGGTAAGTATACGCTGTATACCCGCGTATACGCTCGACTACAGCCCTGATCATCAGGCAGATTCATATAAAAAATCAGCCAGAAATGCTAGTAAGACCTATTTTTACTTGCTTATTTAAACATGTCACCTACTACCTAACGGTACAATAAAGGCTATTATTACATCATTTCAATTATGAAACACTGTGAAACACGTTTTTGTTAACAAATTTAAATTTTAAGAATAAAGGCCCTTTTACGTCACTTTTATTATTATGAAACACGTTTATTGTAGGCCTAGGACTATAACTTTTAATTTTAAAACCAAAGGCCCGTTAATGTTAGGGCTATGTCACTTCAATTAGGCCTATGAAACGCATTACTTAGTAATTTTTAGATTTAGAGAATAAAGATATTTATTACGTCACTTAAATTATTATGAAGAAGTGTATTGTTATAAGTTTACACTCAGAGAATAAATAGTAGGCCTCAGTGACGGCGATCTTGTTTGAGAGGTGGGGGGGGGGGCATTTGGGAACTGATCTGGTCAAAAAAGAGTTTTGAACTGATCTGGTCAAAAAAGAGGTCTAAAAAATTAAATTTTATAACCTGAGTACGAAAAAAGTTGATGACCTTTTTTTGGTGTTTCTTCAAAATTTGGGGGGTCCGATGTATGGCGTGTCCCCACCACTCTTAAAGGTGGGGGTCTTGTCCCCTTCGACCCCCCCGGGGTCGCTGCCCATCGTAGGCCTAATAATAATAATCGTCTATTTTAATTCAAACCAACAAGTAGGCCCTACGCAGTAAGATTACATTGAAACATGACAGTACAATCAAGGTCATAATTAAACACACGGTTTGGCAATTGGAAGCCATGAAGACGCCGCCTATAGAGGGGGGGTTACGGGTATCGACCGCTAATCTAATGCTCTCCTGGCCATGAATGTTACCATTACTCTATCTCCCCTCCTTTGCTAGGCTTCGCCACTTCAGCTATGAAAAGTTCAAAAGTCTACTGTTATTAAGTTTAAATTTAGACAATAAAGGCTTAGGCCCCTAAAGTTACGTCATTACAATTGTTAAAACGTCTATTAGTTTTAATCTCAGATATATATAATAATTAAAGACCTTGGTTACGTTACTTAAATTATGAAAAAGTCTATTGTTATTAAGTTCAAAGTTAGAGAATAAAAGACTACTATCATTCGTTAAGTAGCCTACGTCATTTCGATTATGGAACACGTCTATAACTAATAATTTTAGATTTAGAGAATAAAGGCCTTTGTTACGTCACTTCAGTTAGGAAAATGTTACTATTAATGTTATTGTTTAAATTTTAAAAAATAGGCCTAAAGGCTTACTGTCACGTCATTTCGATTGTGAAACGTCTATAGTTTGTAATTTTAGATTTAGAGA
This sequence comes from Allolobophora icterica, assembly GCA_963556255.1. Taxonomy (NCBI): domain Eukaryota; kingdom Metazoa; phylum Annelida; class Clitellata; order Crassiclitellata; family Lumbricidae; genus Allolobophora; species Allolobophora icterica. Next base: position 50,605,394 of record OY744605.1, read on the forward strand.
ATAAAGGCCATTCTTACGTCTATTGTTATTAGGTTTAATATTTAATTTTACAAGTCTATTGTTATTAGGTTTAATCTAGAGAATAGACCTAGGCCTATTGTTAGCCTACGTCACTTCAATTATGATCGACACACGCTTCCATAATGAAACACGTGTATTGTTAGTAATTTTAAATTATTTTATTTTCATTATTATATAATTATTGTTGTTATTGTTATTATATAACATATTTATATATATTTATATATAGGCCTATATTTATTATTACGCTTATTGTCGTTATTATTATATTTATTGCTATTGCAAGTTATTATTACTATCAGAATCATTATTTGGCATTGCACATAAATGGCGCCAAATAGAGATTCATTGGGGGCCATTATAATCACTTAACGGTCTTGAAGGGGAAACGATGCGCAATTTGGTACCCCCACTTTCTAGACCAAAGTTACGCCTCTGACCTGACCGGAACTCAAGTGCTATGTGACACATTATAAAATGGCGCCATTTTATTGTGTACACTCTACACTACAGTATAGGCCTACAGTCGTTGGGGCCCCACAGTTTTACTGACAGTTTTACCACATTTGTTAATCCGGTCCTGGTAAAGACTAATTATGCAGAAGCAGGCCCGGATCTACATTTTGGGGGGCCCTGTGCTGATCGAATGACGGGGCCCCTTACAATTTTAAGAAGCAAGGCAGACATACAATAACCCGACACATAACTTGTTATACTTTACAGCACATAAGAATTCATGAAGTAGATAGGACAATTGTCACGAGACAATTGTCACGACTCACGCACTGACATGGAAAGAAACATAATTATAGTCTGTCAAAGAACAATATTCTGTATAAACCATTACTACCTTACTGTGCCATAGTGCTAGAGTGTATAGACTACAATGAATGTATCATAGGCTACTATACGTACTCACGTTCGTTTCCTACAAGTCTCTTCTGCGAGTTTTTTTGTTTGGCGAAGTCGTTTATTATGTCGTCAAAGTCAACACTTTGCAGGACTTCCGATTTGATGCACATAAGCGATATTATTTGGTTATATATTTAGTCATAGCTATGATTGCTATGCATAATGCATTGCAATTTGCACTGTTTCTTTCCTTAATCCTTTATTCTTTATTTTTTTACTTTTACAATTTGGGGGCCCTGTGCTGCAGCACAATCAGCACCGTGGTTAATCCGGCCCTGTGCAGAAGCGTTGTAACTATTATATGCATGGACCCGCAACTGCTTGGGCCCGGTTCCATTTCGAAAAAGAGGGGACCGCTCATAGCCCGATAAAATATGAAGAGGGCTCATTTGAAGAACCTGAGAGAACCCCGAAATTGAAAGTTGGGTTATGGTATTTACGTACAGCATAGGCCTATCAGCTAACTGAAGTCTGTAGCCCTATATATCTGACACAGGAGTCAGTGGCGGCGATCTTGTCTGAGAGGTGGGGGGGGGACAAAGTCGGCCACGATCTCGTCGACGACCTTTTTTGGAAATCTTGTGCCAAAAAAATTGTTTCTGCCACTTTATCTCGGAAAATTTTCCATTTCATCTCCGAAAAAAGTTGATGACCTTTTTTTTAGTCCTTCACCACTTTTTAACAACTTTTTCTTACACTCTCCTTTATTCCCCCACCTTTTTCCCCACTTAAATTTTCACCAATTTCTCTCCGAAAAATGTCCATTTCATCTCCCAAAAAAGTTGATGACCTTTTTTTTTAGTCATTCACCACCTTTTACTAGGCTACTTTTTCCCGTTTCCCAACAATAACAACCACCTCGCCTCCTAACCCTTTCTTTTTATCATTTCCTTTAACAAATTTTGATTTTTTCCCCACTATTTTACAAATTCCTTCTTCTTTCTCATAATTTTGGGGGACCCGGACACTTCTCCTCAAAATTTGGATTTTTACCTCGTCTGATCACAAACTCTGCGAAAACCCTCACACACAATAACATTTCTCCGCCTTTTTTGGTCTTTCTTCAAAAAGGTGGGGGGACAGATGCATGTCCCCCCACTCTTAAAGGTGGGGGGACATGTCCCCCGCCACGCCCCCCCTAGATCGCCGCCCATGACAGGAGTGTTTGGTCTGGATTACTCGATCATAGGCTCGTATAGCATGCGATGTTGTATAGTTCTCGAGCACCATTAATCATATTATTATGTATACACAATATAATTTATAACATACAAATATGAATTTTGCTTAGGTCCCTACCAGATATGATTTACTACAGCACAGAGTAGTTTCCATGGTGAGTTACTAATTCGATCACTGGCAAGGCCGGATTAACATTTTGTAGGCCTGGTTCCAAAATTGTATAGTAGGCCCCTATCATATAATATTCAATCACTGGCGGCGATCTTGTTCGGCAGGTGTGGGGGGGGGGACACGGGACACTTTTGAACCGATCTGGTCAAAAAAAGAGGTGAACAATTTCTTTCGCGCTCATGTGCGAAGAGCGAAAAAAAATTTTTGACCTTTTTGGTGTTTCTTCAAAATTAAGGGGGCAACTCTATAGCGTGTCCCCAACTCTTGAAGGTGGGGGTCTTGTCCCCCGGATCTCCGCCCATGTGTTCAATCAATATAAGTGGTGACGAAATTTAAATTATAGCACAGATATTTATGAATTTAAAACTGTGTACGACGTACTTTCATAATAGAAAAACTGTTAGCAATAAGCTTATCCTGAAAATGTAGGGGAGAGTTGCCCCAAATGGACCGTTGCCTTAATTGGACCACAGCCGTTTTACACCCTAGATACCCATTTAACCTCGTTTTCAACTGTTGTATTCTTGCGCAGTTCAATATTGATCGTATCGATGTAGGCAGATTTACGGAATACTAAACATTTATTAAATTGCAGTTAAAACTCTATTTCGAGTAGTTCTGATCTAATTTTAGTCGTACCTCTCAACGAGGATATACATTTAAGATCAGCTTTTAAAAATACAATCAACTTTGTTTTAATTATAGCCAGGTTTCATGTCTGAGCGACAATAAGTGATTTTAGGCTAAGACTGACGTGGGTTGAACTATCGCAGTGTAAGCAGAAGTAGTCCGTGTTGCCTTGAATGGACCACAATTAGTTTCCTGAATTGGACCGATAATTTGGGGTGGTCCATTTAAGGACACCGGCACTTGCAATGTTATACTGTGCTTGAGGTGCTTATCTATACATATAATATCCATATAGTGTCCGTCTGTCGATAAACGCTACGTCACAAACGGCTTCTGTTCTATTGTGAAACATAAACCGGTTGTGAAGACGACGGGGGTCTTGACGACGGCGATAACCAACGATACACATAGGCCTATAATATGACGTCATAATATATTGTGGAACAGAAGTCGTTTGTGACGTCAGTACTGTCGTCTTGACGACGGCGATCAGAGCATTTTAACCAACGATAAACACTGCCGTCATAATTATGACGGGCAAATACACTAGTTTATATAATAATAAGTTCCACTGGCTTGTATTATGTCGAACAACATTTTCTTTAAGATGTATATGTAGATGTCTACGAGTAAAAGAAATGCGGGGACTGCTTGATGATGATGTGTTCCTGTGTGCAAACTGTGTGTAATTCTTCTAACTAGGCCCCTATTAAGCGTTAAGTGTTAGACTCAAATGGTTGTAACTAAGCATTAATAAAAGACTTAACTAATCATTTAGTCGTAATTAATTAGTCTATAGTTAACTATGTATAGTCTATATTTAACTAGTGATTCTGACAATGTACACTAATTAGTGTACTGGAGTGGTTATGTTAGTCATATATTAAGTTGATTTCTACTACTTTTATAGTATTTTGGCAGTTAGATACAGACGCCTTTATTGCATGTTTTTAGACAATAAGTGTTTTCGAACGTTTAAAATGCTTTTTATTGCAAATTATTTTTAAAAAACGTCTTTAAAATAATAATGTCCCATTCAGGGCAACTGGTCCAATCAAGGACACCATGTGGTCCATTTAAGGAAACAGGTTGCCTTGATTGGACTTATTAGAGCTCAAGTTGTTTTAGTTATTTTTCATAAATGCGTGACTACTATCTGTCCCTTGATCATGAACAATATACTTGACCAATCAGCCCATCATATGGCACAATTTCCTTTGAGAAATTCGGCAGTAGTCACTCAGTAAACCTCGGTTTCCCTTAGGTGGTCCATTTATGGCAACTCTCCCCTAGCCCTTGCACAATCTCACACTCAATGTTCATAAGTGTTAAATTTGTCAGTCTAACTTGTCCCTGAAATAATAGTCAAAAATTTTAAGGCAGCATACTAATGCTAATGGTAGGCCCCTTATTAATGACATGTTTGGTAGGCCTGGGTCCCGGGACCCAGTGGAACCAATTAATCCAGTCCTGATCACTGCATGCTACCGTGGTGCATTTCTTTTTTCATTGCACGGTGACTCGTTTCAGCGGTACTGCGCATATGGGATCATAAACTTTTCGAGAGATTGTAGAAATGACAAAAATATTCTTATATAATATAGGATCATAAGCCTAGTGTTTAATTTAAACCACCTTATAGGTCTGTACTTGGCGGAGGTTGGCTCACACCACTTTTAAACACTTCTCGGGTCACTGTATGTATGTACCGTGGAGTTTCTCAGTCTGTATATCTGTCTGTCTCTTGTCTTTCTCTCTGCTGAAGTCGATTTTCTGTTATGATGCACTTGTTTATAGATCCCTTACGCAGCCATTTTCACAGCACTTTTCAAGTATTTCAAAAACCGTTTCACTAAGCCCAGATTCGTGCAGAGGCGCTGGCGATCTGTGCGGTAGAGGAGGAACACACGTGCCACAGAGATCGACGTTGTGTCGACATTGTTATGTCTCTTCAAATATTGTACAAAGCTCAGCCAGTGTGGTCCAGTGCATGCCTTAATCAGTTACAAGTACTCGTCCACTTAAAGATCAAAGTGTAGTAGCCAAGTTTCAAGGGAAGGGTAATTAAGGATGTACAAGAGATGCATAAAAGACGCATAAAGCTCCCCTCTCCTCTCCCCCATCTCTCTCAACTTATACACTGTTGTGGCTTTAATTATAGAACATGTAGGGCCTATAGACCTATGTTGATTCCGTAGGCCGGCATAAGATATCCACAGCACAGATAACCTCGAAAGCATTACAGCCTTGCAGCAGTGCTTGGCTCGTATAAAGCATCATCCATGCAGCAATAGCAGACACAGCCAACAAATTCGTTATTTACAATGCACATGTATGTGGAATGGAAGACTTCTATGATTGGATCTCCTTCTGCACATGTTCGACCCAACTTTAATAGGGGACTTTGGCGTGGAGGTTTTGTCAATCTATAATGTGCTTTTAAGCAAAAGCATATGAAAATAAACTTTGTACTGGTAGTATGACAAATGACTCATAAAACCCGAGTAAAGAGTAACTTCATGTCTTAGGCCCTACTGTGTTTGAGACTCCTTCTGATCAGAAGTCCCAAACCCTTACTAACACTATAGGCACATTTAGTTTCCATGATATATATATATATTTATATATATATATTTATACATATATATAAATTATATATATATATATATATATATATAATTGAACACTGCTATAAATAATAGTCATATTCATCTGTTCCTGACGCCAGCCATTTGGTGGCGATGGGTACGAATAAATGATCTCCATTTCCACGGCCATTTCATGTCAAGTCCATTGCTTCCCTTAGTGTTAATCCCAGTGACGTTGTCATCATTTATATTATCTATCCAGCATTGTCTTGATCTGCCTTTTGTTTTTTTCCTTCGAATTTTGCATGTAGTGCATTGTGTGGGATTCGGTCAACTGGCATTCTCTGCACATGTCCAAACCACCGGAAACTTCGTTGAATGACTTTGTCTAGCAGAGTTGTAACCTAATGATTGTTTTATGTCATTGTTTCTTATTTTCTGTAGTCTTGAAATCCAAGCGATCTTCCGCAGGCAACTCATTCTGCTGTAAGAAATCTTTTCTCATCTTGCTTTAGCTTTGTCCAACATTTCGATCCTTATACGAAAATTGGTTGTATCATTGTCTCGTATATTTTTGTCTTGGTTTTCTTTGTTAATTGTCTGCTTCTCCATATCCTGTTCATTAATCCAAATGCTTGTAAAGTGTGTCCAATTCTCTTTTGTATGTCTTTTTCTTTGGTTTATTAGCCCTCCTAGGTAGACAATTGTTCTATTGCTCAATAGCTTCTCCTTGGATGTTGATAGAACTTTATTGGTGTCTTATTGGTCTTTCCAATAACCACTGTTTTGGTTTTCTCTGCATTAATCATTAGGCTGAATCCTTTACTGGTTTCGTCAATTTGTGTTGTAATATCCTGCAGTTATATATTACAAAGTGAAGAATAACAAAGACAACATTTTAGTGGTTCTTCACAGATTTTTATTTCTCCCACTCAAGTAGTCACCGGTATACTTAGTACTATTATTATTAAAGTATTTGTCACAGCAGATCATCTCTGAAGACGTGGGAGTCCAAACAGGCTACGTTATGTGCAAAGGTCTAAACTATGATGTAGGCCTGCCCAATAGATACCAACTGAAACATTTTAAAAAATCAGATCTTATCAGGCCAACTCAGACTGGGGACAACTACGAGGTGTCTAGAATTCAACTAATTTCTGTGTCCAATGCAAGGCTACAACTGAAATATTCTGTGGATACACTGTACAGAAATTTACAGAATGACGTCGATTAGGCTTGCTTAATATTGTACAAGCAGCTGCAGGATAATTTGATTGCCGAAAGTGTTTCCAGGCTACTTCAGCGCAGTTATCGTAACCAGTGTGCCAAGTCCGACAAAAGTGCAGAGAAGACCTTTCCAGACTTTGGACTCTGTGGTCTCTTCCTCGCGGAACTGCTGCTCAAAGGAATCCTAGTAAAACAATAGACACAGTTTGACTTTAGAAAGCTATTTAAATAAGTTTATTAATAATTAATTAGACAAATACATGTATGCTTTACAGCACACTAATGCACAGTTATACAATTACAGTGCACAGTTACATTAATTAAACAAACCTGAACAATTCACACACAAACAAATCCTAGCAAATCCCGCCTTGTATAAAAGCCATACACTTATCTTAAACTTTACTCATTCAGCACTTAAGTATAAATGTAGGTTATACTGTAAATTAATTAAACAAATGAAACAATCTATCATTGCATACTTTTAAAAAATACGTCTTATTCATGTTCCAAAATTTTGCCATATCTCTGTCTATATACGAAACACTCGGAGCTGGATACCTACAGTATATCTCAACGCATTGAGTATACGATTCTAACTCTCATGCGAAACTTCTTGGTGGGAACTGCCCCATCCTGTCTCAGACCCTTGTGCATCTCTGCCTCATCTATTACTGGCAGCAGGTCCCTCGATCGGCTGCACATGGAGTCCTTGAAGTTTTGTTGCAACTGTTGGCCCTGTTAGCTGGATAGTCTTCTAAACCATGCCCAGTGCAAGGATGTGTCTGCAAGTGAGTATACAGTAATCTCTATGGCAAACAAGACATTATGACTACCAAAGTAATTTAACCCGATGACTTCTATAGTGCCATTACAATAGCGCACAAGGCATCAATAATCGGTCACTTCAAGCGAAGGCGGCATGAAATTTGTAAATCCTTACATTAGCCCGTGCAGTTGAAATGCAATAGGTCACGGAAACCAGAAGTCGGGCTATGGTGGTTAAGTTGAAATGGAGGAGTTCAGTGACATTAAGAAAGTACATAACAAAGTACATCATGACCTCTGAGCACTCTTTGCTAACTCAGTACTAGATTCCAGGATCCACAGAATCCATGAAAAATTCACACACAATTATGCATGTCATGGTTCTGAAAATTTCCTGGACAAGACCTAACCTGCATGAAGCATCAACCTGCTTGCCAATGCTGTTTAGCTTTTAATGGAGAGCTTGCCATGGGAGACCAGTCAGGTACATACAAAGGCCACTGGCACTTGTCCAGCATACAGACAATTCCAGCTCTTTCTTTTTGAATTACAAAACATATCTATATTTTACCAGGTCACTCGAAGGTCTACCAAATGAAGCAATTATTCCCTTAAGTACTTTCTGAGACCAATCAACAGTTGACCAAAGGGAAATCACTCTTAAATTATTTGATGCTTCATAATTATTATATGCAGCTAAGCATAATGTCACAGTTCACCACTGACTTCACAAAGAATGTCTTTCCTGAAGCCTTGGTTGTACTTTAATACACTAATCAGTGGTTTACTCCTAGCAAATAAAAAAAATAGCAAATAATAAAATAGTTCAATCCTGTATGCTGAAATCTGGGCACTCCAAGGTGACAGGAAATCAAGCTGCAGGTAGGTTTTAATTATTGTGACCTACAGGTCGTCACAGTCTCAGGCCACAGAATGCAGACTGGAAAACAGCTCTATAGTTTGCATATTTGCTAACACTGATATTTATCCTTAAAACAGTTGAGATATCAGAGGATAGATCCGATAGTGACAAGGCATGCATACGAGTCAGCACAGAAGAAATGAAGAGAATTACTGAGGTCTAGGCATTTAGTAGCTAAAGTCACATTGAAATAAATGCCTTTTTTTATGTGTTTTATGGTCTGCAGGGACAAACAGATGGTAATAAAACTGACAACAGCTGACTGATATATTGGTTCAGGATGCTTCATAACCATTAAAATGGCAAAGGAAGCTCACATGAATTACATTACATAAACCAGAAAGTAGTACCTGTATAACGCAGCTAAAATTATTCACCTGTATATTTGTGAAAGTGGTCGACCAATAGCAAAGAAAGACGGAACAACAGAATGAGACCAGATCAATATGCTTTGAACGACGGCGGCAGCGCTTGCATGAGACAAAGCCTTCAACAGTTGTGATGGTCGATACTCAAAACAAACTGCATTAGCAGACTGACGCCCATTTTGTGCATGTGACAACAAACATTCAGGCGTTATATAAACACAGTGTTGCCATGACAACAGCAGAATAAATGTCACAGCATCTGCCAAATGTTTAGTCATGTATTGTTTTCACGCCATCAGTCTGCAACTTCGATCAATACTCGTTCGATAAAAGAGACATTTAGCCTTCAACAACCGTGCAGCAGTCTTCAAGGTCCCAAAATTAAAAAAGATTTCACAGGCCATTTCTTTCTGTTGATTTTTCTGTTGTCAACCAGACAAAGGTTGTGCAAATAAGAAACCAATCAGACAAGGATGCCAACATGTTTACTTATGTACCATGTTTACAGGCTTGTTGCTTATTGCTTGTTGCTTATTGAGTATTAATAATATAAACGAACAGATATGAGGCAAAGTGAGCATTTGTATGTTACGTTCCTCTCACTGACTGCTTCCAACTAATGAATATTCACGACCAATGACATCACTGTTTCCAAATGGCGACATTCAAACGGACCTTCACTTCAGACTTAATTCAACATAAATTTCAATATAGCATAAATGGCTGTTTTTTTGTACTAACGGCTTAAAACGGGCTTAAACTAATTTACTTAGGTGGTGAAAACAGGCTTAAACTACTTTACTTCTAAAGGTGGCAAACAGGCTGAAACGAACGACCTTAACCTGTTTAAATGGGCCAATTATAAAAAAATTTAACTTTGAAGGTCATAATAAATTTCACACACAATGGAAAATACATTTTCAAAACTGTCTTAGGACGAGCAATAATCTAGTTCGCTAGTAGTTTCTATTTAAAAGTTTGTTCAAATGACGAATGACTCGTGGTCTCTCTAAATACAGCATTAATCTCAATCCAGATAAAACTGTCAGATATCAATATATACGTGTTCCAACAGGAACTTCAATGGGTGAAGGTTGCATTGCGTAATCACTAAGAAACAGGACACTTTTTTAGAAATAATAATGTAGCACAGCCAGCCCAAACAGAACCCAGGAGTAACACAGTTTAGCAGAACATGTTCCTTTAATACAAACCTGCACACAACAGAATTGAACACAATATACAAGCTAACACATTCAGGACCTTCCTCCAAGAGTAGGTATTCAATGATGTACGAAAGTCACTGGGTTACATCATTACTTTCATGACACTTAAATATTTATTATAATACCACAGTAACAAGTCTATGTTCAGGATAGCTGAAGCTGATCAATCCTGTCCATATTTCTCACATATATTAAATGTCGAACTTCTTGAAAAAAGTACTAATAAGTACAAATTATACTAAAGTAACATATGATAAATTTTGTAACAATTAAATAAATACTGAAGCTTTCTTTCTTCGTTTTGAAATAGTTAATATAAAAGGTGTTTCATTTCATCATTGATAATAATTATATTATGGTACTAATCACACTTGAGATACTTGAGTTAGATGAAGCATGTGACTTGTACGCAGATCAATACATTCCACTTTTCGAACCCAAAGATTATAGGGAGCAACTATTTTCTACTCGAGGGTGACTTTTACTTTGAATGTATAAGATAGATAAGGAAGGCGAAAATTCAATTTTAAATTTTGGTTTCTTCGTTACCTGGGAACTGCATGCATGGCTAACCCATGTCAAGCAGGAGAGAAACCAGGCATATCTTCAACATTATCTGGTTTATACACAGGCATATATACACAGATGTGTAAATCTATCTGTACAATTGTATAGAGCTAGTAAATCATTGCACAGACACTCTATACACCTGGAAATAACACACACCCACAAACACACACGCGCACAAATTGGCACACACACACACACACACAAAGTGATGAACATCATCAGCTATAAGTTAATCTGGTCACGGTCATTGCATGAGTGAACACATGTATCGTTTTATGTATATATGTGTGTGAGTGTGTGTGTGTTGCACACACACACACACACACACGCATGTGCTCAAGCACTGGTGTACAAGTGGTGCTAGGTATGTTATGGGCCACTGGGCAAGTCAAAATGTGTGCTGTCATCATAACTTTCAGTGAAGAGCAGGTGAAGTATGTTTGTTCTCTCACAGATCTGCTCTTTGCCCTTGTTGACGCCAAAGGACATGATGTCACCATATTTGAAAAATAAACGATCAACCTTTCTCAGGAACTCTCAAAGGTAATCGCACTCCAAGTCACACCCTCCCCCAAAGGGACTTGTATACAGGTGTGTACCAATTCCAAAGATATGCCACTGTAGAGCTACCAAGAATTTGTAGTTCTGTGATACAACATTAAAACAGGTCAGCTGAAGACAATAACAAGTAATTGAAATTACTAAGGATCATCATATCCTGCTGTCAAGTGTGATTCGAAATATCAGAGGGATAGTCAGTTTGGAGAGGAAGACGTTGGAGGCAGTTAGAGGGAAAAGAACACATACCATAATCTATCTATTTTGGAACTACAATAGAACCACTATATAACTGAGCATAAATCAGTAGTCGATTTTATATCACATGAATGTGTGTGCCAAAGGTCACCTGCACCTCAGGTTCCCTTGTACTCATCATCATCATCAGTGGCATATCCTCTCTAGAGCATTGCCTTTCCCAAAACTCTTCGCCAGTGGTCTCGGTCCTGAGCTGCGTCCCAGCTTTGTGTAGCCTGATGTTCAGTGGGTGTAGTTCTGTCTCCACCGTTCGGGTCCGTGTGTGCCCTGGGGGTCCAACTGGTCTCTACCAGCTTACTGGTTACCAGAAATAGGGTCTCAGAGTGCCCTAGAATGGTCCTGCCTGTTATTACACCATGGATGCAAAGTGCCAAAACATCCAGAGTCTTCTAGATTCGATCACTTCAGAGATGAGATCTGTCTCGTACACCTGAAAACTTCTGTGTTAGTGATGTGAGCAGTATATGGAAGTTGCAGGATTCTCCTCAGCAGTGATATTATCGTGAACGAGAACGAAACGAGAACGAAAAAGAAAAGTCAATCGTTCACGAGAACGAAAACGAAAACGAAAATGATTTTGAGAACGAGAACGAAATAGAAACGAAAAAGACTGGACTCAAAACGAATAAAAACGAGAATCGAAAATGATTTTCCGAACGAAAAGTATTGAAAATCCAACCATGTATTTTATCAAAACGAAAATCGCAAAATAAATTCTTGAACGAAGTATTGAAATTCCCACCATGTCTTTTTACAAAAATTTTCGGCGACGCAGGTGAACTGCGCGCGTGTCAAAACTACAGGCACAAGTCACACAACTTCCTGTTTGCGTCTTGCGTCTTTGCAAACGCAACAGCCACGAGTTCACGTTTAACGCGGTAAGTCGTTTTGTGACCTCTTTCTTTGATATATTTCTTTAAATCGTCCACCTTCCATCGATTGAAGTCATTCAACGATTCTAAGCTATCCGCCATGTTTTACTTTGTGTGTGAACGTCGTCCCCATCATGCCTTGCGGGAAAAATAAAGGTGAACTAGCTTATTGTCGAAGTCAATTTACAAAATTATTAATAATGAGTTTAGTAAAATTTTTATATGGTAGGAAACGTTAAAGTAGGCTATAGTATGGGAATACTTTGTACATGAAGAAGATAACGATAAGAGGAAAGGCCGATAATTATACAGTTCTGAACGAGAAGGAGTAAGGACAACCCCGTGGTGTTCGCATAGCTGGTGGCAGTGATATTATCGTGAACGAGAACGAAACGAGAACGAAAAAGAAAAGTCAATCGTTCACGAGAACGAAAACGAAAAAGATTTTGAGAACGAGAACGAAATAGAAACGAAAATGATTGAAAAATTCAAAACTAAAACTAAAACTAAATAGAAATGATTGATACCCGAACTGAATAAAAACTAAAATAGAAATGATTTTCCGAACGAAAATAACACTGCTCCTCAGACATCACTGCTGGAAGGCATCCAGCTCTAGAGCTACCATGAGCATCCAGGTCTCAACCCCATAAAGGAGCATGGGTAGTACGTAAAATATAATTATCAACTTAGGTAAATTTTTTGTGTCTAGCCAAATGTTCATGTTCCAAATTCCCTAATTAAGGCTTGTAGTAGCAAGCAAATTTAGTGTTGCAATGTAGTGACATCGGATTTTTTGCTCAGGAAATATATGGGGTGAGTCAGAAGGCCAATATTTATGGGTAGACAATGCAGGCTATGCAGTGCATATATATACAGACACCAATTCCCAAATCCTTGGCGCTTTATGTCCTGCAACTGGAATGCATCCACAGTACTAAGCCAACAGTGCCAAACTATGCCAACAATGCCAAGATTTACTTTGGCTGGTACAGAAGTTTGAACAATGCCTGAATTCACCTGGCAGATTCTGAAAATGTAACCAGAATGGGATGGAAAAAGGACAATTAATGACATCATCAGCAAGTAAGTAGGTACACAGGCATTTATAGGTCAATTCTAATTGGTGAAGTACTTAAACTTCAGTTGCACAATCCTCCCAAATAGTCAACATGGATGGCTGTCACAGGCAGCAAACAGGTTGTAGGGGTTAGTTATATGGTTAACATGGTAGGCATGCATGTATGTGGATGGGCGTGTTTACACTGCTTTTTACTTACCTCACAATTTAAGCGTTTCTTGCTACACTAAACGATAAAACACCAACAATATTCTCCATAATATATGAATGATGCTCATGCAGCTGAAGAAGGTACACACCGGTGATCTTTTGCAGACATGGAGACTGATAAAAATCTCATTACAGCCTTGCATGTAGACTGTAGAATGCCATCCTTACCATATCAGAGATGTTTCAGATTTGTGTTATATCTGCAAACTCAGTCGTAAGAGAAGTACCAATACGAGTTGCTGTATGCAGGTGCAACAAATGCCAACATTTGACACATCAGGATCCAAACCCCAGATGCAATGGTGAAAGCCAGGGTGAGAATTGTTGGGGGTTTGGGGGGTTCAACCTCCCCCTAGTCTTTCTTGGGACCCCATAGTTAAATCTTCATTGCACACTCAAACTCAACATGAATCAAAGTCTAACCCCCCCCCCCCCAAGTCCTTTTTCTACAATTCTCATACTGGTGAAAGCTAACATGTTTCACTTGGCCAAGCCAAAACAACTTTGCTGCCTAACAGATAACTAATTTCTTGATTACTTAAGTTCTATAGGAAGATGTTCGGGCGTAATGCATCACTTACCCATCCACCCTGACTTAAAATCCATTCGGACAAGTCGTTCTCGACGTATGTGGCAGTGACGTTTGCGATGCTATTGACATCGTGTTGCATGTCGTTCTGGACACAATAGTTGGCCATACAGTGGGCAAAAGCGAACACGGCCACCACCCGACCCCAGTTTTTCTGTCCATCCTTAAACATCTCAGAAAACACCTTCCTCAGTCCGACGTCCACGTGAGAGACGCCATTTTGCGACACATCGGCGACAGACTTAACCGATTTCTCGAATACGATCTCGTGCTTTCTCGAAAGTTCCTTCACGACCCTTTGCATCGTACGTACGTAGACCAGACTGCAGGTCGCTGGTAATCGCTGGACGTCGTGACAACACACTTCGAAAGCCAGTAATCGAGACGTTTCCTTGACCTCTTCGATGGTAGGCGGGAACACGCCACTTCCTCCACCAGACAGAAAGCTACATTTGCACGTTAACTCCTTCAAAATGTTCATTTTTCGCGATTATTTGCGAAAAACACACAGATATGCTGCGTCCTTGATTCCAACCAAAGGCCGAATGGAGTGTAACATCGACTCGTGATTTTGCTACCATTGGCCGTGGGCGGGCGATCAGTCAGCTATCTGAATAGCAAGCACTCCAGTGACGCACTAGCCTACGTAGCGTAGGCTGAAAGCACAGCCTAAACGGCGAAGAGCCAGGCCAGCGTTGCAGTCGTCACACGCTCCATGCGGCCGTTAACCGCTGCCACTGTTATGTAGTGTTCATGTGGTTTGTGAAATATGTCTATGTAGGCCTAGCATATTGGCCGGTGAGGAATGTGGCTAGTCCAGCGGTCCCCAAACGGTGCTACGCCAGGTCGCTGTCGTTAAGTGGTACCCGAAAAAATTCAAAAAGATTATTCTTAAAATTATATATTAATTTTTAAATTTGTTTACCTACGGTCCTACGCTAATTGCAAGTGGACTTAGCGCTCGCCTGCTGTTTTTAATCTGACCTTTGCTGGTACGCCAACTTTCGAGTTTTTACTTCGTGGTACAATAAAAATCTATCCTACGAACTCGCCAAAACCTGGCCTCTTACTATCTCAACAGGTCTTTCATTCAAAACTGAAAACACTGCTCTTTCACAAATCCTATCCCGATTGCTCCTCTTTCCCTTACCTACCTCCCTCACCGTTTCAACCTAAACACCACCCACCTTAGCCGTCTGACTGTCTGCCTGCCTGACCTCTTTCGCAGGGCCGCCGAGAGAGGGGGGGCAGGGAGGGCAAATGCCATGGGGCCCGGCAGTTTTGGCCCGCAATCACCTTATGAAAAACAGTATAATCAGTTATACAAAGTTTATGATTTATGCCTGTTTAAATATATTACTGAATAAAAATGAAAGTCCCACATTGTTTTATTTCAATTTGTTTTTTTGTTGTATTTTCTCATAAAGCATAAAGATAGTTGAGGGCCCCGTGACTGCTCTGCCTAGGGCATGGGCGGCGATCCCGGTGGGGGGGTCGAGGGGGACAAGACCCCACCTTTACGAGTGGGAGGGCACACACCATACATTTGTCCTCCCCCGCCCAAATTTTAAAGAAACACCAAAAAGGTCAAATTTTTTCGCGCGTGAGCACGAAACATTTTTTTACCTCTTTTTTGACCAGATCAGTTCAACTCTTTTTTTGACCAGATCAGTTCAAAAGTCTTTTTTGACCAGACCAGTTCAAAAGTGTTTCCTCCACCTGTCAAATAAGATCGCTGCCAGTGGCCTAGGGGCCCGGAATTTCTGTCGTCACCCTTGCCCTTTGTATCTGGACCTGGAACCGATTTACCCCCATCCCCGCTTATTTATTATAATTTGACTATAGCGCCCCCAACATCAACGTTAGATGGTGAACATAATTATGTTAACCATGACAAAATTGCCCATATGGGCTCTATGTAGCTTACACATGGTACATCAATATTGAGCATGCCACGTACATACATACAAAATCTACACTATCAATGCATGCGAAACTTACAAGAAATGCGTCAGAATACCAAATCCTATACGCCTCTGGGTGTGGTTGCTGATGAAGGAGTACAAATCCAAATAAAACTTATGAGCAGCCATGTTTTAAGGCAGAAATACAGTCGCACACGTATACCTCCGACTGATATTATTGCAACAATGGAGACTTGGTCGATTGGTCATTATCAGTATTACAAGAGGCACACCATATGTAATGATAAGAAGATAATGCTAGAAGGATGAATACCATATGTGGAGGTGTGTAATGGTTACCAATGTTCACCATATTGCTGTTGGGGTTACGTTACACTACTCTCAAGTAGTAATCTTTTGAGTTTGACAGGGAATTCCATTGCACTCTGAAAACTGTTCATTCGTTCATTTTGAAAACTTAATAAAGCGCCCCATCAAGGTACCTACTCAGAAGCACTCCCAGCCCAACCATGGCCGTATAAATTGGACTTCAGTATCTTGTAAAGCATAGTGAATTATTCAACTATCTATCTATATATCTATAAGATTTTTATATAGCGCACCTTAAAGGAATCTACTGAGGCACTCCCGACCCACTCCCGATCAAAATAATGTCTTAAGAAGACTGTAAAAGAACCAGATAGATCCCTAAGAAGGGAGGGAATCTCAAGAGGGAGATCGTTCCAAGCTGTAGGACCAACCACCGAGAATGCCCTATTCCTAGGCAACAGGCGTATCTCCAATGGGAAACGATTCCAGATTAAGGGGCCAAACACAAAGAAAGCGTGACGCCTCCTAGTTGTGGTAGTAGCACGAGGAACCAAGAGCTCACCTGCGGGTCGCACAGGAATAATTTGTTTCTTCATAAACAACTAATTTTACTTTAAAATATACAAATATCCCTTTAATAAATAGCTATCATTTTGCTTTAAATATGCCGAATAACATAATAAATTGGATAGTCCTTAAAGTGATGACTGTAGATCTTATGATTAGAGCCTTATTATTTACTTTTAGCCATTTTGTGTGCTTGTATGCAAAATGTAGGTCCTAATTTTGTAGTCATGCAGACTATAGGCCCTAGCGACTAGAAATTGTCTAAATAACTGTCGCAAGCAGGTTATTAGGGATGTTGGTACATTATGTAATGTTGCTCACATATAAACACAAACGTGGGCACCTTTATAAAAAGCGGCATAAATGGCTCTGGCCTAGCATGGTGCATGAATACACCACATGAACTTCCATGATTACGATTGCAAAAGGCTTAAAAAACAAAATTTCCAACACATTTAAAAAAATCTTTTTAATTCAATGTAGCAAAAATCAAATATAGATGTCCAACAAAATAATCTTCCTTCTTTAAGGACTCTTATGCATCTGTTTTCATAGCACACAAGACATCAATCAACACTCAACAGTTATTTGGAAGGAAACTGCATTCCAATTGCCATACTGCAAAACTCAACTACAGCATGACTTCTTAATACTCAGCATGACCCCTTAATACCTTCAGTCAATCTCTAAAGAAGACTTAGCATTAACTAAAAATCTTTCTTTGACACAACCTCACTCTAGGCAACCCAAAAGAGAGTTGAGTGTTGAGAAATCAGTTCTTCATATCATATAGATTTTGTTGAGAAACGTTCAGTAGGTTTTGTTCTATCTCAGTAGACTGGATTTTGCAGGTACACTGGAAAAAATTGGGACTCACATCAAGTGACTTGTTTTATATAAATAGGCTGCGTTATGAGTAGTAACTTATAACTACCATATAACTGTCTTATAGATGGATTGAACAGCTGCAGAGTTATCCTGGTGTTTCACTGAAAATCAGCTGCCTATAGTAACATCCACACAAAGTTTCAGGAACCAAAAGATTGCCATTTCAAGAAATGTGACTCAATAATTCGAATGAAGGTCAAGGATCAATGGGATGCAACACCTTTCTTAAGCTCACCCTAACATGATGATGATGATGAACACGACAATTTCTACAGCGCCGTAACACCGCACATGCCGTTACAAGGGCGCTTAACAATCTAACGACTAGACAGGATAAGCGATTTTGTAGAAATGGGTTTTGAGTCTCATCTTGAAGGTGTCCGCCGTAGTCGATGAGCGAATCGAAGCTGGAATGCTATTCCAGCACCTAGGTCCGGCGACTGAGAAGGCACGGTCCCCGAAGCAAGTTTTTGACTTTCGCACGTGCAGATCACCTTTGTCCTCCGACCTCAAGGAAGGGCCTTTTCGAGATGATGACACACCAATACAGTATGCACTGAGGTATTCAGGGGCCGCACCATGCAAAGACCTATACACAAGCATAGCCAGCTTATGCTTGATGCGGTATTTCACCGGGAGCCAATGCAGCACGTCACGGAGCAATGGTGTTATATCAGTGGTTCTCAACCTGTGGTCCGCGGACCACTGGTGGTCCGCGGCCATCTCCCTGGTGGTCCGCAAGCAAAATCTACAATTTAGATTTTTTACAATTAAAAGCATGCATAAAGACAAATTTTGTCAATTTTGAAAATTTCTGTTTCATTTCAATCACTAGAATCGACTAGATGGCAGCAAGAAACTAATAATGCGAGGATTTATGGTTAAAAAATTTGTATTAATTTGCTTTTGGCACAATTTTTTAGTGGTGGTCCGCGACCGAGACACAAAATTTAGAAGTGGTCCTCGAGTCTAAAAAGGTTGAGAACCGCTGTGTTACATGGTCGAACTTTCTACATCAACATTGTACTCGTTCCATAGCCAAGTTCATTACGAATGCAACTCGAGACACATCTCTCTGCTCCAGCAGGGCTTTAAACCCCCGACCTCTGCATGACAGTCCAGCATGCTAATCACTAAACCAAATAACACCCCAAAATCATAACAATAATCTCTCACCTCTTTTTTATATATTTTTTCAACATTTTCTGTTGCTTTTAGGTTGGCTATCTTCACTGCAACTGCTTCCTGTGTTTATCTGTTCACAGCCAGCTTCAGTCTGTTTAGCATTCACACAAGAAATGGTAAGAAGCGTATGAGCAATACATGTATATGTAATCAAGCACTTAATCTATACTGTTACAAGAGAGACCTTTCATGCTGTTCACATATAGCACCAGAAAGCAGTAGAGGTATATGTCACTGGCAGAAAGCTTATGAGCACAAAGGATTTGCCCTAGGTCCCTACACAGCATTGCATTCCCATGTGACTACATATTAGTGGTAGGGACAGAGTTTGTAGTAACAGACACCAGCAAAGACTAACATTGTTTGATTTTACAGATGTTGCTAGTCATAATGGTAAAGTAGAAGATTGGTCCTTTAAGCTAAACCTGAGAGCAGACATGTTTGTGAAGTGTTAGCAACTTCATTTTCTTAGCCGTGGTATTTGAGGACAGCTGGCCAGTTCTCTCCCTTGCTGTTTTTATCTTCCCACCAAATAGTACAGTCAACAGATGCATTTTGTAGGTGAAGCTGCTAAAGAGTTCTAGTGAAGCAGTAAGTTTGAAAAACCAAAAGGTAAAACAATTGCTCATTTATAACACATCTCTTTCAACAACAGTTCTTAAAAAGAAGTCCTGCATTGAAGAATACTGTGGCTAAAGCATGAGCATGGCAACAATACTCAAAAAATCAATCCTTTCCTAACGCCAGTAGGTTACATGGCTTGTCAAACTCCTAACACACATAACTTTGTGATTTGAAGCAGAAATGGCAGGCATTAGAACTCTGCAATTGTCCACCCTATCAAGTCAATCAGCCAAACATGCAGACACCAAGGTTATTGGTTTATCTATCCGTCATTGTAGATCATACAGAATGTAAGTTTAAAAAGCAACAATCAAAACTGTTCATAGAAATCTAAAGAATAAGAAAACACTTCAAAAGTTCTTATTCTCCATAGGCTCCTTCATCAAGTCTCTGAACAAAGTCCCATCCTTCCACAAATGGCGATACCATCTAATCAAAATCTGTGACCTGTTTTAATTTACAAAATATAAAAAATGGTCGAATATTAAAAATTAATTTAATTCATCCACTTGTTATACTTCACTCTTAAAAGTAATGTCTGAGCAGAACAGACATTGGCATTTATAAGTAGAACACTGGCATTACTCCCTCATGTTGAAGCACATTCAGTGTTGCCTAGGGTGGTCCTTATTTTAAAACTTTTATTACTTTCCTTGTGGAGCACCCATTAGTTTTGTTTCTATCAATGAGAATTCTGTAATTTTTCAGCTCAAAATAATATCTAAAGGTCACCACCAGCTCTGAAAGTTTCCTTTTACATCTGGAATGATGGCTTTTAATCCGAGTAATAGTACATTTGTTTTAGCATGACTACTTTGGTGAGGAAGGTGACTAAAGAAAACTGCATTATAATAAAAAGAGAATGTTTACTGTGTCTAATGCAGAATTTTATGGATACCATTGCAGTATGTGCATTGAAAGTTAACATTAATTGACACAAGCAGTCAGCAGTTAGTCAATGTAATTGATGTTTGAAAAATATGCCTTGATATGCTATTTACTGACTGATTAGTGTGCATCTAGTCAACTTGATATTTTACAGCTGACAGAAGTCTTCCATCAGGTTTTAGATAATGTGACACACTGGAAGATTGAAGATATGTTGGAATACTGGTCATTTCAAATACAAACACTAGTTAAATTCTTTAACAATCATAGACTTGCCTTAACTGCTACTGATTTCCATCACTGTACTGAACTGTAACTGTTAGTTTCATAAGTCTGCACTACATTTGCATCAATGCAACAGAAGTTACTAATTTTGTAGACTTGCAATGGCAGCTGCTTGTACTCTATCTACAAAAACCGACTACAGAAAAATAGTGAATTGTGGCTAATTGGCCATATCTCAGACACACTCAGTAATACAAAGCTACCAAACAGGAAAGAAGTCATGGCACTATTTTGTCATTGCAAAAAATAACCAAAGAAAGAGTAACAGGTGCTGGTCATTCAACATGGAATGATGTTAAATTGTGGGCAAGGCCCATATTCCACTGCACATCAGGAAGCATGCCATAAAGAAAATTGAACGCCTCTTCAAACACTAAGCAGAACTAAGGCTTGGAACATTTGTGAACCAATCAATGGAATGTGCTAAAATCCCTATTCGTCGTCGTTTCAGAGTACATTTTTCTACCACGCTATATCTTCAGAACGCTGCCGATGAACATTGAACATATTGAATTTCCCGCCCACGGAGGCGCAGGCACTTACAATTGCCTGAAACAAAGGTGTGAATATAGCTTGCGCCTCGACTCACCAGTTCAGCAATCAACGAAGTGGAGCATGTATCCTTCTATAGAATAAAATGGATCCGTTGTGGCTCACTCGTCAGCATCACATCCTAGAAAGTTTTAGAAGCAGTTGTTGTACATGCTCTTGGACCTTCCAGAGGTCCACAGACCTCAGGCTCTTGAAATGCTTCAACTGGGAATATGTTGACAGGTCAGCTACCAGATAGCAGCCTTGGATGATATTACGAGCAAAACTGTTTTGCATGTGATATCATCACCAGGTCAGCTACAGCAATTTCAATCACATGACGAATATCGAGAAATATTCAAACTTACTGTCGTCTTTCTGCATGGAGTATATCGGCTCCCCGAATTGATCTTCGGCTTATCCAGGATATCGACAATCCATAAGGACATAAATTCTACTATCTCTGACATCGCTATAAAGAAGTTCCTACGGCATCTTTAGTACCTGTCAGAGGAACTCACAACACTGGCATTTTTGATGATAAGGTGCCAGATGACATGAAACATAGAATGATCCTCTCTGTACAGTAGCACAGTGCAGAACATCCACTCAATAGTATAGTGGCTGGACCTACCAGATCCAGTCAGTATCCAGGCTAAGCAACTGGAAGACTTTGTGACATTTAGCACTCACAGAATTTTTTGACGTTACTGCACTATTGAGATATTTAGACAATTTTTTTGTTCTGTCTGGCAACAATTTCTGAAAATTTTTATACACAAATAACATAAATTGTCACTTAAAATTTGTTTGTAAAAACATTACAATTTTTGCGGAGCCCAGTTTGAGGAAACTTTGGGTACTCTACGAATTTCTTTAAAAAAACTGGACGTACGAATAGAAAGAGGGGATAAAATCCTAAGGAATGGTGTTTCCCGTGTGTGCATATATGTTAAAAACTGACAGAAATATAAAAAGTTTTTAAAAAATTACTTTTTTTGACCCTGTTTGACAAAAATTTTCGGTCGTCAAGGGGGACGCGTAGTTTGGGGAAACTTTGTGTACTCAACAAATTCTTTTTAAAAAAACTGGACGGACGGATAGAAAGAGGGGATAAAATCCTAAAGAATCGTGTTTCCCTTATGTGCATATGTTGAAAACTGACAGAAATATAACAAGTTCAAAATTTTATATTCTTTGGCCGTGTTTGAAAAAAATTTTCGGTCGATAATGTGGGAGAAAACTTTGGGAACTTTACAAATTTCTTTTTAAAAAAACTGGACGCACGGATAGAAAGAAGGAATTAAATCCTAAAGAATGGTGTTCCCCTTATGTGCATACGTTAGAAACTGACAGAAAATAAGAATGTCAAAAAAATTTCTTTCGCCGTGTTTGACAAAAATGTGCGGTCGTCAGCGGGGCGCGTAGCGAATAGCCCAATCCCGAACATTGTTATATATTATCAATGCTGCCGGATACCATCACGTGAATAGTTACATCATGCCGGATACCCGAAACTGCTTTAAGAAAAAAACCGTATCACCGAAAATGCTGCTCGTAGCTTTCGGGTATTCGGCTAATTTTGCATTCCATTCACTTTCGGCGAATCGGGGATTCGCTCCACGCCAGTTTTCGGCATATCGAACGCTTGGTAGAAAACTGCTTTCGGCGACGGCTTATTTTTCCATTTTAATCGCTTTCAGCGATTCGGGTAGACCCCGTCAAAGGCTAGATGAGAAATTTTTCTTGGTCGGTAAAGAGTTAAATAAAACTAAAATCCCTATTAGTCGTCGTTTCAGAGTACATTTTTCTACCACGCTATATCTTCAGAACGCTGCCGATGAACATTGAACATATTGAATTTCCCGCCCACGGAGGCGCAGGCACTTAGGCCTACAATTGCCTGAAACAAAGGTGTGAAAATAGCTTGCGCCTCGACTCACCAGTTCAGTTTTCAACATTAAGACTCAATTGCTACCAGGGTATAACGAGCAGGATAGAACGTGTAACATTGGTTAAACAGATTTACTCCCAGTTTTAATTTTGCGCAATAAATATAAGTTTGTTTTTCTCAAAGCCATAATTATGTCATGTGAACATTCTATTTACGTTAGATACCCTATCTGGTTTTATAGCGCTAAACTATTAAAGGCTTTCGGCCAAAAGTAAGAATTTTTTAATCAAGTTTTACTGGTTTAAAGGTTATTCATATTTACGTATAACAGCCAAATTTCACAAAAATATTTCAAACAGAACCACAGTATAAATAATTACACAGTACGTCGACTCGCATTGCTAACTGTTGACTAGTTTTTGTGGTGACGCCATTTTGAATCTGAGCTCTTGCATTATAGATTTAAGCTGAAATTAAGGTTAAAAATAATATTGTTAATTCTAATGAAGTCCTCGATGTTGTTATAACGTTTAAAAAATATTTTATGTGTTGGATTCCGGTGTATCGGCGTGTAGTTCTCAATGTTGTTGTCACGTTTACAAATATTTGATGTGATGGGCTCCGGTGTTACGACGGTGTATTGACGTGTAGGAGCTCGTAGTTAAAATGGCGGTCGGTCACACATTCTGACTGTTGCATCGGCCGGGAGTCGACGTACTGTGTAATTATTTATACTGTGACAGAACTAAAGTTAGCCTAGGCCCTAGGCCTATATCACTTTTACAGAGTCCACCCACTGTTTTTTGATGGTCCAAGAACGTGTAACGCAAGAAAAAGTAACAAAAACAGATTTTATTAAGTCATCTCAAATAATTGGTATAAAACAGACGGCTGAAGGTTCACGACACGAAACGAATGTTATTCACGGATGAGAAGAACTTCTATCTCAATCCACCAATCAGCAACCAAAACAATCGTATAATTTTGGTCTAGCGGCAAGAAATCAGATGTCAGACTTGATCGCTTGATCGTTGAAGCGAGAAGTTCGCTCCACATGTTATTGTGTCGGCTGGTATTTGTTTTGGTGGCAAAGGTCGACTGCATTTTGTTCATGAAAGGCAAAGGTAAATGCTGCATATTACGTTTCTCCTCTGCTTCCAGAATTAATTTGAGATTGCAAGCGTCTGTTGCCAGCTGGATTCATCTTTCAACAAGACGGCGCACCAGCGCATACTGCTTGTCTCACGTAAGTTTGGCTCAATGTTAATTGCCCTGGTTTCATTGAGAAGGACCAATGGCCCTCAAACTCTCCGGATTTGAACCCACTGGATTATCACGTGTGAGGATCGAGCTATGTTGGATAACTACCACAATCCGCGACCAAAGCCAAAAACGACAAGATAATTGGAGATCGCGTTGAAGTTGTTAAGGGAAATTTACTTGTGGAACCTATCAACAATTAAGGCCATCAAAAACTTTACAAAGAGACTTAGAACATGTGTGGGTACTGGTGGTGGACACATTGAACACAAGTTGTGAAGCAATATCAAGTCTGTTTGATAGGCCTACCAATTATTTGAGATGTGACTTAATAAAATTGGTTTTTGTTACTTTTTGTTGCATTACATGTTTTTGTATCATCAAAAAACAGTGGGTGGACTCAGTAAAAGTGATATAACTTTGGTTCTATTTGAAATATTTTGGTGAAATTTGGCTCTTATATGTAAATATAAATTACGTTTAAGCCAGTAGAATTTTATTAAAAAAATTATTACTATTGGCCGAAAAAGTAGCAAATACCTGTAGGGGTTACTTTTTGGGCCCACCCTGTAGATCTATATAGGCCGCCAAAATTATGTAGGCCTAATAGAGACTGCTTGAGACCCATGGGGTGCAACTACGTACGCTATAGGTGGCCTATAATAGGCCCTAACTATGTGATTAGTGCGCTGGACTGTCAACCAAATTAAATGCCTGGGTTAAATCCCTGCCAAAGAGAAGTAAGATTTTTAAAGCTTTCTGTCCACTACGGAACTCGGGTGTTAAATGAATGCAGCCGCATATCACCATTTAACCACAGAATAGATAAAGCGTAGCTTTATATATATTCTGTGCTTTAACTGTCGGAGGGCGATTGGGCGTCCGTGGATCAGGACTGCTTGGACTAGCCGCCCGCTGTTATAGGCTGTACCGAGGTTAAGAAACTGAAGCTGCTAACACTTAATCAGTTTGCTGAATTGTTCGCGGAAGCCAATCATGGCAAATTCTGTTTTTGAAGGGGTTTAGGCACAGAAGGTTGGCGGTCATCCAGGCTGATACTTTGGTGATGGTGCGACGTACATGATTATATGGCGTTGAGAGTCAGAGGTCGTCCATAAAGGACGTCCGCAAAATATGACCTACTTTGGACCCCTCCCTCCCCTTGTCCGCATTTGACATTACCCTCCCTCCCCCTTTGCGGACGTCCGCATCCAAAGCCAATTTTTAATGTTGTAATCATTATTTTTACAATTATTCCACAGTTCCTGTGCACGTTTAAGCTAACGTTTAAGTGACAGTTCGGGTTTCATATCGCAGAATGTGCTGTAATAAAAGCCTCCTTACAGTCTCGGTAAAGGTTATAAATACCATGCAAGTGGTTTCAGGCAATCACTTCATTGAACTTTAGGTCTACGTCTTTCGGGAAGGCTGAAACAATGTGGTGTTTTAAAAAAAACTATCAAATTTAAAAGTTTAGATGCGGACGTCGGCACTGGTCATAACCCTCCCTCCCCCTTGTCCGTGTTTGTCCGCATTTCGATGACCCCTCCCTCCCCCTCATCGCGGACGTCCTTTATGGATGACCCTAGAGTAGAGAGTGAGGGGAGAAATTAACATGTTAAGGTCGAGTTGTGTGTCATCAGCATAGAGTGGATGATCAACCGATTATGAGGAAATGTAAAGTTCACGCGGGGTTCGCATGGTAATTTTAGCCGAGTTTCACACGCTTGTATCAGTCACGAAATCACGTTTAGAGTAGGCCTATATATAAACACAGTATATACACGCATCCGCTATAATAATATTATATTGTAGGGCCTAGCTAAGACTTAATTATAATACTGCATGCATGTGCTTATTACGCGCATAGGCCCATAATTATGTTGTACATTATGCTGCTTATAATTATTATACTGGACTGCTAATTAAATCTGAATTCACACCACAAGTAGGGGCCTAGGCCTATACGTATAGGCCAGCATGTCCACATGGAGCCCAAATAGGACCCACACTGCCATACGGAAGCCGACATGGGCGGCGATCCCGGGAGGTCGCGGGGGCAAGACCCCCCACCTTTAAGAGTGGGGGGGGACACGCCATACATCGGACCCCCAAATTTTGAAGATACACCAAAAAAGGTAAAGAAATGCAATTGTGTGCAAGGGCGAAAATGAGTTTTCAGTGGTTTTTTTTAACCAGATAAGTTCTTTTTGAGAAGTGTCCCACTGTCCCCCCCCCCAAATTTAAAGGAAAAAAAGTAATAAAATTGTGGAAGAGAAGGAAAAAAGGGCCAAAAAATTTTGTGTTATTTTGAAGGTATGATTTGTGAAGATGTAACGAAAGTAGGTAGGACTAAAAAAAAGGTCGTCAACTTTTTTCGGAGAGGAAAGTTAAATTTGTGGGAGATGAAGTGGTAGAAAAATTTGGGGGGCAGATTTAAAAAAAGGTCGTCGACGAGATCGTGGCCGACTTTGTCCCCCCCCCCCATCTCTCAGACAAGATCGCCGCCACTGGAAGCCGATACAGGATAATTATACACATACAGCCCATATCGCGCAAGGACTTCGATGGCTCAGCATCGTGCTTTTGCCATCCTTGGCCCTTCCCTTTGGAATGACCTGCCCCCTCTCTCCGTAGCAAGATATTGCTTGGGATCTCGCCTTCTTCTCTCCCCTGCCTAAAGACCTTTCTTTTCCCTCGGGGCTGACACGCTGGGAGCGCCTCTGAATAGTCTATGCTGTGAGAGGCGCTTTATAAATAATTATATAAGATAAGATATCGATCCCATATAATGCCCATGAAAATACTGGCAGGGATAACGCCGTTATAATTATACAACGACCTCTTATATATAACGGTTATATATAGGGCCTACACTTGTAGGCCTGATAGCCTAGCTACGAGTAGCCTGTGATTTGTATGCGTGGGAATACTCTTAAACAGGCTACAAAATTTAATTATTATCAACAACCGATAATTAATTCCAACGACTATATATATTTTCCCTGTAAATGCAGGTGTTGAATAATTCTGTTGGTGCACTAGAGGTAGCGCACACTGCCCAGCAAAGGCGTAACAAGGGGGGGAGACCATTTCCCAAACTGTGGGGCCTTTTCACAATTTATTTATTCAAATCATTCGAACGACATAATTTGTTTTTTGGAACTCTAGAAAGTCTATATACATTTCTTTTCTGGCAGTTTACCTCGTCTTTAAGCTTATCGTCTTCTGAAAAGTGCCGTCCCTAGGCCAAGTACTCGTTTGTTCCTATAAACATCAACTTCAGTGAGACGGCTGGCGGTACTGCATGGCATCGATTAGTAGTAGTCTAGGTCAATGCTGGAAGCGACAGTACCAGGCACCACAACCCTTTGCACAGCAAGCCGTGCAGGATAAGCAGATGTCCATCTAGGCCTTAGTATACATGTACATGTACTCTGCTGGACGCCTTTATACAGACTCACAGAAACTCATCGTCTGAAGTCATCAAAGGCAGGGTTTGCTAAAGCAAATGCGCAGAAGGGGGGGGGGTGAAGAGGTCTAACAAAGGTCACATTTTGAGGATATCTTTTACATACGGCCCCTAAGGCTAATTGAGTTTAAAATCCACACACGTTCATACATAAGGATAGCAACTTTTTTGTGCAAATCCTGATGTGAATTTTATGAGATCGGAAATGTTGACATATTTTAAAACGGTCCGTTTTGAATTCAGTTTCTGCACATTGTACCAGACTGCATCACACAAATTTGATCAATCACGACAGCCGTTTCACAACAAAAATACAGTAAAATTTATCTTGTGCATTAACAGAGAAATTAACTACTTGTAGTCATAAAGTAACACAAGTCTCATATTGAAAAGCAATTAGTTAAATAAGATACTGATAAGAAAAGAAGAACTTACTGCTACTAAGTCCAAAACATTGCAAAACCAGAAACAAATTTGGAACAGCTTTTCTTCAAAGCTGCATAACTTGATTACCGAGACGTTTGTTATCTACCATCCTGCACTTTCCACTGCGGATCTTTTCAACAGCACTACTAAAGATAAACTTTCCTGTTACATGCTGCTGAAATTTTCACATGTTACTACATAGTTGGCATCCTACAATTCAGAGGTTTAATTCAAGTGAGTTAAATGTGCAGGATAACCAATTACAATTTACAGACTAACAGACACTCCTCATCGCTAGTCACTAAAGGCAGGCTTTTACTAACACAGACACAGTAACAGCTATTGCTCTGATCTACTTTAGATGATTCAATATCACAACACACAAGGGAAATCATGGTCAAGCTGGGTCAAAATCCAAGTCTAGACCTTCCTCACAGTCCATCAACCAAACGTGGGTTGTGTGGCTCAACAGCAAACAGACAAGTTAACACTTTAAAGATGAGCTGCTTTCATTTCCCAGTCGCTTATAGTACACTGTTGTTGCTAAAGTGTTAATGAACCTATAAGTACAGCATAAACTCAGTCACAATCGCCATGCATCTTCCATTTTGCCACAGTAGAAACAATAGCTAAATGAACTCTTAAAACCTTCTAAATTTTCAATTGCAAATTGTTTAACATTAGTATTGTTATGCTGCATGTTCTACCAGTCCACAACCTAAACTTTTAGTTGTGTCCCACATAGCCACATTCAATGGGCTCATAGCTAGCTCCCATTGTCACTGTTGGCAACTGTTGGCAATCTATAGGCCCACTGCCGTAAACTTGTCCAAAATATTGGGGTGATTTGGCTATTTATTCTACACTTGTTGCATTGGGTGTAGTTTATCTCAATTATTGGAAGGGGGGCATGCCCCCCCCCCAGAGTCTCCCATTGTTGGCCCACTGAATTTAGCTTATAGGTTATATTGCATGAGAAGACTAATGATGAAAGAGCTGTGTAAGAAATAAGTGATCATGCTACATTCAGTAAAATAAAAAACTTTAATTTTCAAGGTTACAGATAGGCTAA